>JADRCH010000239.1:1325202-1664489 GCA_019843965.1 Rhynchomys soricoides | reverse complement strand
AA
This sequence comes from Rhynchomys soricoides, assembly GCA_019843965.1. Taxonomy (NCBI): domain Eukaryota; kingdom Metazoa; phylum Chordata; class Mammalia; order Rodentia; family Muridae; genus Rhynchomys; species Rhynchomys soricoides. The sequence goes on along the minus strand of JADRCH010000239.1, from coordinate 1,664,487 downwards.
GGAGAAGGAGAAGGAGAAGGAGAAGGAGAAGGAGAAGGAGAAGGAAAAGGAGACGTTTCTCACAAAAAGCCCAACTTACTTTCAAGGAATAAAATGACAGAGAAATCATGGCTTTTAACAGGTAAAGAAATAGTGGTTAGAGAGTGAGATAGAATGATGATAGAACAGATCTCTCCAGCATTTTATTGACGATAAAGGAGTTTTAAATGATAAATAGCAATGTTGTCTTTAGATATTATTTTTCTGTGATGACATATAATGACCACTGTGAGTGCAGTTATACCTGAGAAGATGGGCCTTGCACTTTATAAGAAAGTACGTAGAGTAAACCATAAAAAGCAAGCTACTAAGCTGCATTGTATTCATCCATGGTCTTTACTTTGATTTCTGATCTTCAGTTCCTACCTTCAAGTCCTTTACCTGCTTGGATTCCTGTACTAACTTCAGTTAACATATGGACTATTAACTGTAAATGAGGGATGAAATAAACTCTAGTCTACTCAATTTGTTCTTGTCACTGTGCACACTCACATCAATCACTATTAAAGAAATGTTCCACAAGCTTGAGGTCAGTTGGAAAGAGGTTTCTCAACTGACTCAAATTATTCTAGCCTATGTCAAATTGACATAAAAAACAACAATAAAACAATAGCAAAAAACAACAAACAAACAAACAAACAACTTCTGTTTGGTCTACAAGGAATACTGATGGTGCAATGCTGGGGCACAGTTTAAGGAGTAACCAATCAATAAGTGATTTGATTTAAGGCTGTTTAATGAGATAGAAATTTTGCCAGACACTGCTTCATAGCATAGAACCTGAGACTAAACAGTCTAGGGAATTATGTGAAAAGAAAAAATACTGTTCTCCTAAGGAAAGTAGCTATAAAATGACTCCTAATAGCATGCTGCTATAATTATAGATCATTGCCATTTTCATCCATCATCAAAGAAGGTTCATCCTGCACCAAATGAGAACAAAAACCGAAAATTATATCCAGAGACCTTTTAACACTTAGCACTAAATGGGGTCTCCATCAAATTTCTCCACTCAAAGCTCAGCGGAAAATGGACATGAGGAGGTTGAAATCATGTGAAAGATGGAGGGAAAGAAGAAACTATTAAGGAAACAAGTTTTCCAACCATACCAGGAACCCCACACATATGAACTCATAGGCACTGTGACACTATGCTCAGAGCCTACAGGGGTCTGCATCAGATGGCATCCTGAAGCTTAAAGAAGTGGATAAATGCCCTCATCAGTAACCAAGAAGCTATCATACAAAGGAAAATTTTTAGTTTTTTACAAAGTAGTCTCACTGGTAAAACAAACAACTGTAAGAGTAGACCATGAACAAAAAATAAATAGCCCAAAGAAATGAATTCAAGAGAATCTTTGGAGGTTCCTTGTATATATATGAATGTGTGTGTGTATTTTATGTTTCTTTTACTTTTTGGTTATTCTACGGGTTCTTTGTGTATGTACCATGGCTTCCAGATTTGACTCATTTTCTTAAGTTGCTTTGAATTTTTTTTTTGTATTATTATAACCAAATAGCCTGCAAAAAACTTGCTACTGAAAATGGAAAAGTTACTTGAGACAGGATATGAGACCAACTGAATGTTTAGTAGCACTGTTGCTGAAAATAACTATGGAATTTTCAGAAGAATAAATCAGGGGAAGAAGGAATGTACTGGGGGTGCTGGAAGGACAGTGGGGAGGAAAACTTGCAGTTGATATGTATTAAAAACAAAAATTAATTTAAAAGTTATCATGGGGGAATAAATAAATGAAGAAAGCAAAGAGGGTGAGAAAGCAGAAAGACAGACAGAGAGACAGACCAAAAATCCCCATAAAACTGAATATATTAAAGGGGTACTATGTAATATTTTGACATTGTAGATGTGTTATAATGTTATATATAGTTTAGAAAGTATTTAGTATATATTACTCCTTAATATTGAAAACTTCTAGCTGTTTGTAGTATGTTTGCATAATTTTTACCCAGAGTCATTCTCTACTGAAACCAGAACTTCTTCCTGATATCCAGTTACTATAAAGTACAAATGATGATCTCCCCTATCACTTTCACTGTTCTCTCTGAAATCATAATAACTGTTATACTCAATATTTTTAGGGATTTATTTAAATTGCAGTAACTGTGCATTTTCAGCAAACTTAACTAAATGGGAGTAATTTTTTATTGTAATAATTGCTGATCCTCATCTTATCATTCTGATCATTAATAGAAATTAGATAAACTAAAATAAAAAGTTTAAATCCATAAGTTAAATTTCTTATATTAAATACTAAATGACCAGAATTTCCTTACAAAGTAGGCTTCTGATCAAAATTATGTTTATATTAGTTTGTCATAAAATATATCAATGTTCAATAATTAGTAGTGGTCTTTTTAATTTGATTTTTCCCCTAATTACTGCCCATCAGAAGACATTTTTTTTTTAAATCACACTTTAATTTGAGTTGTTTGTTTTGCAAGTTAACAGGACATAAAATGACATTATAATAAAATCCCTGGGAAAATCATATGAGATGCCTGGCTTTGAGCATGAACATCATGTAGACCATCAGATTATATGGAGTTTCAGAAGAGAGTCTTTAGTGTACAAGCATCCTGGTAGAAACTGCTCATCCCTTTTGTATTGAGGCCATGGCACAAAATGAAAACTCTAAATCTCAGTATTCATCTTTAAAGCTAGGGCAATAGAGGTAACTCTATCTGAGGCTGTGTTAAATATGATAAAAATCAGTATGCCTAGCAAATATAAAGCAATTGAAAATTATAGATTCCAAATTCATAAGTTACTGTATTTTTTTAATGTTAGAAATAATAGACTATAACTTAAGTTTAATGTGTAGTGGATTGAAAACAAGTCATTAGTTTTTTGACGCTTGCTTTATCAAATGGTGCTTCATTTTCTGATTAAATATAGGCATCTCACTTGTGTGTATCTAACAATAGAATATGGCAGCAGGTGCCTTGTGAGACTGTCATGAGTGATGTCTGCTTAAATTCCCTTAAGACTCTCTTATTCATATTATTTGATATTTTATTTACATTCAAATGTTTCCCACTTTCCAGGTCTCCCCTTTGGAAACTCGCTATCCCATCCCCTTCCCCTGCCTCTATGAGGGTATTGCCCCACCCACCCACCCACTCTCATCTTCCCTCCCTGGCATTCCCCTATACTGGGGCATCTAACACCCTCAGACCCAAGGGCCTCTCCTCCCCCTGATGGCCAACGAGACCCTCCTCTGCCACATAGGTGGCCAGCACCATGGGTCCCTCCATGTGTATTCTTTGGTTGGTGGTCCAGTCTTCAGGAGCACCCAGGGTCAAGCCAGTTGACACTGTTGCTCCCTCCATGGGGCTGCAAACTCCCTCAGCTCCTTCAGTCCCTTCTCCAAATGCTTCCTTTTGGGACACCACGCTCAGTCCAATGGTTGCTGTGAAATGAATCTTGGATCTTCCGAGTTTTGGGGCTAATAGCCACTTAACTTATCAGTGATTATGTACTGTGCTTGTTCTTTTGTGACTGTGTTACCTCACTCAGGATGATATTTTCAAGTTCCATTCATTTGCCTAAGAATTTCATGAAGTCATTGCTTTTAATAGCTGAGTAGTATTCCATTGTGTAAATGTACCACATTTTCTATATCTATTCCTCTGTTGAGGGACATCTGGATCGTTTCCAGCTTCTGAGTATTATAAATAAGGCTGCTATGAACATAGTGGAGCATGTGTCCATATTACATGTTGGAAATTTATTTTTTTAACTCCAGATTTTATTCCTTTCCCGGTCCACCCTCTGAATATTCCACAGCACATACCTCCTCCCCACCCACCCACCCCTGTCTCCACGAGGATGCTCCCACCCCCAAACCCCCACCCCACCGGACCTCTAAAAGCCCTAGGGCCTCCTGTCTCCAAATAGTTAGGTGCATCTTCTCTGACAAAACACAGATCCGACAGTCCTCTGGTAAATATGTGTTGATGGCCTCTTATCAACTGATGTATGTTGCCTGGTTGGTGGTCCAGTGTCAGAGAGTTCTCAGATGTACAGGTTAATGGAGACTGCTGGTCCTCCTACAGGGTGGTCCTCCTACTCAGCTTCTTTTTGCTTCCCCCTAATTCAACCACAGGGGGCAGCAGCTTCTATCCATTGGTTGGGTACAAATATCTGCATCTGACTCTTTCAGCTGCTTAATGGGTCTTTAGGGAGGCAGTCACGCTAGATCTCTTTTCGTGACAGCTCCATTGCCTCAGTAATAGTGTCAGGTCTTGGGGCCACCCCTTGAGCTGGATCCCTCTTTGGGCCTGGGCTTGGCCTTCTTTTCCTTGGGTTCTTCTCCATTTCCATCCCTGCAGTTCTTTCAGACAGGAACAATTATGGGTCAGAGTTTCAAATGAGGGATGGCAACCACATCCCTCACTTAATGTCCTTTCTGCTGGAGGTGGGCTCTGTAAGTTCCCTCTCAATAATGTAGGTCCTTTCATGTAAGGTCACTCCCTTTGAGTCCTGAGAGTCTCTCACCTCCCAGGTCTCTGTTACATTCTGGAGGGTCCCCCATTTCCTACTTCCTGAGGTTGCCTGTTTCCATTCTTTCTGCTGGCCCTCAGGGCTTCAGTCCTTTCCCCCCATTCAATACCAGATCATGTTCCTCTCTCTGCATCCCCATCCACTTTCCCTCCCAAGTCTCTCCTCCCTCCCCCAGTGGTTGCTTTCTTCTCCTTCCCAAATGGGACTGAGGCATCCTCACTTGGTCCCTTCAGCTTGTTGACCTTTTTGAGTTCTGTGGACTATATCATGGGTAGTCTGTATTTTTTTTTTTTTGGCTAATATCCACTTATTAGTGAGTATATACTATGCATATCCTTTTGGGTCTGAGTTACCTCACTCAGGATGATATTTTCTAGTCCCATCCATTTGCCTGCAAAACTCAGATATCCTCGTTCTTATAACCAAGTAGTATTCCATTGTATAAATGAACCACATTTTCTGTATTCATTCTTCGGTGGTGAGACATCTGGGTTGTTTCCAGCTTATGGCTATCACACATAAGGCTGCTGTAAACATAGTGGAACACATGCCCCTGTGAAATGGTGGGGCATCTTTCGGGTATATTCCCAGTAGTGGTATTGCTGGGTCTTCAGGTAGATCTATTTCCACTTTTCTGAGGAACCTCCAGATTGATTTCTAGAGTGGTTGTACCAGTTTGCAACCCCACCAGCAATAGAGGAGTGTTCCTCTTTCTCCATATGCTTGCCCATATGTGCTGTCAATATTTCATTGAAAGTAAAGCAGTAGACATTGTTATAATTTTAGAAAAAAATAAATACATTGAAAATCCATATTCACTCAATACTTGTGCTTGATTGTGTAGATGGATTGATTTGGTGTCTAGGAAGAGTTTAGTGTGAATCAGGACAGTTTGCTGCTCCACCTTTACTATTTCAAACTTCAAACTCAATAATAGTGACCAAGTATTTGATATTGTGTTAATGAGAAGAGAAACTAGATCATAGAGTAAAGATTTAGCTCTGTGGAATATTCATTTAAACATGCCCTAAACATTCTGTGTATCACACCTATTACTATATAATATTGAAAATCAAAATATAAGTCAGAACTGTAAATTCAAAAAATGTTTTTTTTAAAAAAATTGAAACACATTCTTTTGTATATCTCTATATAAGTATGCTTATTTCACATAAAAATTAAGGTGTATTTGAACAGTGTTATTGTTCTCATCCACAGTATCAGTGATATGCACTGATTTTCTACACTTTTCTATAAAATATTTTATAATTCTTATATGAAACTATTTACAACTGCTTCTTTTGTTCACAGTGGCCCTATGCCTGTATAACATTACTTTTCTTGAACTTCAGCAAATACCTTGATAAATTATTGTGAATCTAATTTACTAGTCAAATAAGTAAGCCATAGAGGGAACCAATAGAAGTCTCTATAGTAATAATGGGCTCTATTACAATATATGAGGGCTTTTACTGTATAGCATTTTGGGGTTGTGATATCCTTACTACTAACCTTTAAATTAATGTGTGGCTCTAGTTAGATTAGTATATTTTAAAACAAGCTAATCTCACTGTTTCCAGAAAGGTGTTATGATCTACTACAAAACAATGTAATAATCAATGCTGTACTTTCAGTAATATTAATGTGAGCTGAGATCAACCCACAATTAATATTCACAAAATATTCAAGCTGTCATAAAATTTAAATTCATAGGCATTGGTAGTTTTCTGTAAAATATATCTACTTTCACATAAAGTGCTTGGTCATAAATGATGATAATTTTTTAAAAAACATGTGCATATATGAAGATATATATTTTATTACAACCAGTAGATCATTTTCTGTATATTTCCAGTATATTATGCTATGTTCATCTTTTCCTATAGAACAAACAATTATTTATTAAATAGTTTCAGTGCATTTTCTGTTTTGAAGGTTTTATATTTTAGAAAAATATAACATCATCCTTCCAGGATGCAAAACAGTGGGTACAAACAGGAGCAATATATATATTCTCCCAACCTACTGAACACCATGGATAGAACTTTACCAATTATACTTGGGAAAAACTGACTCACACAAAGTTTATTTTATAATGAAGTGATAAATATCTATAGGATTTCATGAGGATTTTATGGGATTTGAAACACAGAATGGTTATACAGCTATGCTATCCCATTACTGGAATGTTGAAACATTATTATTTTAAAACAAAGTTTGCAACCATTTCTAAAAGAAATGCTAAGTGCAAATTGTCAACCTTACACCCAATGGTAAGAGCATACATTTGTTTTTCCTAACATTGATAACAATCATCATTGAAAAAGAGGAAATGGAATTTGGTTTGTCTTCTGAATCTTTTCCTACACTTCAACAAATACAAGTCTAGTGGCATGAGCTATAAAATTTTGTCATTTCAAATGTTTGGTGACTAGTTTAAAACAAGTGTTTTAGAGCCAGGATCTTACTAACTGTATTGAAGAAGAATTTGTTCTATAGTTTCATCTTGGCTTTGAATGGTTTACTGAAAATGGTTGGTGTATATTTCCTTCATTTCAATCTCTTTCATTTTCACATATTGTTCTTACCGTATGTCATATTACAGTCCCTCTCTGCATGTCTGTCTTGAGGTACAGATTTGTCATTTCTGCATTCTCTCTAAGGACTTCATTTCAATTTAATCATTTCTGAGAATATTCTGCTTCTAAGAAAAGTCATATTGCAAAGTACTGCAGGTCAGCATTTCAGCATACGGTGTAAGGAACTTTACAGGTCAACTCATAATACCTGCCTATGTTTTATTTCCATTCATTTTGTGATTCTAGTTCTCCCTGGAAAAGCTTGCTATACAATAATATGCTAACTTAGGGAATAAAGGAGCTTTCTTGGAGTGAAATAAACAAAAACAATAAAGCATGCATGGATAGAAGAGCTTAGCTTCTTACCACAAAGCAAACTACTAAGCAGATTATAACAGGAAGCTTTCTTAGCTGTTGAGAACAGCATGTGATAAAGAAAATAGTGATTAATGATTTCATCCAAGGCAGAGAGTTCTAAGTTCTTGTGAAATTTTCCTTTTTGCTAGTGGAAACTGTGAAGAAAACTAAGACTATTGAAGTAGCCAAAAATAAGGAAGGAATAAGAATACCAGGAAGGAATAAGAAAATATGGTAGTAAAACACGAATTTACATCACAAGATTAGGGCAAGGGCCAGGAATAAAGGAAGTCATCCTAAGATAAAATGGATCATAAATGTGTTGTTATGAAGTAGCTAAAAGTCAATGAGTTTGTAACTGGAGAAACACAGTTGTACTAAAAGCAGAGGTCCCTGTTATGTAAAACCAATTTGTAGCCAAATGCTAGGTAGATCTGAATGGGGCACAGTATATATCAGAAAATTACTTTACTGTCATTTTGTTGAAACTCACACTGCAGTTTATAGTTTAAGTATGTTACTTCTATATGTCAGTCCTGAAAACAGACATTAAGTCAGCTATAAGAACCCCTACATAATGTGCACCTGGTTTAGTATCTTATATTCAGAATTTGAGGTCCAATTTGGTTGCTGTCTTCTCTTTTTAATTGCTTCAACCTCATCTTCTAGTGTTATGAACTGCCTGTTTGATATCGAGGTAAACATCTTTTTATAACTTTCAAAATTAAAACTACCCCAGAAGTCTGATCTCTATGACTATAAGGAACATACTGCTTTTAAGGAGTGAAACCCTGCAAATACATGATACATGTTTTATTAAAAGAAATGAATGAATTAAACTTGGTTATGAAGTCAGTTATAAAATCAGGGGACTTATAATAACTGGGGAATATATTTATACAATCTTTGTTTCTTTTTTTTTTTAAATCTCATGTCTGTTAAATGAATAACAATATAAATACAACAATAATGACATATTGTAAGAAATATATATATTAGGTAAACAATGACACCTAATGTAAGTTGAATCATGAAGAAACTACAAATTTGCATGTATAGATGTATAAATGGATATTAATAAGTTTTGGAAATTCGTAAAAATTTTAAAAGTCTGAGTACCTTTAATAGTGCAAGCATTATTGGCTTTCATGGAAGACTTTTCAACATATCAGTGTTGGAGACACCAAGGTACTATGCAGGGGAATTATGGGAGAGCACACTTGACTGCCTATTGACGTTTTGGAAATAATATTCATACTTATGTATGTAATAGTTGCATAATGTAATATCCTGAATATTAAATTATTTTAAAATATGCAAAACCATCAGTGAATATAAACTCATTTTAACACAGTGAATAAATTCATGTGATTATTAATGTCCTTATTAACAGGCTTAGTGTCATTTCCATTAACAAGAGGTGTTTGTTCTATAGTCTTTGATATCTCATCAATATTTTAAACTGTGTATCCATTATATTGTATATATAATAGCAGCCCAGGTCTGAGACTCTGTTTAGATACACATGTTAGCAAAAGCATTTTAGAATAAACATGCCACCTTTACAGCACATCAGATGCAATCCTGGATCTAACACAGCTGGCCTGAGGGCCCCTTATCCTCATGAACTGTTAAATATGATTTTGTTTCAGGGACTGAATGTATGAATTCAGATGAATACTTCATTTTTAAATTTTTTAAAGTGCTTGTATTCACCTTTAAGATAAAAGGAATGTTATAAATATAGCTATGATTATTTTATTTCCTTTGAGGGAGAAAAACATTGTGATTTTGTACCATGTTTCCTTCTACTTTTCTTTCTTTCTTTCCTGGAAAACATTTGTTATGTTGATACATCTCTAGCCACAACCAACGAAGAAAAATGTTTGCATCTTCTTCCCCTTCACAAACTGTGGGTGAGGAGAGACATCCAATTGAATTAAGAACACATCAGTGAGCTCCAGATAAATGATCCAGCCTGAAATCTGAAGTGCTGTCTTTTACTATTTGTCCAATGATTGACATGGAATATGTTCAGAGCAATTCATAATGCACAGACTATGCAGACTAAAATATTTCATTACAATGAAGATCATAATTTTTATACTAAGAAAACATAATCACCTTGCTCTTTATGTAGCATTAAATATGCAAAATTAAATAATAAGATTACGTGCTGAGAATAATAGAATTTTATAAGTTGATGTATTCTATGCTCTTTACTCAGAAATTAAAAAGAATTGTATAATGAAAGGCATTTTATTTTTGACAGGATAGACTTGTTATCACTAAAATTTCAAGACTTTGTTTTCAGAAAAAAATAGAAACAACTGGATATTCTGAAAATCCTAAAAATAACAAAGACCAACACTAACTTTAAAATGAATAATGATACTTATTTACAAGACTTGCCTTGCTTAATTTCTAAGTGTTCTGATGAAATAAGTAACCACACCCAGAAAGTTCATGAAATTTGCTCAAGCTCTGCAGAATTGGTCCATACTCCTGGAAAACAAGAAGCCAAGTAAGGCTTGGTCTCCACCAGAGATATTGTCTCATTCATTCCACTGAGAGCATGAAACAGAGCCTGAAATTCTGACTGAAAAAGAAATGTTTTAGATGACTTAACACTTGTCATACTGAATAAGATTTTAGTGATCTGCACCAAAACAAAACAAACAAGCAAAAACAACAAATAAAACCTCACTAAATATAATTTTTAAATGAGTATATAGAAGTTGTCTGTGCTAAATGGCAGACGGCTTGATCAGGCTGATCAAGTCCATGGGTTTCCAGGAGAATGATTTACTAAGGTTTTACAGGATAAGTTTTACCCTGAGAGAATTTAGTTTTCACCTATTATTTTACCATCAAGCTTATGATTACATAATGAAAATCAGGCAATCATTCACAATGTAACATCTTGGCTTATCCGAGTTCTGTTGAGTTTTATCCCAGCAAAGGTGTCATTTGTCACAGAACCAACGATGATGATGAAGGCTCAATGTTTAAGGATACAGCTAAAATGGTATCAGTTGACTAGTTTGGCAAGGCTTTAGGTTCAAACTGCAACACGGCAAATTGAAAATGTTTTGGTATCAACAAAGAACAAACAATCTAACTTGCCACTCAGGGCCCTAGCATGTATATACCCTCTAAAGAGTCCCTAAAATTCCAAAAGTCACAAAATCGAAGAAACTATCTGCTGCTGGCAAAATCACACCTCTGCCTAGAGCTAGAAGCTAATCATAGTCAGGTTCTGTGGATAATCCAAAGCAGCCCCATATTACTCACCTGAGATTAACATGAAAACATACTCTTACAAAATTTCTGTGCTTTTCTAAAAATAAAATAATTCTCCACTAGAGCACAAATGTCTCTACTGCGCACAACATCTTTTAAATAAGTCTTAATCACTTGAAAGATTGAAAACAATTATACACACACACAAACACATACACACACACACACACACACACACACACACACCTATCTCTATCTCTCTCTATGTTGACATTTTCTTGGGGAAACATACCCACCCCCCTTTTTTATTGAAGTAGACTTGCCATATGATAGATCAACCAGATGTTAAGTAACCAACCAGTGGAAAAAAGACAGCATTTTCAACAAATAGAGCTGGTTCAACTGGCAATCAACACGCAGAAGAATGCAAATTGATCTCCTATCTCTCTGTACGAAGCTCAAGTACAAGAGGAACAAGGACCTCCACATAAACAAGATACCCTGAATCTAATAGAAGGGAAAGGGGAAAATTCTCGAATACATGGACTCAAGGGAAAAGTTCCTGAACAGAATACCAATGGCTTATGCTCTAAGTTCAAGAATTGATAAATGGGACTTTGCCCCAGCCCACGGAGTCATCAACGTGGACCTAAGGAGGAGACTGACAAGAGACAGCAAGGAAGGAGAGCAAGTAGTGCATTCTAATCAAGCTCTCGGAGTTTATTTCAGTTCAGCAGCCTAAAAAGGCGGGGATGGGGTTGTTACACATGGCCCAAGGCCAACCCACTACTGTAACAGGTTTTCAGGAAATACCAGACATTCTTTCAATTCCTGGGACTGAGACTGAACAAGCCCTGTCCTTTCTAACCTTGCACCTTACCTGATTGTGCTTCACAAAACATCAGGTAATTTCATGGGTTTGGCTCCCAACAATCCTTATGCAAACAGGATGCACTGTCTTACTGCTTAACTGCTCAACCCCAATAGGGACACCTGGTCTCTGGGAAGCATTCAGTTACTTCTCAGAGGTAGAAATTTAGGCCTACAATCACTCCACGCCTAACTCTAAAACAAAATGGTATTAGGTTATTAAGAAAAATCCTAACCCTGTTGGTCCCTGGCTGGACCTCATAAAATTGGAAAGCCTCTGTAAGGCAAAGGACATTGTCAATAGGATAAAACGGCAACCAAAGATTGGAAAAAGATCTTTACCAAGCCTACATCCAATAGATGGCTACACTCCTGCATTGCTGATGAGATTGCAAGCTGGTACAACTACTCTGGAAATCAGTTCAGGGGAAAATTGGACATAGTACTACCTGAGGATCCAGCTATACCACTCCTGGGCATATACCCAAAAGATGCTCCAACATGTAATAAGGACACATGCACCACTATTTTTATAGCAGCCATATTTATAGTAGCCAGAAGCTGGAAACAACCCAGTTGTCCCTCAACAGAGGAATGGGTACAGAAGATGTACATTTACACGATGGAATACTACTCAGCTATTAAAAGCAATGACTTCATGAAATTCTTAGGCTAATGAATGGAACTTGAAAATATCATCTTGAGTGAAGTAACTCAGTCAAAAAAGAACAAACACAGTATGTACTCACTGATAAGTGTATAATAGCCAAAAGTTCAGAATACCCAAGATTCAATTCACAGATCATATGAAGCCTATGAAGAAGGAAGACAAAAATTTGGATGCTTCAGTGTTTCTTAGAAGGGTGAACAAAATACTCACAGGAGGATATAGGGAGACAAAGTGTGGAGCAGAGACTGAAGGAAAGGCCATCCAGAGACTGCTCCACCTGGGGATACATCCCATATACAGCCATCAAACCCAGATGATATTGTGGATGCCTGGAAGTGCTAGCTGATAGAAACGTGATAAGCTGTCTCCTGAGAGGCTCTGCCAGAGCCTGACAAGTACAGAGACAGATGCTTGCAGGAAACCATTGGACTGATCATGGGGTTCAGGATAGAGTTGGAGAAGGGACTAAAGGAGCTAAGGGGGTTTGTAGCACCATGTAGGGAGCAACAGTGTAACTGGCCAAATTCCCCAGAGCTCCCAGAGACTGGACCAACAACCAAAGAATACACATGGAGGGACCCATATTGCTGGCCAAATGTGTTGCAGATAATGGCCTTTTTGGACATCCGTGGGAAGATCTACCTTTGGCCCTGAGGGTGTTCATTGCCACAGTGTTGGGGAATGCTAGGTAGGGAAGACTGGAGTCGGTGGGTGGGTAGGGGAGCACCCTCATAGAGGCAGGGGGAGGAGAGATGGGATAGGGAGTTCTGTAAGGGAGACCTGGGAAGGTGAAAACATTTGAAATGTAAATAAAGTAAATATCCAAACCAAAAATAAATAAATAAATAAATAAAATGTATTTATCCCTTTTAAAAAAAGTTCTTAATTGATATTGTTCAACACAGAAACCTTTTTGTTCTAAAATCAGCAAGAGGACAGTGAAGCTTACACAATAGATAAATCAATTAATTAGATTGATCAATTAAATTAGTAAATTAAAGATTAATGAATTTAATTACCCAAATCTTTAATTAAATGTACTTTTTTAATTGGATATTTTTTTTATTTACATTTCAAATGTTATCCCTTTCCCTGGTCCCCCCACCCAGGAAACTCCCTATCCAATTCCACTTCCCCCTGTGTTTATGAGCATGTTCCCTTACCCACCCACCCATTCCTGCTTCCCAGCCCTAGATTCCCTTACACTGGGGCATCTATGGAGCCTTCCTAGGACCAAGGACCTCTCTTCCCATTAATGCCTTGCAAAGCCATCCTCTGCTATATATGCAGCTGGAGCCATGTGTAATCCTTGGTTGGTGGCTTAGTCCCTGGGAGCTTTGGGGGGTCTTGTTAGTTGATATTGTTCCTCCTATAGGGTTGCAAACCCCTTCAACTCCTTCAGTCCTTTCTCTAACTCCTCCTTTGGGGACCCTGCACTCAGACCAATGGTTGGCTGCGAGCATCTCCTCTGTATTTGTAAGGCTTTGTCAGGGCCTCTCAGGAGACAACTATATCAGGCTCCTTTCAGCAAGCATTACTTGGCATCCACAATAGTGTTGGGGTTTGGTGACTGTATATGGGATGAATCCCTAGGTGGGACAGTCTCTGGATGGGTTTTCCTTCAGTCTCTGCTCTACATTTTGTCTCCACATTTGCTCCTCTGAATATTTTCTTCCCTTTTCTATAAAGGACTGAAGCACTAACACTTTGGTCTTCCTACTTCTTGTACTTCATTCATGTGGTCTGTAAATTGTTCCTTGGGTATTCAGAGATTTTGGAATAATATCCAATTATGAGTGAGTGCATACCATGTGTGTTCTTTTGTGATTGGGTTACCTCACTTAGGGTCATATTTTCTAGTTCCATTCATTTTGCTAAGAATTTCATGAATTCATCATTTTTAATAGCTGAATAGTACTCTATTATGTAAATGTACCACATTTTCTTTATCTATTCCTCTGTTGAGGGATATCTGGGTTCTTCCAGCTTCTGGCTATTATAAATAAGGCTGCTTTGAACATAGTGGAGCATATGTCCTTGCTAAGTTTTAGGGAATCTTTGGGGTATATGCTCGGAAGTGGTATAGCTGGGTCCTCAGGTAATACTACATCCAATTTTCTGAGGAACTGCCAGACTGATTTCCAGAATACTTGTACCAGCTACAATCCTACCAGCAATTGAGGAGTGTTCTTCTTTCTCCACATCCTTGCCATCATCTGCTGTCCCCTGAGTTTTTGATCTTAGCCATTCTGACTTGGATGAGGTGGAATCTCAGTTGTTTTGATTTGCATTTCCCTGATGCAAATGTTCCCAGGATTTTGAACATTTCTTTAGGTGCTTCTAATCAAAAACTATTCTCAACAACAAAAGAACTTCTGGGGGAATCACCATCCCTGACCCCAAGCTGTACTACAGAGCAATAGTGAGAAAAACTGCATTTTATTGGTACAGTGACAGGCAGGAAAATCAATGGAATAGAATTGAAGATCCAGATATGAACCCACACACCTATGATCACTTGATATTTGACAAAGGAGCTAAAACTATCCAGTGAAAAAAAGTCAGCATTTTCAACAAATAGTGCTGGTTCAACTGTCGGTCAGCATGTAGAAAGATGCAAATTCGCCCATTCTTATCTCCTTGTACAAAGTTCAAGTCCAAGTGGATGAAGGACATCCACATAAAACCAGGTACACTGAAACTTATAGCGGAGAAAGTGAGGAAGAGCCTTGAACACATAGGCACAGGGGAAAATTTCCTGAACCAATGTCTTATGCCTGAAGATCAAGAATCAACAAATTGGCCCTCATAAAATTGCAAAGCTTCTGTAATGGAAAAGGCACTGTCAATAGGACAAAACAGCAAATTGGACAGAGGGCTAATATCCAATATATACAAAGAACTCAAAGAGTTAGACTTCAGAGAATCAAATAATCCTATTATAAAATGGTGTACAGAGCTAAACAAAGAATTTGCAACTGATGAATTAAATGTACTTTTGAAATTTTATTGATAGTGTATTTTGGTGAGCTTTCTTTTTTTTTAGAAATCATAAAAGACAAAGACTTTATTATCAGAAAATAATTTGCACAATAGAGTAGCTCATATTGTCCACGCTTAGAGCTCCATAGCATGTTCAGAAATCAGCTGTTACAGAGTCACAGGCATGATCTGTGTGAGACCAGCAGCTTGCAAGATCAAAAAATAGAAGGAATACACCACATTTAACACCTTACAATTTTGATAACATCACAGTCGCAAATAATATCTAAAACATTACAAATCCGGAGATAATATTAATCTAGAGGAATACAATGACCTAATTATACTCCCTGCTCTTTGAAAAGTGATCCAGTCAACAGATGTATGCCCTGTTCATTTGTATTGACTTTTGTTTTTTTTTTAATATTTTATTTTATTTTATTTTGGTTTTTTGAGACAGGGTTTCTCTGTGTAGCCCTGGCTGTCTTGGAACTTACTCTGTAGACCAGACTGGCCTTGAACTCAGATATCTGCCTGCCTCTGCCTCCCAAGTGCTGGGATTAAAGGCATGCACCACCACTGCCCGGCTGTATGGACTTTTATTTTATTTATTTATTTATTTATTTATTTATTTATTTATTCATATTTTATTTACTTTTCAAATGTTTCCACCTTTCCAGATCTCCCCTTTGGAGCCTCCTCATTCCCTCCACCCTCCCCCTGCCACTATGGGGGTATTCTCCCACCCACCCACTCACTCTCGTCTTCCCTCCTAGGTATTCTCCTACACTGAGGCATCTAATACCCTCAGGCCCAAGGGCATCTCCTCCCCCGATGGATAACAAGACCCTCCTCTGCCACATTTGTGGCTGACTTTTAAAAATTCCACAATACAAGTAGTTTTAAAAATGAAACTTACCTCTATCCAAAGTGAGATCTATTCCAAGGTCAAGAACCAATCCTATTACTGATACTCCATTATACTTGCATACAGGGAAGAACTAATTCCTGACTTTATTATTGATACTATTAAACTTGCAGACAGGAGCCTAGTATAACTGTCCTATGAGAGGCTCTAACCAGAAACTGACTGAAACAGATGCAAATATGCACATCCAAACATTAGACAGAGCTCATGGAGTCAATACAATAGAAAAAGGTCTAGGTCTGCTTTCTAAATATTAATGTTTATACCCAATATATTAGTCCTGTTCTTAGCATTAATTCCAGAAATGTCTGGTTGTTTTTGTGTTCGTTTGTTGTTTGTTTTGTATGTGTGTGTAATGATTAATGCCAACATTTATAACTAATCAATGTGCAAAGGATGAATGTATAGGACTTACCCACAGAGGAGTCCTCTATTTCAACCTCCTATCAAAACATCAAGGATCATCATAAGAGAGAGAATGGGAAGAATGTAAAAATCCAAAATGTGGGGTAGATAGTCATGATATTCTATCTTTGAAACTGACATGGTCATTTTACATATGTCACAGCAGCTATATTTACCAGCACAAGACCTGAACAGATCAAACTAATCAAAATTACAGCATGAAAGTTTGAAATAGCTGAACAGGGAAAGGTGTCTACTTATAGGCTTATCAATATCTTTTCTTTTTCATTAATTTATTTATATATTCACTTTACATTCCAATCATAGCACCCCCTCCTCCTGGTCCCCAGACACAGAGCTGCTCCCTCTATCCCCTTCTCCTTCTCCTCCTCTGAGAAGAGGGGAACTTCCACTGGGTATCACCCCTCCTGGTATATCAAGTCATAGCAAGACTAGCCTTATCCTCTCCCACTGAGGCCAGGCAGCTTGGCTCAGTTAGAAATAGGGATCCACAGTCAGGAAAAAGATTAAGAGACAGCCTCCACTCCAGGTGTTAGGGGACCTGCATATGTGAGGGTGACCAGGGTCCAGCCCATGCTTGCCCTTTGCTTGGTTGCTCAGTCTGTGGGATCCCTCAAGGGTCCAGGTTATTTAATTCTGTTACTCTTCTTACGGTGTCCTATCCCCTTCTGGTCCTCCAGTTCTTCCCCCAACTCTTCCACAAGATGCTCTGAGCTCCATCTAATGTTTGCCCATGGATCTTGTCTTCTGTTTCTATCTGCTGCTGGATGGAGATCTCAGAGAAAAATTATGCTAGGTTCCTATGTGCCTACTTAATGATTCATAGCAGAGTACAATTAATAATGTTGGGGACTGGTTCTTGCCCATGAGATTGGTTTACCATTCCCTCCTCTGCTTCAAATTTGTCCCTGCACACTTTGTAAGCAGAACACATTTTGGGGCAAAGATTTTATGGGTGGGTTGGTTTTCTTATCCTTCCAATGAGAATCCAGCCTGGCTAAAGGAGGCAGCCACTTCAGGCTCCATATCTTCCACTGTAGGAGTCTCAGGTAGAATCACCTCCATAAATTTTTTGAGGCTAACCACTTTCCAAGTCTCTGACAGACTACCGAGATGCCCTACTCCCCAGCCACCAATTTTCATTGCAGAGAACTGAAAAGTTGATGTAACTTTTCCACTGGAAAGTAAATTACTGTATTCTATATTCTATGATTAATGATCAACAAAGTGGTATATTTATGGGATTTACAAATTACCTAAAAAACACTCAAATAATATTTAATATTATATAACCAGTTTGGAGTGAGATTGAAATCATTTCTTAAAATTTTTTATATTCTTTGGTTACTTATCATGTTGATAGCTGTAATGAAAAGTTTGCAATCTACATGAAAAGAACTGTGTTTCTTTAAGCACATAAAGTTATCTTTAGGTTTGTTATTACTTTTCATTGAATTAAATAGGTTCTTTTTTCATATGTTATATCTTGATTACATTTTCCTCTCTCTCTACTACTCTCTGTTCCTCCCCAACGTTTTTTCCATCCAGACTCATGGCTATCTGTCTCCCATTAGAAAAGAACATGTTTCTAAGATATAACAACAAAATATAACAAAATAAAATATAATAAAATAAAACAAAACCCATCACATCAAAGTTAGCCAAGACAAAGCAACAGAATGAAAAGAGCCCAAGAGACCGACTTGTTCACACACTCAGGATTCCCATAAAATACAAAGCTTAAAGGGATAATTTATACACATAGACCTGATGCAGACCCATGGAGGCCCTGTGATTGCTACTTCAGTCTCTGTGATTTCATACATGCTTCTCTCAGTTGATTTAGTGGGCCTTGTTCAACTCTTGTCCTACACCCTGTCTGTTTTTCATCTTCCTCTGTTATAGAGTTCCCTGAATTTTAGGATAGATTAGAACTGTCTTTTCCAAGCTCCCCTCCTCTCTCACTCCCTCCCCTGGCTATGGGGGTCTCAGTATTTGATCCCACCTGCTGCACTGCTGCAAGAGGAAGGTTTTCTGATGGGGGCTGAATAAGGTGATACTGATCTATGAATACAGCTGCGTATCATTATGAATACAGCTGCATATAATTATGAATACAGCTGCATATCATTATGAATTCATCTGCATATCATCATGAATACAGCTGCATATCATTAAGTGTCCTTTTACTGTTAGTTTTTCATTATTAATTATTTTAATTATTTATATTTCAGATGGTGCTCCCCTCCAAATTTACCCTCCTGGAATCTTCATCCTATTAGCTATCCTTTGCCTCTGATGGGTGGCTCCCTCTCCTGGGCATCCCCTTCACTAGGACATCAAGTCTCTACAATATTAAACCCATTCTCTCCCACTGAAGTCAGACAAGGCAGTCCTCTGCTACCCCTCTGCCAAGGGCCTCAGACCAGCCCCTGTGTGCTGTTTGGTTGATAGTTTAGTCTTTTGGAGGACCCAGAGGTCCAGGTTAGTTGACACTGTTGTTCTTCTTATGGGGTTGCCATCCCCTTCAACTCCTTGAATCCTTCCTCTAACTCTCCCATAAGTGTCTGAGACCTCAGTCCAATCATTGGCTTTAAGTATCTGCATCTGCCTCAGTTAGCTGCTAGTACAACCTCCCAGAGGGTAGCCATGCTAGGATCCTATCTGCAAACACAAAATAGTATCAGTAATAGTGTTAGGGTTTGGTTTCCACCATGGGATGCATCCAAAGTTGGACCAGTCACTGGACAGTCCTTCCTTCAGTCTCTACTTTAATTTTGTCCCTGTATTTCTTTTAGACAGGAACAATTCTGGGTCAGAACTTTTGAAGGTAGGTTGGTGACTCCATTCCTCAACTTGGAGACCTGTCTATCTACAGAAGGTAGGCTTTTCAGATCCATTTTCCCACTTTTGGGTATTTCATCTAAGGTCACCCTCATTGTGTCCTGACATCTCTCATCGCAGGTCTCGGGGACTCTCTACCTCCCATCCAACTGCAAGTGACTACATATTTCCTTTCATTCAGCTAGCCCTCTGGGCTTCTATCATAGTTCCTCCCAACCTGATCCTGTCTCACCTTACCCTTCTCAAACCCTCTCCCACCCAGGGCCTTCTGACCTTATGCCTTCCTTAATTATTTAGTTCCCTGTCTATGTGGGCTTAAAACATCCTCACTTGTGCTTTCCTTGTTAAATTTCTTACAGTCTGTGGTTTTTATCATGAATATTCTGTGTATTTTGGCTAATGTAAACTAATCAGTGAGTATATACCATGCATGTCATTTTGGGTCTGAGTCAGGGTATTTTCTACTTCCATCCATTTGCCTGAAAAGTTGCTGATGCCTTTGTTTTTAATAGCTGAATAGTATTCTGTTATGTAAATTAAGCATTTTTTCTCTATACATTCTTTGGTTAAGAGACATCAGGAGTTGCTTCCAGTTTCTGGCTAATATGAATAAGGCTGCTATAAACATAGTGGAGCATGTGTCTTTGTGGTATGACAGAGCATCTTTGGCTATATGACCCAAGAATGGTACAATAGGGTCTTCAAGAAGAACTATTTCAAGTTTTCTGAGGAAACCCTAGATTGATTTTCAGAGTGGTTGAACCAGTTTGCAATTCCACCAGCAATGGAGGAGTATTTCCCTTTCTCCACATCCAGACAGGCATGCACTGCCACTTGAGTTTTTGATCTTAGTCATTCTGAATGTTTTAAGATGGAATTTCAGGATCATTGTGATTTGTATTTCCCTGATGACTAAGAATGTTGAACATCTCTTTAAGTGCTTCTCACCCAATCGAGATTCCTCTGTGGAGAGTTGTGTATTTAGCTTGTACCCCATTTTTATTTGGTTTATTAGGCTTTCTGGAGGTTAACTTCTTGAGTTATTTATATAATTTGGATATTAGACCACTGTCCAGTGTAGGGTTAGTGAAGATCTTTTCCCAATCTGTAGGATTTAGTTTTCTCCTATTGACCATGTTTGCCTGACAGAATCTTTTCAATTTCAAGAGGTCCCATTCATCGATTGTTGATATTAGAGCTTGGGCCACTCGTATTCTGTTCTGGAAAATTTCCCCTGTGCCAATGAGTTCAAGGCACTTTCGACTTTCTCTTCTCTTAGATACATTGAATTTAGTTTTATGTTGAGGTCTTTGATCCACTTGGATATGAGCTTTATACAAGGTGATAAATATGGATCTATTTTCATTATTCTATAAGCAGACCACCAGGTCGAAAAGCACCATTTATTGAAGATGCTTTCCTTTATTTTCAATGTACGGTTTTGGCATCTTTATCAAAGATAAAGTGACTATAGGTATGTGGGTTTATTTCTGAGTCTCCAATTCTACTCCACTGATCCACCTATCTATCTCTGTACCAATACCATGTAGTCTTTATAACTATTGTTCTGTAGTGCAGCTTGAGATCTTAATGGTAATGCCCTTAGAACTTTGTATTTATTGTTGAGAATTGCTTCGGCTATTCTGGGTTTTTGGTTTATCCATATGAAATTTGAAATTTTTCTTTCCAAGTATGTGAAACATTTTGTTGGAATTTTGATTGGAATTTCATTGAATCTGTAGATTGCTTTTGGCAAGATGGCCATTTTCAGTATGTTAATCCTACCAATCCATGTGCATGAAAGATCTTTCCATTTGCTGAGGTCTTCTTTGATTTCTTTTTTCAGGGACTTGAAGTTCTTGTCATACAGATCTTTCACTTGCTTGTATGGAGTTACATAAAGATATTTTATATTATTTTTGGCTATTTTGAAGGGTTTTGTTTCCCAGTTTTTTTTCTAAGACTAGTTATCATTTGTATGAAAGAAGGCTACTCATTTCTTTGAGTTAGTTTTATATCCAGCCACTTTGCTGAAGTTGATTATCAATTGGAGGAGTTCTTTGGTGGAATTTTTGGGGTTGCTTATGTATAATATCCTATCATCTACAATAGTGATAATTTGACTTCTTCCTTTCCTAATTATATCCCCTGGTTCTACATTTATTGTATAATTGCTCTAACTAGAACTTCAAGCACTATATTGAATAGATAGGAAGAGAATGGGCAGCCTCATCTAGTCCCTGATTTTACTGGAATTGCTTCAAGCTTCCTTCCATTTAATTTGATGTTGGCTATTGGTTTATTGTATATTGTTTTTATTTTGTTTAGGTGTTATAGATGGCTGTTTGTATTATCTGCTCTCTCAAGATGGGTGTCCAGATGAGGAGTATATCATATACTCAAGTGATTTCAGGTAAAATCTTAATTGGTCAGATGAGACTAGAGCCTGTGATTGGGTAATGGTAGGAAAGGGAGGAGCTGAAAGTTTTAGAGAAGGGAGAAAAGAAGGAGAGAAAAAGAAGAGAAATGGAGGGCAGAGGGAGAAGATGGAAGAAGAAAAGGTTGGAGATGGAGCAGACCCAAGTGGCCTAGAGGAGCTGCAAGTAGCTATGGATTTCATAGATGGGCAATAGAGTAGTGTAGTAGTAGATTTGTCTCATCTAAGCATGAAGCTCGTAATTATATTATTGAGTTGTGTGTTCTTTGCACAGGCATTTTGGGGCTGGAGATTTCCTATTATAATTATGGCTGGTATAATATAAGTCTCTAGTGTTTTCATTTCACGGGAATAAGGGAAGCTGAGTGAGCTGTAGCACCATTCTGCAGGCCAGCCAAAGGGGATGGATGGCCTGAGAAATTCTAGCAGCAGCTCTAGGCATTTCAGGTTAAACTGGTTTGGTTATCTTTACAAGCTAGCCATGGGAACAAGAATAGATGGCAAGCTAGCCACGATGGTCAGGAGTGACCAAGGATGCTGGTGAATATCCAGACTTAGTATGGGTTTTTTATTTTTATTTTTTAATTACATGCTACACTTAGGTATGTGCCATGAATTCCTAATTTCTCTAACATTAAATTGTGTTGGATTTTATCATAGGCTTTTTCAGCATCTTATGTGATGATCATGTGATTTTTTTCTTTAAGTTTGTTTATAGTCTATGGTGTTTATGGATTATCATATACTGAACCATCCATGCATCTGTGGGATGAAGATTACATGATTGTGGTGAATGGTGTTTTGATGTGTTCTTGGATTCTGCTTGTGAGCATTTTATTGAGTGTTTTTGCACCATTATTCATAAGCAAAATAGGTCTGAAGTTCTGGTTCTTTGTTGGGTCTTTATGTGGTTTAAGTATCAGTGTAACTGTGGCTTCATAGAATGAATTAGATAGTGTTCTTTCTGTTTCTATTTTATGGAATAATTTGAGGAGTATTGGTATTAGGTCTTCTTTGAAGCTCTGATAGAATTCTGCACTCTGCCCTAAAACTATCTGTCCCAGGGTTATTTTTTGAGGGAGACGGGAAGTTTTAATGAGTGTTTTTATTTCCTTAAGGGTCAATGGATAGTTTAGATAGCTTATCTAATATCTAATTTTGAGTTAACTTTGGTATGTGTTATCTGTCTAGAAAATTATCCATTACATCTAGATTTTTCAGTTTATAGAGTATAGCCTCTTGTAAGATACGATGTTTTTATTTTTTTTAATTTCCTCAGTTTCTGTTCTTATGTCTCCCTTTTCAATTCTGATTTTGTTAAATTGTGTATTACCTCTGTGCCTTTTAATTATTTTGGCTAAGTGTTTACCTGTTGATTTTATCAAAGAACCAGCTCATTTTTTAAATTATTCTTTACATTGTTCTCCTTGTTTATTAATGTTTGATTTCACCCCTGAGTATTTCCTGCCATCTACTCATCTTGTGTCTACTTGTTTTTGTTTTAGAGCTTTCACGTGTGCTGTTAAATTGCTAGTATAAAGTCTATTGAATTTCTTTATGACTGTACTTAGTGCTTTGAATTTTCCTCTTAAAAATTGCTTTCATTGCGCCCCATAAATTGGGATTTTCTGTACCTTCATTTGCATTGAATTCTAGAAAGTCCTTTAATTATTTATTTATTTCTTCTCTGACCAATTTATCATTGAGCAAAGAGTTGTTCAGTTTCTTTAAGTATGTGAGCTTCATGTTGTTTTAGTCATTATTGTAGTCTAGCCTTCTTCAGTAGTGATCTGAATGCATGTGATTATTTTAATCTGTTGTGGCTTATTTTGTGTCCTATTATAGTGTCAATTTTGGAGAAGGTACCATGAGGTGTCCAGTATTATTGTGTGGTGTTAAGTATGTGTTTGAGCTTTATTAAAGGTTTTTTTTTTTTTTTTTTTTTTTTTATGAATATGGGTGCCCTTGGATTTGTGGCATAGATGTCCAGAATTGAGATTTCATGTTAGTGGATTTTCCCTTCAATGAGTGTGAGGTATCCTTGGTTGAAAGTCTATTTTGTTGAATAGTGGAATGGCTACTTAAGTTTTTTTCTTGCGACCATTTTCTTGGAAAACTTTGTTCCAGCCTTGTACTCCGAGGTAGTGTCTGTCTTTGTCACTGAGGTGTGTTACTTGTAATCAGCAAAATGATAGATCTTGTGTATGTATTCTGCCTGTGTCTTTTCATTGACGAATTGAGTCCATTGATGTTGAGATATATTAAAGACCAATGATTGTTATTTCCTATTAATTTTTGTTGTGTGAGATGGTATTATGTGATTGTGATTCTCTTCTTTTGGGTTTGTATTGATATGACTAATTTTATTTTTTACTATTTTCTTGAGTCCTGTTGGAGTTTTCCTTCTAGTATTCTCTGTGGGAGTGGATTAGTAAAAATATATTATTTAAATTTGGTTTTGTCATATAGTATCTTGATTTCTCCATCTATAGTGACTGAGAGTTTTGATGGGTACAGTAGCCTGGCCTAGCCTCTATATTCTCTTAGGGTCTGGATGACATCTGTCGAATATCTTCTGGCTTTTATATTCTCTGTTGAGATATCTGGTGTAATTCTGATGAGTCTCCTTGATATGTTACTTGGCCATTTGCCCTTTCAGATTTTAATATCTTTCCTTGTCCTGTACATATAGTGTTCTGATTATTATGTGGCAAAAAGATTTTCTCCTCTGGTCTAAACTATTTGGTGTTCTGTGGGGTGGTACCTTTATAGCCATCTCTTTCAATAGGTTAGGAATTTTGTTGAAAATGTTTTCTGGCCTTTTGAACTGGGAATCTTCCATTCTTCTTATTCTTAAGTTTTGTCTTTTCATTGTGTTCCAGATTTCCTGGATATTTTGGGTTAAGAGCTTTTTATACTCTTTATTTTCTTTGACTAATGTGTCAGTTTCTTCTTTGCCTAAGATTATCTGTTCTTTCTCTTGTTTGTGATGCTTGCATCTGTACTGATCTTTCTTACCCTACTCCAGGGTTGCCTCTTATTGTAATGTTTTTATTATTTCCTGTTCCAGTTTTAGTTCTTGAATCTTTTTTTTTTCAATTTCCTCATCTGCTTTCTTTCTTCATGTATTTTTCTTAATGGATTTATTTGTTTCCTCTTTAAGTGATTCCACCTGTTTGCCTGTGTTTTACTGTATTTCTTAAAAGGTGTTCTTTATGTCTTCCTTAAAGGCCTCTATCATCTTCATGAGATGGGATTTTAGGTCACCATCTTACTTTTCATGTGTGTTAAGGTATCTAAGGCTTACTGTGGTAGAAGAACTGGGTTCTGATGGTGCCAAATTACATTGGCTTCTAGTGCTTATATTCCTATGCTTACCTTTTGCTATCTGTTTGTCACTGGTGTTAACTGGTTTGGGTGTCTCTGACTGGAGCAAACCTTGGATGCAGGTGGAAGTGTGTGGTCTTGGTTTGAGCAAGCCTCCTGAGAGGCAGACAACAATGTCTATGGTTAGGGGTGTTCCTGTGTCCCTGGTTAAAAGCAGGTCTCTTATTTCCCAGTTATAGGATGCCTCCTGTGTTTCTGGTTATGTAAGACCTCTTGTGTCCCCAGATAGGGCAGACCTCCTGGGAGATGGGCTAGCTTTGTGATCCAGGGGCAGGGTCTGGCCAGTTGCAGATCGCAGTAGAGGCAGGAAGGGGGGTTGTGCTCAAACAGAGTGGAGTAGATCCCAGATCTGTTGTTCTCTTTTGGGATTCTAGCTGGTTTGGGTATTGTGGTTGGGGTCTTACCTGTATCCCTGGTTAAGACAGACCTCTTAGAAAACAGGCAGGCTTTGGGATTTGGAAGCAGGCATACTTTTTCTTTAGACAAGTAGTATTTTGTTTTACTCTAAATCTCAGTTTACCTAGTCTCTGGTTCTTGCTCACTCAAGAAGTGTTGTGTATAGGTTCAATCACATAAAATTTGCATTTAGTCAAATCATACATTGGTTGATTAGTCTAACCAACTTGTGCTGCCACTGTTCCAGTATATTTTCCAGGGAAGACAGATTATAAATCAAAAATTTTGTGACTGTGTTTGTGCTGTCTTTCTCTTTCCATAGTCTGCAGAGCACCTTCCCATGCCAAAGACACTAAAACATTAGGGTTGCCATTTTATGTATGCCCTAGACCAACACCTTCAAGTTCAATGAGTTGTATGCATGTTGTCTTCTGCAAAGTGAGCTTGCTGTTAGTTTGTGGAGACTAAGCTATTATTTTGGCAAAAGCCTGGGTTGTTTGGGGATTTCCATGACACCTCTTTGCCTAGCAACTCAATTAAGGGTAGTCCAATCATGATACTAGAAGCTTCACTTGGTAAAAAGAGATGGTCAGTTGGAACTCTATCTTCCTCATTATTTGGAGAGTTTGTTAGAATCCACTTCATATATTTTAGGAACTTTCCACTGCACTATGATTTTATACCACTCCTCAAATATTCCTCAATTCCAGCTTTCTATCCTTGCATTCCCTCTTTCAATGTCATCTTTGTTCTGACTTCCTACCTAATTGTATTGTTCCCATTATCTGTACACCATCTATTATTTCTAACTTAAAATATTTTAGAATTTACTAGTCACAAATTTAGAATTTTACACATAAATTATTTCTTCCAATTGAAGATACACAAATCTGAAGTAAAATATGAATGAATGTTTGAAATAAAATGCCTGAAGTGTTTGGTTCTTTGTGGTATAAAATCTGGCAAAATTTCTTTATTGTTTCATAGTAACTTACTAAACTATATTTTATAGTGGAACTTTAATTCAGCAACAAGACTGCTTTGGCAAAGAATCACATCTAAAGACCTGGGTCTAGGTGGTCTGGCTGAGGTGCAGAAATGCCACATAACTTTCATCCTTCTGGCTGTAAAACAGACATGCCCTTAGTGAAAAACTTTAAGGTAAAATTATTTTGCAGAAGGAAGCAACCATATTTGAAAGTACCATCTAACTGAGGTGCAGACAACATGATGTATCAGAACAAGATATGACAGAACAAATTAGAGATAGAATGTGCCCAATTCTCATGAGATAGGACAGTAAGAGAGGCAATTTAAAAGAGAAGTGCAGGGAAAAAGAAACAGTCAGTTCAGTTGTGCTTGGTCAGCATAGTTCAGAGGCAAGTTGTAGCCACAGTATGAGAAGGAGCCAGAACATTAGAACAGATTGTCAGAGTTAGTTTGAGGACAAGCTGTACATTTTAGTGAGTAGTTGCAAGAAGCCAGATTGAATCAGTCGGCTTCAAGTGGAGTTTGAACCATAACAGCTGAGTTGAATGAGTCAGTCAGAGTTAAGATAGAATGAGAAATCAGCAAGCCTCTAAAAGACAATTATATCTGGCCAAAAAACAAGTTACATTTACATCTGGTGCCCAGTGTGCTTTGTGAAGAAGAAAGCCCACAACATTGCAGAAAGCAAAGAACAGCTGACAGAAAGCCACAGAGGAGAAATTAGCCTGGCATCATATCCAAATGACCAGTTCACACCACAACTGAGCATGACAGATTAAAATGTTTGTTTCTTATGAAAAATAAGAACTCTGTTGATATAATATTAGCCCTTCAAAATGTGCTTTTATGTAACATTCAAATGTAACTGTTCTATATTCCTTTAATTTTTCTTATATTTTTATTTAGTAGATATATGTGAAATTTAATAATAGTTTATAGATAATTAGAAATTTTCATAATGAATAATTGCAAACCTGTAATTATTGGCTTCATTTCTATTAATTTTCTAAGCTTTTATAAATTATTTTCTATTTGTAAACTATACCAGGAAATAAAATATTAAATAAAATATTCTAAAAATAATGTAGTTGAGTTGATAACTCTTTCAACCATTTCAAAGTTATGAATAGATGGCTCCTAATTTTATTTCTTTTAAACATTTAATTTTTGGTTGTTGTTTTGTTTTGTTTTTGTTTGATTTTCATGATAGGGTTTCTCTGTTGCTCTGTTCTAGAATTGACTTTGTATACTAGAATGGGCTCAAACTGAGCTATCTAACAACTACTTCCTGTCAAGTGCTGGATTTAAAGGCAAGAGACATAAACTTTGTTCCTTTTTGCCTTCCTCCCATACTCTCCTGCACTTGCTCACTGCTATACTTGTTCTCATCTTTTTTGCTCATCCTATTTCCTGAGAGATCCTTCCTACTTCGACTTTACTATAATATAAATTTCTTTAATTTATAACACCTACATGTTAGGTTGCATTCATCTCAGTTTCTTCTATGAGCTCACATTGAATGGCATTTTTAGTTGAATAAAATAAGGAAGGTTATTCCAGATTTCTCAGCAGGTAAGGATAATACCACCAAGAGTTTGATGTCTAGAATGTACATGGTGGATGGAAAGAACCGACACTTAGCAATTTTTCTTTGACATCCATAAAAATTGTTCACAAACACATACATACATACACACACACCCACACACACACGAGAGAGAGAGAAAGAGAGAGAGACAGAGACAGAGACAGAGACAGACAAAGATACAAAGACAAACAGAAACAGAATCAAATGAAAAAATAAATGTAAAAATATAAAATAAAAATTTTAATCCACAAATAAATTTTAAAAAATGTATTCAAAAATTAAAGTGTCTTTTGAGTCTGACAGTATAGCCAACAGATAAAGGCACTTCCTTCTTAGACAGTCATCCTGAATTTCATCACAAAAACCCTCATAGTAGAAGGAGAAAATGAGTTTTAAAAGCTGTCCTCTGATCTCTACATGCCAA
This sequence comes from Rhynchomys soricoides, assembly GCA_019843965.1. Lineage (NCBI taxonomy): Eukaryota > Metazoa > Chordata > Mammalia > Rodentia > Muridae > Rhynchomys > Rhynchomys soricoides. The sequence goes on along the minus strand of JADRCH010000239.1, from coordinate 1,635,803 downwards.
TTGTGACGGATTTATACAAACACACACATGCATATTGGCATGCACATGTGTGCACATATTTATGTATGCAATGAATATAAAACAGCAACAAAATAATTACCCTTAGTTTTTCTTTTGCTCTCCTTGATCCTTACATGGATATGGACATAATAATTGTAGAAAATAATTTTAGAGTGATTGTTTTGTTCAGATTAACAGCACTGAATCCTCTTGAACGACTCTTCTTTGTGCTCTCTATTTTAGCAAGTGTGTAATTTAACAAATCCCTAGCTGTCAGTTGAGGCTAATTTGAGAGTTAATACACATTGTCACTGGGAATACCACCAAAATCCTTGTGACAAAAGATAAGCTATACTTTGACAACTAAGCAGCATGGAAGTTCTGTTTTGACATAGAAAGTTACATTCATTAAAGTCTCATCAATTTAAGTCAGTATTCTTGGTATAGATTCTTCAAACACTCTGAATAGTTTATATCATAGATCTTTAATTTCTCTATCTTTCAAACTAGCCTCCTCACACATCACTTACCTTTCTTTTCCATCTTCCATAGTTATTAATCATTGCAGACTTTTATGCCTTACTGTACTGAATCTTGAGGATCACTTGTCACACAGTTTTAAATTAATTCATTTGAATGCGTTGCTAGAATAACCTGATGCATACAAAAATCAAGGTAGCCACAGAGCCAAAAGCATAGAAACATGGAAGATGTTTTAGAAGAAAGAAAAAATACATATGAAGAAAGATAGAAAAAAGTATTATATCGCCAGGTAAATAGTGTAAATATTGAAATATTAAGAAGTTAGCATGCAGAATAATTTCTGGTTTGAAAGGGAATTTAGTTTAGAGCAAGTAGAAAATGTCAGTAGGAACCATTGAATACAGTCCAAATTTTAATTAAGTGGTACTCACCGGGGCATGGAAAAGCCACCACATAATGGAAGGCCATTACATTAAGATACATTTGTTCACACCTATAGGACTATCCATTTTATTACATCACATTTATTAATTTAGGTCCATTGAAACAGGGGCAATATGAGATTTGACAGGGATAGTTTCCCAAGAAAGGCTGTATTTTCTTACACTAAGTTTTGATAAGAAGAGTGAATTGTACCATAAAATAATTTCACATGAAAATTTCTGTAAAAATGTCAATTTCCTATGTAAAATTTTTATATTGGTCCAAATACTAAGGAAGAATGAACATTTTAAGAAATATTATTTCCTTTCTTTCCTTAATATTCTTCTTATTTTTTTCTCTTTCAAAATTCTTAAAATATTTGGAAAGTTTTATGTCCTAAAATGAGATGTATATGCATAAATACTAGTATATAAAGATATTTCTTTGTTTATATTTTCAAATAAACAGCTGAAGAAAATTAACATTTAAATAATATGGATATAGTTCTATCCATTTGCCTGAACATTTCATGATGACATTGTTTTTAAAAGCTAGGCTATATACTTCACATATATGTGAATATTTTCTGTAAATAAAGGATAGCCATGCTATAAACCACAGAGCCAGAGAAACTAAGTAACAAGAAATTCTCAAGGAGGGATCCATGAATCTTCCTGAAAATGGGAAATAGAACTAACATTTGGAGTAGACAGGAAGAGGATCTGAATGAGAGGTGGAGAGAATAGGGAATAATCATGTGAGGAGTGGATAGAGGGAGAGAATACTGGGATAGACAACTGGAATCAGAGGCATATCTGGAAAAGATGTAGATACTTAGTTCAATACAAACTCCCAAGAATATATGAGGGTGACCATAGTTAAGACAGCTAGCAATGGGGGATATAGTCTCTGAAGTGACCATCTGCTGTAATCCTGCACAATTTCTAATAGAATGATTGGAATACCAATATAGCCAAAAAAGCATTTGACCTATAATTTGTGGTAATGGCCAACTAATGACTAGTCCAACTTGAGACCCATAATGTGAGAGAGAGCTTATCCCAGACACTACCTGGAGTACCAAGACCCAGAGTTTAAATAGCCCAGAAAACTCTGATAGAAAATGATAAATAGAAATCTATAAATTTTGTGCAAATCTTATCAAAATTGCAACACAATTCTTTATTGAACTTGAAAGACTAATACTCAACTCATATGTAAAAACAAAAATGTTATGATAGCTAAAACAATCCTGTTCAATAAACTTCAGAATGTACCGCTATCCATAACCTCAAGCTATATTACAGAGCAATATTAATGAAAGCTTCATGGTATTGGTATAAAAACAAACAGATTAGTCAGTGGAATTGAATCAAAGGCCCAGAAATAAACCCACAAACCTTCTGACACTTGATTTTTAACAAAGAAGTCAAAACCATACAATAGGAAACCAAAAGCATCTTCAATAAATGATACTAGTCTAACCAGATGTCTTCATGTAGAAGAATGCAAGTTAATCCATATTTATCACCCTGTACAAAACTCAAATCCAAGTGATTCAATGACCTCATCATATCCCCAGATACACTAAACCAAATAGTACACAAAGTAAGCATAGCCTTGAACTCATTATTATTGGAGACAACTTCCTGAACAGAACACCAATGGTTCAGGATCTAAGATCAACAATTGATAAATGAGACCTCATGAAACTGTAACGCTTCTGTAAAGTAAAAAACACTCTCAGTTGGGAAAAAAAAAAAGGCTGCCTACAGATTGAGAAAAGATCTTCACCAACCTTACATCCAATAGGGGGGTTAATACCCAAAATATATTAAGAACTGAAGAAGTTAGGTCCAACAAACCCAGTAGCAAAAATTTAAAAATGGAGTACAGAGCTAAACAGAGAATTTTCAACAGAGGGATTTTGAATGGCAGAGAAACATTTAAAGACATGTTCAATGTCCTTAGTCATAAGGGAAATGCAAAGTAAAATGACTCTGAGATTCCATATTACATTAATGAGAATGGCTAAGATTATAAACTCACGTTACAGCACATGTTGGGGAGGATGTGGAGCAAGGTGAACACTTCATTGCTGGTAGGGGTACAAACTTGTACTTTCACTTTGGAAATCCATTTGATAGAAACTCCAAAAAGAGAGAAATATTCAAGACCAAGCTATAAGACCACTGGGTATTTACCCAAAGGTGTTACACTATACCACAGGGACGTTTGCTCAACTACTTTCAGAGCAGTTTTATCCATAATAACCAGAAACTGGAAACAACCTAGGAATTCCACAGAAATGTGAACAGAGTCAAGTAACCTAGACCATTAGACTGAGCCATCAACTGAAGAGCATGCACAGGCTGGAACAAGGCCAGGTGCCTATATATAGAAGATATGTATCTCAGTCTCCATGTGGGTTTTCCAACAACTGGAGCAGGGGCTGTCTTTAAAGCTGATGTTGGGGAATGCTTTGCCCAACAGAGCTGTTTTGTCTGGCCTCAGTGGGATAAAATGTGACTAAACCTGTAAAGACATGAAGAGCCAGGGCTGTGGTATAGAGTGGGGGGGGGATTGCGAGGGATGTCACCCAATCTGAGAAGAAGGAAGAGGGAATGGGGAAAGGAACCCAGTGAGGTGGAGGAGCTGGAAGGCAGCAATTGGGATGTAAAAACATAAATTAATTTTTAAAATGTCTCTAGAAAAGTATCTGTAATATTTATCTGAATTTACCTTTTAAATATAATTTTTGTACAACTAAAATTAGTGAATTAATTATTTTTCCTTAAGAAAATAAAAATTACAATTAAGAATTTAAAATTGTATGTTAGCTTGATGATGTAATCATGCACAGAAAAAAATGTGTTTTATAGGTATAAACATTTTCAAATAAATCCTGAAGCAAACCATTGCACAAATCTCATTTGTTACTCAATGTGTTAGTTTGAATGAACCATGTCTCAGATAGGACTGGGTATTTAAACAGCTAGTTTCCAGCTGGAATTATATTTTAATGAATTTTGTAAGCTTTTAAGGTGTGCACTATTGATGGAGTAAACTAGTGACAGTCTATGTGAGCTTACTCTTCCTCTCCATTTTTAGTAGTGACTCTTTGCTTTCTTTACATAGGTATAATTTTGATTTCCCTAAGTTGGCTCCCTGTTGCCAAACCTCTTTTACCATTATGGGTTATTGGATATGAGTCAACATAAACTCTCCCTTCTATACATTGCCAAACTCATGATATTGTATCTAATATTGTATGGTTTTGTTATTTCCCATTGTATAAATTGATATTGGCAGCTATTGGATATGTGTCGACTATAGGGAGTAGCAAACTATTTTCTTGTAAGTAATATTACAATGTCATTGAAAGAATAGCAGTACCTGTGTAAGTGGAAGCAAAATAAAAAACCTGGACTCTTATACTTCACTAAAAATCACAGACTAAAGTTGAAACTTCCATTTACCATTAAATGTGTATTTTTATCAGATATTTCTGTCACCCATAAATTTGTGTGCTGAAATCTAGTATCCAGCATAATGAGATTTATAAATAGGATATTTAGAAGTGAATGAAGCTTTTACAAAAAGAATATACACTTTGGAAAACCAACTTTCTTACATAATAGGAAACACTGAACAAATTTATGAACCAGGTATTTTCTAGGAAGCAAAAAGTAAGCCTTGACAAGACAGACAAGACATCAAATTCATGATATCTTAAAGTTGAGATTATGAAGTTCTAAAAGAGTAAAAAATAAATCTATGTGGTTGGTTATTAAAATTACTTTTGGAATTTTGAAAAATAGCAGCCAAAATAGACCAAATCAATGTTATAATTATCTCAATGTGTGTGCATGAGTGTGTGTGTGTGTGTGTATGTGTGTGTATGTGTGTATTCTGTATGTATATCCTCAAGAAGCATTATAAGAAATATATCTGAATAATTTCATAGTAGAAATATATTTATTCTTTCATTCTATTGCTTAAGGTTTCATCATTTCTTTCAAAACCACATTGAGCCAATGTTATTTCTTACTTTCTTTCATTTTCTATTTTCTAAGATTATGAATAAAATTTCTTTAACAATATATTCTCTGATTCCCTAGACCAGTGAGCCAAGGCTTATCTTCCCTGATATCCAGATGCCATTTTACTTTTGGACCTGCCTTACCCAACTGCATCATTCTGTCAATCATATCACCCCTTATCTTCTGCACTTACATCTGAACCATCTCAAAATACCACACATTTTTTCCATAAACTTCTTCTCATTTCTGCTTTATTGTGTCCATTTGCACAGAAATACAACTGGTGCTTTTTCTTCTACTATTGGTTTTATGTTCTCCTCTTTCTCTTTCCCAAGGCCATCTCCCTTCCAATTTCCATTTTTCTTGTGCCCTGTGGATTTGATTGTCTCAATGTTTAGAAGTATAGATATATTTTTAAAATTCTGTAACATTTAATAATATGTATAAACTCATATTTTATTTTCTGTTTCAAATCAGCTTCAATGTAGCCATAAATGTGACTAAATGACAAAATGTTGACCTCTGTAAATATGGAAAACATTCTGGTAAAACTTGATATTCATTCTAGCCCTTCCTTATCTTAAGTGCATGGTTCTTTTCCATGCTCTGTTTCTAATCTAGTGAATGAAGGATTATTTCAACAACAGTGACTACTTTGGAAAGTCAAAGGATCTGATTTGAATCAATAAGCCTAGAAAGAAGAATGTGAATTAAAATTTCAGTGTGGAGTTTCTAATGTCACTTTTCCAGAGAAAAACAACTAATAGTTCATATGCCTCACAGACTGATAGGTGAGGTGCCATATTATAGTTATAAAAGTGACAAATTTGAGTGTACATCCTGTTTTCTGAAAAGAACAAACCCAGGAGAGATGCCTAGAAATGTAAGTGAAACCTCTAATTCCTCTTGCTGGACTTGGTTTGCCTCTGGATACCAGGTTATGCGAGTTGACAAGCACTCTTATCTTTTGGGACAACATGAACATAATTATTTTGCTGTCACAGAGGAAAGCTCACTTATGGACAACCTTATTCATAGTTGCATATAAAGTCTCTACTGTATTTGTTATCACTGTCTTTTTTCTCTCTCAAGCATTCCCATCTCTTAGATTGTTTCCTCTCCTTCTATTTCAGTATATCTTGATCATACTGATTTAAAACTTTAGTTTGCTATTCTAAATCCGTTTAGGGAGAATCCCTTTCTTCTCTAAAGTCCTACAATGTTCCAAACTCTTGAGGAACATGTATGCTGTCATCTGTCATCTGTCATCTGTCATCTGCCATCTGTCATCTTTTTGTAATCTATAAACTTGCTGTTCTTTCTGGTTTTAACGATGTTCAGACTTCTATAGCATTTTTTATTCCTCCTTGAAACAATTGTTTTGCTTCCCAAGCTTTCTCTTTACAACAACATGAAAATGAAAATATCAAGCTGTGCTTGAGCTACCACTGCTTGACCATCCATTACACATGGTGTTTCTGATGTTTTAGCTTTGTTTGTTTGTAAGACTACATTTTTTTCTGAAAATGAGCATTAACAAATATTTATTTTATTATGTTTTTGAGCCTTGCATGTATCAATATATTACTTTTTTTATCCTAGCCTTTTCTTTTCCCAAATCCCTCATGCCTACACTGACTCATTTTCAATTAATGACCTTAATTTCAATTAAATTATGATTGTTAAACCAATATACACATATACACATAAAACACAGATACTATACATATGTACATATATACATATATATACTTATACATATATATATATATATATATATACACTATACTTATATAAAATTTACTGAATCCATTTTGTGTAGTTTATATGTACATGTGGTTAAGTCTGACCAATTCTGTTTGGCTAACCTATCCCAGTATTATCCATAGTGAGGAATGATTCTCCCTCTCATGCCAGGCATTAATTGCCTGTAACTCTTCATCTGTTGGGGGAATACTGTGAAATTTCTATGATCCTGTTGATAGTTGGCATGTCAACTGGTGTTAATTTACAGGTCTTGTTTAGCCTATCATGTTGTTGAGATTTTATGCCATCGGATTCTAAGAATTTACTGCTCTGATCCACAACGTTCTTTAATCTTTGGATATAGAGGTTACATAGTAGACATACCAAATGAGGATGGGCACCTCATGGTCAGTTGTCCTCTGCATTTTTACCAGTTATAATTTTCATGATGGTATCTGTATCTGCCAAAAGACACTGCTTTGATAAGGGGTGAGAACTATATTTATTATGGTGATACCGATAGATTTTTAGAATAGAGTGGAGGATTAAACTCATTTAGAAACACCACAGCTTCTTCTCTAGATCTATGACCTTAATAGTCTCAAACCTTAGCTTAGGTTTGAGTACAAGTTATGAATGAGTTTCTTCCTATTGAGAAATTCTTAAGTCAAAGTGTGTGTCTGTTCTATATCCTTTAGGTATAAGTGCCACACCTGCACCCTTGAGTGTATTGCTCTGTACTGTTAAATGCTCCGGTTTGTAAAGTTTAGAGCTGGGTAGGACTTTTAGTTGTTTTTCTTGATTGGCAGGTTACCTACACCTGTTAATACTGTGAAAGCTAGTCATTTGGCTTCAATAAATCCTAAACATGAAAAATAAGTGTCTGATCACCATAGAATGAATGAAACTAGCAATAGGAATTACTAGATCAAGAAGATGAATAATTCTCAAAAACAAAGGAGTGGAATTGTGTATCTCAAGCTTAAAATAAAAACTAAAGAATTGTAGATTTATTATGTAAACAAGTAAAGAAGAAAGTATATAGGAAGAAAAACTGGAAAGTTTTGAAATGTATTACATTTTATTATTTCCAAATATGATCATCACCTATACAAAATTGGAAGATAATTTTTGATGTGAATTTCAGAGAAAAAATAATCAGCTCATTAGATAGTAACCAAAATATCTCACAGAGATTTACAGGTAAACCTAGAGTTTAGAGAAAATTCAAGACAAAATTCAAATAAAGATATTTTTTGTTGTTGTTGTTGTTGTTTTTTGGTTTTTTTTTTTTCTTATTTAAAAATTTTTTTCCTACTTTATTTACATTTCAAATATTTCCCCCTTTCCAAATCTCCTCTTTGGAACTTCCCCATTTCCTCCCCCCTTCCCCTGCCATTATGGGGATATTCTCCCACCCACTCACACTCTTCTTCCCTCCTTAGCATTCTCCTCTACTGGGGGATCTAACACTTTTCAGTCCCAAGGGCTTCTCCTCCCCCTGATGGCCAACAAGACCCTCTTTTGCCACATATGTGGCCAGCACCATGGGTCCTCCGTGTGTATTCCTTGTTTGGTGGATCAGTCTCCAGGAGTATTGGGGGCCAGGCCAGTTGCCACTGTTGCTGCCTCCCTGGGGATGCAAACTCCCTCAGCTCCTTCAGTCTCTTCTCCAGCTCCTCCATCTGGGAACTCACACTCAGCCCTACTGTTGCTGCAAAGTGACTCTTGGGTATTTCAAATGTTTGGACTAATAACCACTTAACAGTGAGAACATAATATGTTCATTCTTTTGTGACTGCGTAACCTAGCTCAGGATAATATTTTCAAGTTCCATCCATTTGTCTGCGAATTAGTTTGAATCTGTACTTCTAGATCTTTCAAGTATTGAGAATCAAATGCTGTATAGTATGGTGGGAAATTTAATGGATACCCAGAAGTACTGACTTCTTAGTCCCTGAGTACTTTTAAATATGTTTCCTTATCTAACAAATTAAATTTGCATATATGATTAAGACTTCAGACCTTGGAATGTAGATATTATTCATAACTTTGAATGTCATATAAGGCTTTTCCCAGTTGTGGTCAATGTGAAACTGACAGTTGAATTAGAGGTAAAAGGATTATTATGCTCAACCTAGAGGTCCAGATAACTATCAAAGCTACATTCTTTGTTAAGTCTACTAGATAGCTACAATTCTGCTAACATTTTTTTACTGAATCAGGTAAGATTATTCTTGAAAATATGACCTGTTAAAAAACAGTGAAATTATGTTCTTTTCTTCTGAGCCATGAAATATATGAGTATTTGTCAGAGCAGCAATGAAATATATATACTTTCTAGGCAAAGTTCAAGTGACAAGATCACATGTAATAATGTTGTTGGTAATCTGCTTTATAAGTCTCTGTTGATCTGAATACCCTCCCTCAACACATAAGCAGATGAATACCTCTCAGTAACACATCCAAGTTTTAATTACTAAATTGCATATTCTTAATTATAACTACTTTGGTACATTAATAAAGCTACTAACAATTTCAATCACATTGATACAGTATTTAGAGTAATAGGATAGTCTGGTTCAGGAGAGTTGTAAAGATTATTCAAAATAAAAGTTAGAGAAATGAATTATTTTTATTGAATTAATTTCTACTATCCTCATACTGACAATAAAATCTAATTTGAATTAAATTGACTTATATAGGTTAATGTGGAGATTCAATTAAATCAGTAGGAATTTAAGAAAATATTGTTTTGATCTAATAAAAGCAATGATAAATTTTAAATTTAACTATTATTATATAAGAAGGGTAAAACATATCATATTGGGAATTTTCTATTGTCTCAGCCACAAAAGTAATTTAAACACAAAATGATTGAGTTTTGTATAGTTGTTGATATAGACACAAATGCACAATAATTCTTTCTAAGACAAGCAGTACATTTGAAAAGAAAAAGGGATTGATTTACAGGAGGAGGTAGTTTTATTTTTCCCCCCAAAATTGCTATACCTAGAGAATGAAGAAATCCTAAGATGAGTATTGTTTTTTCTCTTCTGTTTATAAAGCATACTCAACATGTTGATTAACAATTCATTTTCAACAGATAAGCAGAATGTACAATTATTATTTAGCAAATAACCAGAAGACTGTTTTTCCCATGGAAAGGTAGTATCTGCTGCTGCTAAACCTCAAAGATCTCCTTTAGAAATTAAAGGCTATTGTTCACCAGAAATATGTGATATGATACTATTGCTGATGACACCACAAACATGATGAAGAACTTAGATAAATCATGTTGTAACTGTGCTGAAAACTTCCACTGTAAAGGCAACGTCTATAGAGCTAGAAGTTGCTATGCAGGTAGCTGGGGCTTGGGAGTCTTTCTCAGCTATGGACACTGCATGCTGTAACAACAAGCATCCAGGCAGGTTGTTCCCCATGGTGTAACAGCAGCATGCCTGTAATATGAGGAACAGAGGTATTCAGATTTGATATGAGGCTCACTTCACCAGGGTTGAGTACTATCATTGTTTTACTAAATGGATGTGTTATTAAATTTCCTCCAAATATGCATGTTTATAATGCTAGACTAGAGGAGTCTGCAGCCTTTTAAATTTTGTTTTATTTTCAGCAAAGGGCCATTATTGCCAAAAATCACAGCTGGTTAAATTCCTGAGAATTAGTAGCTGGTGAGTGTTCTCCATTGAAACTTCATATCATGACTTCCATTTTTAAGAAGCATTGCAAAAGGGGGGCAGAAAAAGCCTAAGAGTTGAATGTCAGAGAGGAGAGCCATGGAATACATTTGGGACATAATACCACAGCAACTGAGGTTACCTGCATAAATTGTCCACAAGGCTGAGCCTATCAATATTCAATCATGTAAGGAAGAGCCCTCTGAGGCCCCACTCATACCAAACTGAGGAACTATTGGCAGTAGACAGCTGCAGAGGGAAGTGGCCTCATTGTCTTCAGTACTGTAGCCATTGCTGATGGAGCAATGGATCGTTTCATACCCAGCCCACAATGGAAGTCTTGGCTCAAACAAAACAAAAACAAATAAGAAACCCAATGTTTTACGTAACATTTATTGTGGCAAAGAGTTTTAGTGAGCTTGGGAGAGAGATACGAGAAGTTTGTGATGGGTGAACATGTTCAGAATATATTATATGCATTTTAAATATTTAAAGAAATGTTTTTAGTAAGATAATTATTCTTCCATATTTTTTTAAAAAATATTTGTGTAAGAGCATTTGGCTTACATGCATGTCTGTGTACCACACACATGGCTGATCCTGAGGAAGCTGGAAGACAGTACCACCTAGGACTAGTGTTACATATAGTTGTGAACTATCAAATGAGTCTTGGGAATTCAAACAAAGTCCCCTGAAAGAGTTGCCAGTGCTTATAATAGGGAGCTATCTCTCTAGTCCTCAAAATACTTCATTTTAGGAATGATTGTTTGAAATTTAGCCAAAAAAGATTAAAAATATGAAGAAACTATACCACCTCTAATCAGGCATCATATATTCCTACAGAGTCAATTAAGATTCCTTGGGAACAACTGTAGGAGAATTGGGACCAAATCAAAGGAGCATCTGCAGCACGAGTATCAGAGAAGCGTTGCATTGTGATATTCTTAGCACAATAGTGCTTTGTGCAAGCACACACCTTTTAATATTCTAAAACTTATAGCTCACAGTTTCATCAGTGTCTTCAGCTAAAAATATTAAAACATAATTTTTGCATGAAATCATATCATCTGACCTTGTTTCCTTTGCCAACACATTTCAGATATTATCTTCCTGATATTCATGTAGCTTTAACCCCCAGTAGTGAATTTTGTATTTATAGAAAAAGAACCCTTAAATAATTACAGAAATTTTTCATATGCAGTTATTAAATATTGGAAAATCTATGTGACATCTCTAAACTATTATGGTTTCCTAAGCTTTTAAGGTTAATCTTGATAGATGTAGAATGGAATTTAATATGTAAGTAAATTAAGCAAGTTAGAGATTTTATATCTTTTAAACAAGTAAAGCTCCCTGCTTTATGTTATGATGCTTGGTTTTTAAGATACTAAAAATCATTTTTGCATTTATTACATTCTATTCTATAATACTTCTTAAAATGCAATTCATTACAAAGTTTATTGTCTGTTAGATAATTTTTCAGAAATAAGAAATAGATCAAGAGAGTAAATCATGAGTGTAATTACGGTTTGTATCATTACTTATAAGACATCTCTGACATCAAATATGGATTGTGAATACTTTTTGTAGGAACAGATTTTTCTTTAAACTTCAGTTCAGTTTAATACTTCACTGCAACATTCCTATACTGTAACTTTAAAAAAAAACCTGCAGATGCTAACCACATAGAACATATTAGCTATGCTTTACCAAAAAGAGCATTTACAATGAGTTATTGATAAATACATCTTATTGACTGTTTGTCAATTTAGAAAAAATGTACAGACAATAAACTTCATAATAAAGCCTATGGCAATAAAAAAGATACACATAATAAAGAAAAGACAGCTTTGAATTCAGAAAATAGAAGTGAAAATTTACATGTTTTAGGGAAGAAAAGAAAGGAAGGGAAATGATGTATTTATATAAAAACTTCAAATGATAAAAAGTAAATTATAAAAGTAATACACAGTATCTTTAAAAGTTTACATTTAAATAACACAATAATTGCAAATAATGTTAATAATTTGGACAATTATTTACAGTGAAAACCACATGAACATTTTTCCTGCATGAAAATCAAGAGGAAATGAAATGAGGGGATAGGCAGATCTCAAACTTGCTTGGGAGGAAAATCAGTTCTTTCCACAATATGTTCTCATTTATCTTACTCATCTTGACTGCAGGATATGGTCTACCACCCAGTCTCCTTTATTTCTCTACCATATCAGCTTTAATTCTGCACACTGAGCATTTCTTCCCGAAATGACTAAATTTTCACTTTACAATAGTAGTGCATATTAGACATGCCATCTCTTAGAGTATCTTGTCACAAAAGAACATGGAAATTTGGCTCGCATGAATCTTGTACATTCATTACCCATCAACGTTTCTAACACAGAAACTGGAGAGAAGAAATAATATATGAGAACATAAGGTTTAGTACCAGATGCAGCTCTTGTAAGAGCTGACTTGACAGGTTAGTGTTGGATGAAGGAAGCATCCACATGGTAGCAGTTTTATTTATGGATCAGTGTTGATTCTATACCTTATAATTAGGTGCATCACCTTTATAGTTTATGTGCTACACATGTCACAGAAGACACACCTTAATAACTGTTTCTTTTAAATGTCATAAAATGAAAGGTTGTCCCAAGTATCTTAATTTTAAAAAGCAGTAATCTCACTTGTGTAACCGCTGTTGAGAAAAATATATATTTCATGCCTAAGAAATTTAGGGAAAGGAAATACTGAGTTTAACACTTCATTGGTCACCTTATACATCACAGACTCATTACGTTTTTTTCTTTCTATATCAAGAAGGTTTTTCATAGCAGGTTGTAAAGCAGAAAAATATCAGGTGTCGGTGGCATACATGAAAGGGAAATTTAAATTACGAGAGAAGGGGAAGAAAAACAAACAGGATGGAAGCAACACTTGAATGACACAGTGATGACGATTATTAGCACAGTGAGACAGTGCCAGTCATCCAAGCATCTGCTCCACAGAGGCAGCCCAGCAAGGCTGTCAAAGGGAAGGAAATATTGAGGAATTAATAATTTGCTCAGTTTTTCTTAGTAGCCTTTTAGCTCACTTAATCCTCAACAGAATGAAATGAAATCCCCCAAAATAAATCTGTTGTATAAATGTGAAAAGAAGTTGTTCAAGGTACCACAAAATCATATTTGACAATATATATTATGATATGTGTGTATGTGTGCATAAGCACATGCATGTTACAAATGCATTTTCATTGTTTTGGAGCTCTGGGTCATAGATCAAAGCATATGTATCTGGCAAGGTCCTGGGTATGGTGCTGATGTATGAAAGAAGAACAGGAACAAGCAGAGTCACAGCCTTTGTGAGATCTCTTAATGGCTGTAACTCTGAATGCTGTTACAATGGAAATAATTAAAGTACGGTCAGCATTCACAAAGTAGAAAGATTTATCATCTACTTCCAATGTACTCTAAGGAATCCTATCCCTCTTCATACTAGTATCTAATTCTCCAACCAATCATTCAAACTGACTGGGATGCAATAAACTCTTTCCTAAGTTCAGAACGAAATATATGTAGTAATGAGCTGTATTTCTTCTTTCTCCACTGTCTCTTGCCTCTCCCAATTCTCCTCAAATATATATTTCCTATTTATGTAATAATATTTCATTCTCTCTCTCTCTCTCTCTCTCTCTCTCTCTCTCTCACACACACACACACACACACACACACACACGTCACTTTTGTGTTAGACATCTACCTCTGGTCATGAGTGTTGCCATGGAAAATGTGGTGGTTATATATACCCAGTGTCAATCTGATAAAACACATTTTTTCCTCTCATAGAATGTATCATTGCAAAAGCAGCTTTGTGATAAGGCAGAAAAACTTCTTATTATATTAGAATGTAATTAACAGAGAGATCTACAACTGGATAATATTCAGGAACTGAGGAATGTTTGAGCACTTACTCCTATATGGGACATCTCTATCTTACTATTTCCCTCAAGGTTCAGGGATCTCTGTAGAAGAAGAGATAGAAACATTGTAGGAGCCAAAAACGAAATTTCTAAACACAATGGAGCAAATGAACATATGAGCTGATACATATTATACATGTGTGATCAAGATATATTCTAGCTGAAGTCAGACAAAATCTTAACTCGTAGAAAGGGAAGTAAATAGAATGAACTTACCTTGAATGCTATTTACCTTGATTTCTTTATAAGCTATTGCTGGGCCTTATGAAAATCAGTTCTCTAACTCATCTGTCTCACTAATCAATTATTAATTAATCCATTTTTCTTTTATGAAAAGTTATAGTTTTATGGATGGTGTAATATTATTAGAACCTGGGCACTTTCAAAATGTCTCTTCAGATGCTTATACTTTCAGTAGCTTTAGCTTTATCTAAGACATTGGCACTAGTACTGTAACTATGCACAATTCTATGTCATTTGGCAACAGTGGGGATTCTTGTGATTGACACTGCAGTCAAAATATGAACTATTCTGTCACCAAAATACTTACTGTTATTATCAGTTTTTAATGCACCTATCACCATGTCACTGTCATTACCTTTTCTACAAATGATAAAATTACTAATGTATTTTCTATTGCTAAAATTTTTCATCCTAAGAAAATCACATAAATAAAAGTCTAAGTGATGTAATCGCTGGTGATAAATACTTTTGCTTATTGTTTAGCAAAAATAACATGTTGTAAAATTGTGACCCTCAAATTTTATGTTTTGAAGGCATTTGAAAGTGAGATGTTAGGGATGCGATTTGGCTAAGATAAAGCCATGATGGTAGTGTTATGATCATGGGACTAACCTCCTTATAATAAGGTAGTTCAGAGGACTTGCATTTTATTACTCTCCATAAGCACACACTTATGAGAACTGTGTGGGGACACAGTGGAAGTATGCCCACCAAGAGTCTGGAAGACAGCTTCTCTCTCGCTCAACAGTTCTGACTATGCTGGCATTTAATTTTGGACTTTTGAATTATATAATCATAATGCAATGGATTACATTATTCAAACTATTGAGTCTAAAATATTCATCTTTGTCAGAGCAAACTTAGGCAACTTCTGAGATCTATCTAAATATTTTGTGTAAATAGTTCATTCCTTCTTAATATAGTTTCTTCAATTACTAATATATTGTAGAAATTTTTATTTGCTTAAAGTTGGTGACTACTGGGTATTATTATGTGTGTGTGTGAAAATGACTTTTCATTTTGCTGGATAAATATTCAGTGTTGAAAATCATGGGTTGTAACAAGACTATTTAATAGCTTTTATAATATTATTGAAGAGTTTTTTTTTGGTTGCCTATTTGTTTTCTATATGATATTTAGGGGTTTTGGTATCAATTTTTTGTAGGAAACAAAATATAAAAAAAGTTATCTAATATATTTTACTTAGACATGAAAGTCAGATTAGCTCAAGAACATTAATTTTTATGCAAAATTTTACAAAATATCAAAATCATTTTATTGTCACTGGATTTTTAATTCTCTCTAAATAAAACATACCTTTCAAATGGTAGAATTATCCATATATAAAATAGAGAGAAAAAAATGATACTCCGTACATTTATCTTTGATTAATATCTGGCCTAGAATTTAACATATGCAATTTTAGTCATTAGGTAGTTTAAACCCATAAAACATTTACTTCTTTAAGAAATGGTAAATCATTGATTATTGGATTATATGTAAAGGTGAAAGTAAAATTAAAATGTTTCAAAAACAATAACTAAAACATGCCCACAGTATCTCTAGGACGTCACAAAACAATCTGAACAATTGATTCACAAACAGACTCAGAGTAAACAGCTGCCCTTTTACGATAAGATGATTCTGGGAACTTACACAGAATGTATGATTTAGTAGAAGAAAGGATAAGAAGCTTCATTTTTAACAGCTTCTTAGGCGTGGTTAATATGAGAGTCCAAAAAGTACATTTCAGAATTACTCAGATGAAAACTCCAAACAAATTTCCAAAGAGTGCAATGTTACCACACTTCCTGAATTGAGTAAAGGTACATTAGACCTGGGATTCAGTGCATAGCTGTCAAACTTGTTGTAAAGAAAAGTTGTTAATGAATATGAATATTAATTATTTTATGTAAAGTAGTTATTCTCAGTTTATATTTGTAGTGTAAGAACTTTGGTTGAGGGAATGTTTTTGATATTTATAAAAATAGAATATTTCAGTATATGATGTTTGAGTGACAAGGACTGCAGTCAAATCTTGTCAGCATCATTAGGGTGATTAGAAAGCATTAAGGAGCTGAAGGGGTTTGCAACCCCATAAGAAGAAAAACAATATCAACCAACCAGAACCCCCAGAGTTCCCAGGGACTAAATCACTAACCAAAGAGCATACATGGAGCAACCGATGGCTCCTGCTGCATCTGTAGCAGAGGATGATGGTCTTATTGGGCACCATTGGGAGGGGAGCCACTTGGTGTTGTGGAGTCTCAATGCCCAAGCATAGGGGAATGCTAGGGCAGTGAGGTGGGAGTTGGTGGGTGGGTGGATGAGCTTCCTCATAGAAGCAGGAGCTGGGGGAATAGGATAGGAGGTTTGTGGAGAGGAAACCAGGAAAGGGGATATCATTTGAAATTTAAATAAATAAAATATCCAATAAAAAAGAAAGCATTAAGGATATACCAAGAGTTATAGTACTAAAGAAACTATAGGATTTTAAATCTAAGCAAGTTTTCATAATTATTTCTAAATTTATATTTTATATTTTAATGATTTAGCTATTTTCACTTTTGCCTAATGGTATTTTACTTGCATGCATGTTTGTGTGAGGATGTCAGATCCAAAGGAAGTAGAGTTACAAATAGTTGTGAGTTGCCTTGTGAGTGCTAGGAATTCAAGTCAGGTCTGGTCCTCTGGAAAAGCAGCCTGTGCTCTTAAGAGTTGAGTTAGGCTAGCCTAAGCACAAGAAATAGAATATTTGAAAATAGAGTCCATATCTTATGGTTAAGTAATTTCTTTGCCTTCTCCTGAAACTCTTATCTTTAAAGATAATTTATTGTGCATTACCTGAAGCAAAAACCTATGGACTATTTTGGATATCACCCTTCTGTTGGACGTAGTTTTGGTGAAGATCTATTCCCATTCTGTAGGCTACCATTTTGTCCACTTGAGAGAGTCCTTTGCCTTACAGAATATTTTCAGATTCATGAGGTATCATTTATTAATTGTTGCTATTAGGGCCTGAGTTGTTGGTGTTCTGCTCAGGAAGTTGTTCCCAGTGTCAATGCATTCATGGATATTCTTCTATTAGTTTTAGGGTATCTGGCTTTATGTTGAGGTCTTTGATCCACTTCTACTTGGGTTTTGTTTAGGGTGATAAATGTGGATCTATTTGAATTCTTCTACATGCAGATGCCCAGTTAGACCAGCACCATTTGTTGAAAATGCTGTCTCTTACACAAAGAAATGTTGCTCAGCCATTAAAAATTATTGCATCATGAAATATGCAGGCAAATGTTGATAAATCCTGAGAGTGAGACAACCTGGACCAAGAAAGACAAGTATGGTATGTTGTAAAACTGTCTTTTATTCACCTGATGTAATTGTTATATAGGAGGATTACTGGAGGGCTACTGCTGAATAAACTCACCCTTTCTAGTGCTTTTTGCACTCTGGATGGCTGTTTCAACTCATCTGTTCTGTCTCAAACTCCTGTATAATATGACTAATCCAATCTGGCTTTTCTGTTTCTCACTGAATTGCTCTTCTTGGTCCTAAACTAACTCTGGCAATTTGTTCTAATCTTTTGGCTCCTTGTTATTCCTTCATATCAATGGCTTCTGCTGACCTTCACTGAACTACATGAACTAATGAAAGAACTCAACTCCTCTGCACTGCCAAGATTCTTAACTGGCTGACATAACTTCAGACTGACTGACTGTGTTCCTTCACTTTCCCTGTCCTGTTGTTAAATAGCTTTTCTCCTAAGATTTGGGTGTATCCTCTCACTGATTCCTTCTGTCAAATCTTCGTCTTCCCCTTAATTAGACTTTATTCTTTGGAACTAAAGGTATATACTAAAGGATTCCAGCCAGAGGGATAAAAGGGATTATATATGTGCACTAGGATTTTGGATTAATTTCATCCAGATCAAACAAACCTAGAAGGTCTTTGGATATGATCAGACAGCCTTGCTTGTAAGTTATCACAGATCTTTCCTTTAGGAGATATACTACAATGCCCAAGTTATTTAGCTTTCTAAATTCATTCATAAAAAACATGATATTTACAATAGGACAATTTCCTATAGGCACATTGTGAATTTAGTATACATGAAGCACATGGGCAATTAAATTACAATTTGTAAATAATGAGTGATGTTGATTATTCAGAATTACCTCTGACTTCAACATCTCAGGTAGAATTATTTATACTGTCTCTTTAACTTATATAACAATAAAGTAACATTAATTCATTCTAATATTTATCATCTTAATCTACTTTTCATTCATAGTGCTGATATAAAGGAAGAAACTACAACAAAATTAGGTTGAAAGAGTCCATGATGGTTTAGCACCATCCCCCTCCCCCACCACTCTAAGAAAAGCGATCAGCCACTGACTGAGTGAAGCTAAGAAGAGAATCATGAGTGTTATAGACAGGAATGTGTTGGAATCTACTATCATGATTGAAAATATATTTCCTTAATCATTCAAAAATAACAACAGCCTCATTATAATGCAACATTTGTGTGATATTCATCACTGTCATTTTTTTATAATTTATCATTGAGGTCAATGTATTATGTGTGTGTATTGCCATGGAACACTTTCTGCTGGGAAAAAAACTTAAGGCAACCGGAATACTGTAAACACTGCTCCATAAAGCATCCTATCACTGATAGATGTTTCAAGATGTGACTGTAAGATTACAGAGACATATGCAAAAGAGCAGAGTAATCAGTGGTGACTGACTTGGGAAGGAATAGTCTACATAATACTTTTTCTTATGCCACATATTTATTTTCTAAAGTCTGTGAGTTTGGTATCCTACTACTGTTCCTTTCAAACTGCTGATTCACTAAATAACCATAGCTTAGCATCTATTACATTCCAAACTCAGGATAGCTCTCTTTTTATATTAGTTTACAGGCCTGTAAGTAGCTCGGTATCTGCTGATTAGGCAAATTCATCTCAACACTATCAGGACTATGCCAGTGTGAAGCTGGAAGCTACAATACATCAGAAGTACAGATTAACCCTCACCAATGTACCAAATAATCACAACTAGGAACTAAGACTGAGTAGTCTTTCCCTGCCTCTCATATGTTAGCAGATACTATTGTACAGGTCCATAGGTATATCTTCTAGTAGAAGTTTCCTGAACAATGATAGCTTGGGGATCTCTGACTACTTAATATATCACTTTTTGCTCTGTTTGTTTTTGTTTTTAAATATTTGAGACAGGGTTTCTCTGTGTACCCCTTGCTGTCCTGGAATTTACTCTGTAGACCAGGCTGACCTCCAACTCAGAAATCTGCCTGCCTCTGCCTCCTAAGTGCTAGGATTAAAGGCGTGCACCACCACTGCCTGGCAATATATCACTTTTTTATACCTTTTGAGCAACACTAGCTTGATGTTGAATATGGCTCTTTATTTTCCTATGGTTCACTATTATACTCAGCTGGATATATGGTTGATTAATCTGAAAAGATTTCTAATTGTACAGTGATTTGGTATTCTTGATTCTGGAACTGTACACCTACAACAGATCAAAAGTAAAATCTATACTGATATTTCAAAGAAATTATGTGTTTGGTACATATGAACTAATCACAATGGTCCAGTGAATATTAAGAATCTTCATGGAAATTTCCAAGTTATAGTACAGAAATAATAACAGCATAATTATATACCACAAGCAAATCTAACATTAAGCAATCTGTGTTCCCTCTTTTGTCTAAGAGGCTTTATCCATTTCCATCAAAGTATAAATTTGTTGGAAAACTTTCCTTTTGTGTTGTGGGATATATGACAAGCTGGGAACTTTATAAGACACCCAGTAAATTAATTTTAAAGTATAATTCAATCTAGTATATTGTCTCCAAATACAAAGAGACTGTAAATGGTGTATTGCTGTCTTTGAGGTAAGTAGTTATAAATATTTTTATTTATTTATTTAAATTTAGGACAAATATTTCTACCTGAGAGAACTCTTAAAGCTTCACCGATGTAAATGGCTCTAACATTTTGGATGGTTTATATATTGCACATTGCCATGTAAGTATTCTTACTAAGGACCTAATAGAACACACAATTTCAGCAATCATATCTCATCAACACTATGTCATTAACTTATACAACTTATACAATGCTCTAATGAAAATATAGATAACTGTGTTGCTATCAGAGTATATAAGTAAAGAGTAGTGTTCCTAAGCATACGAACACATGATGCACATTAATTATTATTTCAGTACTACAATACAAAAACACACATAATGATCATATCACATATTGAGACTATGGATGGATGTGTGTGTGTGTGTGTGTGTGTGTGATTATTTGTGTGAGTGTCTGTGTACATGTATGTGTGTGTTAGCAGAAAACAAGGAAAGGAGGTATAAGGAATTCAACTTATTGTGTATTTGGAGAGAATATAAAGTCAGCCTTTGTATAAAACAATGTGCTAGTTATGAAAAAATAAAATTTGAGTTACTATGTAATCCATCAATTCCAATTTGCTATTTGTATAACATTACATGTAATTTTTTATTATATAACTTGAATATATGTATACATATGGGTACAGCCTTGTATATAATGGTTCTAGTCACAATAGCCAAGAGGAAGAAAAGATACAGTCTATAATGATGAAGAATGGATCAGCAAATTTTTGTTGCATAAAACATAGAAAGTGATTATTAGGATCTTACATTTAGTGAAATAAATGACTCACAAAATCAAAACAATGCATTTTCCTTTATTAAACATACTCATAATTCACAGTTCAAAGAAATAAAAAAACACAGTCTTATGGCTTTCAAATAGAGAGGGGGAAATGAAGAGTTATTTTTCAAGATATAAAGTTTCAAATACAGTTTGTTTAGTACCTGAAGTATATGACTCACTGTGAAACTGCTTATTTAGAAATGTTTAAATGGTACATTTTATGTTTCTACCACTATTAAGGTATTTCCACAAATAATCAAGTATATGAAAATAAGATGTGGATGAATTATTTAGAAAGTTAAGGTTAGTAATTATTCCTCCTCATGGCTCAAAAATCTAAAAAAGTATAAAATAAAAAATAATTAGTTTTGATCACATTAAAAATTTCCATAATAATTAATATAACCACATAGAAGAAAAACCCAAGTACCATTTTATATTATAATCTTAGAAGAAAAACGCATCCTCTGATCTAAAAATAGATGTTTATCTCTATGATACTGTGTGTGTATACCAAGAAAGGTATGAAAATATCAAAGAACTCAATAGAAAAAGGCAAAGGCATAAATAAATACCTACAATGGAAAAAAATTTAGATTATAGCCAAATGAGCAATTATAATACTCAATAAAAGCCAGATAAAGGCAATTAAATTTTACAAGGTAAATGGATAAGATTTACCAATACAATAAGACTAAAGTTCTTATGTTTTATTCCTAAAGATCCCAAATGGATCTGAAGGAACCTATCAGAATCTTGCAAAACTACAGGAATAACTTTGATATCTAAATCATATTGCTTAAATTGTTCCCTAAAGATTTATTATCTTGTTTACAAAATGAGTTTTTCATGAAACTGTTGATTATTGAAACAGAGCAATAATAAAAGTAACTCTAATTATTACTCAGAAAGTCTTGCTTGGACACAAATGGCATATTTTTATAACTTGATGGGTTTGACATAATAAAATAAGCAAAACAATATTATTTAAACAAACAGAAAAGGACCAAAGTATAGCGTGTAAGTAGTTGGGCTTACTGTGGAGCTAGAAGTAGATTTTATTGGTGTGGTTGGTAAGATGTATGCATAGTATGACTCACTATATTTGGGTTTACAGAGAACCTGAAGAGGTCACTTTTTGTAGCCAGGTACCACCCCTAAAAGAGAGATAAGGAAACAAATCCATTCACAAAGCTTTCAACTCAAAATCTATCCTTTCTACAAGAAGTGCAAGCACAAGAGATGGAGCAGAGACTGAGGGAATGGTCTGCTAATAATTGTTCCAACTTGAGACCCATCCCATGCGCAAACACCAATCTCTAAAACTATTAATGATACTCTCTTATGCTTGTAGACAGGAACAAGTCCTCTGAAAGACTCTAGCAGCCTCAGATGGATAGACACCCACAGCCAAACAGTGGATGGAGCTTGGGGACTCTTATGGAAGTACAGGAGGAAGTATTGTGGACCTGAAGGGGATAAAAACTCCACAGGAAGAGTAACAGAGTCAACTAACCTGTACCCTTGAGGCTCTCAGAGTCTGAACTACCAACCAAAGAACATAAACGGGCTGGAACTAGGCTTCCCCAAACATATGTAGCAGATGTGCAGCTTGGCCTTCATGAGGGTCCCAAACAACTGTAATGGGGGCTATCCCAAAATTTGTTGCCTGTATATGGAATATGTGCTGGTAGCTGTGCTGCCTTGTCTGGCCTCAGTGGGAGAGGATATGCTTAGCCTTGCAGAGACTTAAAGAGTCAGGGTTGAGAGAATACCCAGCTGGGTCCCACTTACTCAGAGGTGAAGGGGGGAGGGAGTAGGAAAGAATTGTTTGTGTGTGGGTGGCTGGGAGGGAAGTAGTGAGCAACATGTAAAGTGAGTAAGTAAAAAAAAAAATAAAATTAAATAAAAAGATGTATGCATAGGAGAATACTGATTGTGATGTCTAATACAGACTGGTGTACTTCATTGAACATGTCAGAATTCTATCCTGAAATCTTAAAAACAGGGAGGATGTAATAGAAGAAATATCAGTGAAAATCTCAGTTAAAAAAATCTTTCTTAAACTTATTGATTATCACTACATAAAAGGTAGATAATAGGAGGGCTAGTGAGACTGCAGAGAGTTAAATATCTGAACATTGCAGCTGAGAGAGTAAGATGATGCAAATCAGCCTAGTCTGTGAAAGAGGAAATGATATTAGCACAGGAACCCACAAAGCCGCCTCCCTGAATACACTCAAGAGAAAAATGCTGTACATGATGGTCATAGTTAAACAGGATGGGAGGAAAACTCTTCAATGATCACTGAGATTCTATTCAGGTTCTAAATGATGGTGATGAGTGAACAATTTTATGTGTAACAAAAATGTTCCATTATATGCTTCCTTAATTCTAACAACAAAAATGCAAGAATGTAGCTATTGTCCTGCTGTGGGAAATATTAATAATGAAGGAATATATAACATGTTCCCCTGCTATGCTTCTGGTTATCTCAGGGAAAGCAATGGCCAACATGCTTTTATCTCTTGGAGCCCTCACTCAGAGCTCCATCATCTCTCCAACCATGTCACTAGGTTCCCAATGGAAGGTCGCTATCAACATGCTAGCCCCATGCTTCAATAACCCCACAGCCTCTGTGGTGTACATCAGGCAAACCCACACTTTGCAGCTGTACCTTTCTCTCTGGAACCCAGACGAGCCAACTCAAACTTTGCTCAGAAACAATGGTAACTCAATCTATGGGCGCAACAACTAAAACCTAATCTTGTAAGCCTTATCAAAATCTGATTCCTCTGGTGGCAAATCCTTGGGGATCTGATATCAAACAAGGAGACTCTAATCTCTCTCTCTCTCTCTCTCTCTCTCTCTCTCTCTCTCTCTCTCTCTCCTCCCCATCTTCTCTTCCTCTCTCCACTCTGTAAGTCCCTCCTATGAGCCCAATGATTGGCTCCTTTATTCATTACAAGAAGTCATAGGTGTACTCCTTGTCTGAAGCCCCTCCCAGGAGGGTAGAATTAGCATCCAAATGCAAACAGCCTTAGGGCTATCTACAACCTTGTCCTATATGTAGAATGTGAATAAATACTGTCTCTTGCAGTAGTTTCAGGATTGCATTTGACTTTCACTTTCTTTTTTTAAGGAAATGTAAATTAGTTGGTATTTAGTGTACTTTCCAGAGTATTGCAATTATACAATGTTAGGTCATTGCTCTTTCAAGATTTGACAAAAAAATCTTGGTATGGCAGAATGGTGAAGAAAGTGAAGAGCAGTCATAAACCTTGTGTCTGAGATGAACACAATCTTTTCTTCATCTTTCTCAGTACACTATTACATGAATATGCAACTAAATTAAAACTGTAGATTTTGCCTGAGTGATGTTAATCAATATGGCAAGCTCAATATTTCTCTAATAATAAAACTTTGATATCATGTGGGAGCAAAGAAATAAACATAAACATATATACATATACACATACACATGGTGAACATTTTTGTACTTGACAAAATTCATTGGTAATAAAGATGAATACCTTACATATAATTGATTTTCATGTAAGAATTACAAATATTATTCAAGAAAACATTAAATTGTGGTTTTTTGCGGGGGGGGGATCTAGCAATCTTTACTTTTTTCATACTTTATTTACATTTCAAATGTTTGCCCCTTTCCATACTTGGCTCATGTTTCTTTTTGTGAACACCAAGTAATGAAAGCAGTGGTATGTATTTTTCACTTTCAGCTACCAGATTATCAAACTGAATAATGATTATTTTAAATATCTATTATGAAATATGTTTATTTTTTAAAGCACACCAAATTAAGTGACTAAAGGATAGATAATTTAAAAGGATTCCTAGAATGTAATACAAATCTTAACCGAAAACATAAATTAAAAGTTAATTGCTTTCATTTGGTTAAAATAACTCAATCTTATTTTTTTCCTTTTGTTTTGATTTCTTTTAAGCATGTCCAATGAATCAAATTCTAAATCAAACTTGGAAATAATCTAATAATGAATATATTTTGGATTAACCAAATGGGACTAAGAGATGTTTCTCAAATTCTCCTTAGGGTTACCTGTAAAGCCTAGAGAAATATTTCTGGACAATGCAGTTTTATCCTTTCTCTAGTGTGGTTTTTCTTGCCTAAAGGATGCACAGAATAAAAATAATTTGTCTGGTTACTTACAATGGGAAATACATCAGCCATTTTTGCCTTTGGAGGTTGTAGAAGAGGGGATATTATAAAGTGATCTTTTTAATCTAATTCTCACAAAAACAGCAGGGGCAATAAAATATCAAAATTTACCGATAACCATGAGGCCAAAATGGTTTGTTCTACTTTTGTATTGTGTGTACGAATCCAGACGTTGCTTTTAAAATCTGACAACCCCCAACTGTAGATTAGTGAAGGCACTCATATTTCTAACACTGCCAAGCTTTTTCTAATTCCATTTTTCCCTCCACTTCAGACTGGGACAGCTGGCTGACAGCTCCAGAGAACCTCCTACTTTAATTAAATTCAAGATGATTCTCTCCAATGGTGCATGTTGCATGAATATCAGCAAGTGACATTCATAATGACCTTTTATATTCAGTAACAAACAGTATTTCAGGAAGACTTGGTGCTACCTAGAGTAACCACTAAAATGCCTCCCACATCACAATATAGTAATGATAAAAAAACTAATATAGGAAGGTCAGTTTTGTCACAATGCTCCATTCCAAATTTGTATCTAGAAAGTTATAAAACCAATTTTAAATTAAATATCAGTGGGGATCATCCTTAAATTATTTCTCTTATTGTACACTAGTAGATACTGTTGAATGCTATAATTAGTTTTAATCAATACACGTTCCAACTCTCTTTGTGTAGGTGTAACTGAGCAAGTCAATATCTCCCATTTTGCCAGATACTAAAGTACACTATATCAACAATATAATAATTCTAAAATAAGACTCATTGATTGCTATTATAAGGTTTCAAATAGCATACTTCAGACCTAGTGGCTAATGTTTAGTCTTTATATTATTTGGCCTAACACATAAGGTCTCTGGTAATAATTTTGTCTTCTAACACATTGCTCTTTGTTTCCAAAATCATATTCTTGTGGGCAACCTACATTTCTGGCCATTCTTTCAATGTCTTTTACTAATGTATTCATATTTCTAAAAATTGAGTTTTCCCATGTCTGACTCTTAAAACTTCCCTTCAATACAAATTCATCCAGTCTTAGGTCTTTAAACACCAACTCCTTTTTTTTTTTTCCCCACCTTTTATCACCTCTGGATTTTAGAATCAAGGATCTGTCTACTTTGTATTTTCTATTTGATACACACTAAAAGTCTCATACTTAATACTGATGAAACAGCTCTTGTCATAGTTCCCACAAATCAGTTGAAAATGAAATTTATCATTCTCTTCCCCCTACCCAAAGCATAGGTATCTTCTTTTAGCATTCTGAACTTTTAATAGAAGATGAGTTCTATACCTTCCCATAATGCTATTGTTGCCCTGGTTTAATCTATCACAAAGGTCTCTTTCAGTTAATCTTCAAAATGGCAACTAGAATTCAGTTCTTCTTTTGTAGCTGATACACATCACTCTCTATATTCTCCTATCTAACAGAATAAACAAAATTGTCATTAGAACTCAGAAAATCCCACAAGATCTATTTACCTCTAATTTTTCTGACTTTTCCTCAAATGTGCTAGTCATTTTGTTTCTCACTCTTTTCTAAATCACCTTTTTTGTTGTTATTGTTGTTGTATTTGGTAGTGGTGGTGGTGGTGGTGGTGGTGGTGGTGGTGGTGGTGGTACTGTTAGTGTTGATTTTTGGTTGATTGGTTGCTTGGCTTATCAATCGCTATTTTTCTATAACTTTACAGGAGATACTCTTCTATTCTCTTTGCTATTTTTAAAGGTAATTTTAAAGATTTTTGAAATTGTAAGTAATAGATTGAAACAATATTTGTTACAAGACAAATTCTATTGGAGAAATATGATATCTCCCAGAGAGATAAGAACAGACTCCGAGGGATGGAGTTGCCATTTCACAGTCAAAATCTCTAACCAGAATTGTTCTTGTCTAAAAGAACTGCAGGGACAAAAATGGAGAAGACAATGAGGGAAAGGAGATTAAGTGACTGGTCCTAATTGAGTTCCAGCTCAAGGGGAAGCTCTGAGGCCTGACACTATTACTGAGTCTATGGTATGCCTATAGCCAGGAGTTTGGCATGGCTCCCCTCTGAGATTTCCAACAAGCAGCTCACCAAGACAGATATGGATACTTAAATCCAACCAATGGACTGAAGTAGGGGACACCCGTAGTTGAATTAGGGAAAAGCTGGAAAAAATTGAGGAGGAGGACGACCCCATATGAAGGCCAGCAGTTTTAACTAACCCAACCCCTGAGATCTCTCTAACACTGTGCCAACAACCAAGCAGAATCTACTATCTGTTACAACTCCCCAGATATATATACAGCAGAAGACTGCTTTGCCTGGCCTCAGTGAGAGAAGAGGCACCTAACCCTCACTAGATTTGAGACCCCTGGGAGTTGGGAGACCTGACATGGGGTGGGATGTGGTGGGATGGGGGAAGATAACATCCTCCTGGAGTCAAAATGAAGAAGGAATGGGATGAGGAACTTTCAGAGGGTGGACTAGGAGGGTATAATGATGACAAAAATGTTTTCCTCCATGATGGCACCAATAATTTATGGACATAAACTCAAATATTGAGAAGGCAAACTGAAAGATGCACCATATTCATTTAATAAATTAATAATAGCTATCTCCACAACAGACCTGTTGCTATCACAGCCTCAAGTCTTTACTCTTGCTTTCAGAGTCAATAATCAAGTCCCTTCTTATGAACCTGGACTTAAAATTCATCAGAACTCAATGGTTGCTCTGATGCTTAATGTTGGTTGTCAACTTGAATGGATCTGCATCAAGTAAGGACCATGACTCTGAGAATGTCTACAAGGTTGTGTCTATGCCTGACTAACTGAAAAACGAAATCCTTTAACAATGGTAGCAGTAATTTCCAGTGGTGTAACAGATATAACTACGAAGAGGTAAAAGGGGAAACTTTTCCCTTTTTGCCTTCTTACATTTTTTTCGTGTCAGAAAGCACAACAGGGCCTTCCTGCCCTTCCTGATGCTGCTGCTGCTATCATCCTCCACTAACATCAGATCTCAGAATTTTATCTTGTTTTTTTGTTTTTGCCTTGCCTTCAAACTAGACTGAAGTAAAAGTATCTCCAGAAATTCATGAGAACTTGAGTAACAGGCCTTGTGGACTAGGTAGCTACTAAGTTCTCAGCTTTCCCAGATAGGTATTCTTGGACCACCCAGATTGTTAATATGTCTGGGAAAAAATAGTATGAGATATAAAGACCTTGGGAACATTTTTTTCACTTCCCAGGATTCATTCTAGGCTCCTTAGAGGAAGCCACTGGCAATGGGCCATTAATCTGTGATGGCTCTGACTTAGGGAGGATAAGTCTGAAGCTGAGTATCTCCTGGGACAACTAGCTAGAGGAGATAACAAGGCCAGAACTGAGCTGGTCTCCAAAGTTCTTCAAGATCTCACCAAATATAGAGAAAAACAACATAACAAACAATCAAAATTGTACTAATGTCACTGCTTTGCTACCAACCAACCATACTACAGGTTACCTAACTCTTCTGGAAAATTCCCCTATTCCTGCATAAAAAGGTGGCCTTTGAGGCCCTCAAGCTGTCACCATTTTGATGAATAGTTAACTCCTGAATACTGATAATTTCTGCAGAATAAACTCCATTTGCCTTTGTATACTATATAAGTCTGGGATTTTCCTTCAGTGATTCTTGGGCCCTAACAATAGAACATTCTAAAAAAATCACTTGCATCTCATTTCATTCTAGAAGAAGGAAAAGTAACCAACCAGAAGAACTTGTCCTCCAAAAACAAAGTTCACAAATTACTAACAAGAGACCCTTTCCAGGATGAGACTGATGGCCAGCATATGATGGGTCAATGATGGGTGGAATACAGCTTGACTTAGGGATTGCTTAGTGCTCTTCCTTTGCCCTCTCTTTATATTTAAATCTTACTTCAGAAATACAAAGGCAGACCTGGCACATTTTCAGAATCTCTTTGACCTTCTAAATTTGGCTCTGTTGATATATCTGTTTTTATTGTGTCTAATTTTAACCTTTCAAATGCCTTATTAAGCTTAGGTAACTATATTTCACTGCAGCACAGGGTATGGCATCTGAATCAGAAAGAAGACTATATCATATAAGTTTATCTAATACACATCCTTTAAATTTACATTCATTTAATCATCTTTCTCTAGAGACTCTTGACTAATGTAGTTGTACCTATGGGAACACTACTCCAGTTACCCATCCATAATCCACAATCATTACATAAGCCATGCATGCTTCCTCCTTATCCTGTTCTGTTGCCCTGGGCCGTTCTGCATTAACTCCCCTCCCACAATCTCTGTAATGTCCATTAGTAAGGTTTTTCCAGACTCATGCCTAATAGCAGCAGAACTTTTCTGAGCTATGCCTATATATGGAACTGCCTCCATCAGTTTCCTTCTCTTGTCAGTCTCTGGGCCAGCTCCATAGCCTTTGTCTTTTCAGTAGCCACCCAAAGCTTTTTAAATGATCAAACACAAGGCAAAGGCAAACATCTTCACCTCTAATCTACTTTCATTCAGAGAAGAAATGCTTACAACTTATTCTTGGTCTCTTGCTTCCCAACCCTACAATGAAATAACTTAATTTTTATCTGAACTGTTTTATTGGTAAATGTGTTGTCTGACTTTTTCTATTGAAATGTGAGTTAATATTTATTAACCCACAAACTCCACCAAGATATACCAAATAAGTGATTCTACACCATCTGGATTAGGAAAACAGTGAGTTCATTGTGGTTACTTAAGGAATGTATGGGACTGTAAGGGTGGTACTTTTACAGACAGAAGTATGACTAACTCAATGACAGCTAAGGTTCTACAATCCCCATCTTAGCAGAATAATATATCTCAAAGCTATAGGAAGAAATCTTCTTGCAAAAGCTACAGGCAGTTCAGCCAGGTGGGTAGTCTCCTATCCCAAAAAATGTTTACTGCTTTTACAACCTTGCAAATCTTCTAACTGTCTGAGTTTTCTGAGTTTTGTAAGTTTCACTTATTTTCAGTGATCTGTGTCACTCTTGTCCCTTAGAAGGGAATGTTTCAATTAAGAATATATGACTATACAACCCAAGGTCCCCAGCAAGCAGGGTTACCTTGTAAGATATAAATAAAATATGTATTAGAAAAAATACTTTGAAAATAACTTCCTCTTTTTTCTTTTTAAAAGAAATTTCAAGTAAATATAGTTCTATAGTTCATATTAAATGTAAGTAAGAGCTTTAGAAGAAATTCATTTGACTGGAAATATATAAACTATAGATGAAAAGTAAACATTAGAGGATGAAGGTGGCATCAAATTAAACCACTGGAAACATTTCCTCCATTTGTCTCATATGTAACTATTTTATGAAACTGGCAGAAAATTCCTAGTGCATCTGTAACATTTTCAAATTGTTTTAATCTTATGTGAATCTATATGCTTAATCTAAGCATAAATTAACAAGCAACCACCCACACTCATGACAGGTGGGGTGAGAAGGAGCCTTGAGGTGTTGAGGAGAAAAGCTATCTCTGTGAATGCCTGATAAGTAAATAGCATGTTTTTCATTTTCTCACAAGTGATGTCAATTCAAAAATTTAGTTCTTTCTGTTAATTCTTAAATGATCATTGCAAAACTAATTAGAAAGAAGTGCATTCAGCAAAATTTATATATATATATATATATATATATATATATATATATATATACACTCTTGGATGTAGAAATCAATCTAGTAATTTTGAAAGTTAAAAACAGTTCTCAGAAGGTGTGGAGAATAAACTAGACATCTGGAGCAGATGAAGAATTATAGGAAATATTTTTTAAAGTAGTCAAACTCCAACATCTAGATTTTTGAAGAAACACTGCTTTTGTATATCTTACTTTATCAAGTATATTTGAATAAAATCAAAGGGATATTTTGGTATCTATTTATGTTGAAGAGAAAGGGTTACAACAAATACAGCATACTCCGACTGTCTGCAGAATTGACAGCTGTACTGGTTTATCTACGGTTAACACTGCTTCTTTTGTATTCTTTTAGCACTCCTTGGCATTTGTGAAATGATTATGTCTTATTCTAAAATGAATGTATACCTACTTGATGAGGTTTAATATAAAACAACCCTAAAAGTATCTTCAGGTTACATCAAAAGTCTAGCATCAGTATTTTCTTTCTTCAGGTTTCAAGAAATGTATACAATAAAATAATAAGATAAATGCAGATAAGATTGTTTTGCATTCACACTTCTGTTATACGTTAAGGAAATGTAAATTAAGGAATATCACCTTTCCTACCTGCTAAGTACAAATTAATCATACCATACAGTTGTGTCTGCCAAGGTATTGTCAAATATTATGTGATATAAAACAAAGGGCAAAGCTGAACCCTATGTGGTTGTAAGAAAAATACATGAAATAAAAGCTTTCAGAGTTTGAGAGGAAAATTAAAGTGTTGAAAATACTCTAAAAGTGAATATTTAATGAACATTTATGCAGAAAATATTAGGGTATGTTATTTTTTCATATTGATATTATGCATGCCTTTCCATCACAGTGTGATTCACGTACAATATAAATTAAAGAAATCAAAGAAGATTTCAGAAGATGGAATGATCTCTCATGCTCATGGATTAGCAGGATTAATATAGTAAAATGGCCATCTTGCTGAAAGCAATCTACAGATTCAATGCAATCCCTATCAAAATTTCAATTCAATTCTTCATAGAATTAGAAAGAGCAATGCTCAGATTCATTTGGAATAACAAAAAACCTAGGATATCAAAATCTATTCTCAACAATAAAAGAACTTCTGGGGAATCAGGGTCCCTGGCCTCAAGCTGTACTACAGAACAGTAGTGATAAAAAACTGCATAGTATTGGTACAGTGACAGGCAGGTAGATCAATGGAATAGAACTGAAGACCCAGAAATGAACCCACACATCTATGGTCACTTGATCTTTCACAAAAGAGATAAAATCATCTAGTGGAAAAAAGAAAGCATTTTCAACAAATGGTCCTGGTTCAACTGGCGGTCAACATGTAGAAGACTGCAAATTGATCCATTCTCATCTCTCTGTACAAAGCTCAAGTCCAAGTAGAACCAAGACCTTCAAAAGCCTTCGACCTATAATTTGCCTGGAGACACCCTTGGAACTAGGCATCCACCATTTTTTCTAAATTTTTTAGAAATTTTCCGACCTGTTTTTTTAGTAATATGTTTCTTTTATATATATAATAAACAGATTAGTAGGTGTTTCGGGACTTGTGAATACTTGAAGTTACTAAGACCATAGTACATCTCAATGGCTATGCTTCACCACAGCACAGAAGTCTTCTATTGTTGTGCAGTACCATAGCTTCATTTTTCAGGTATAATACAATTGTTACTTCAGGAGACTATTTTTCTACACTTATAATCAG
Source organism: Rhynchomys soricoides (assembly GCA_019843965.1). Taxonomy (NCBI): domain Eukaryota; kingdom Metazoa; phylum Chordata; class Mammalia; order Rodentia; family Muridae; genus Rhynchomys; species Rhynchomys soricoides. Next base: position 1,602,854 of record JADRCH010000239.1, on the reverse strand, counting down.
TAATGGTGGGAAGAAGGAATATTTTTATAGTTTTCCTATATTACAATATAATTTTCTTTGTAATGGTTATTTCAGAATAAGGTAGTACCTTACAGTTTGTGAAACAGTTCAGAAGAGGATAAGAAAAAAAAAACATTTATAAAAAACCAACATCTTTTATTAGAGTTTTCTTGGTTTAGATTTGTCATGTCATCTCCAGGCTAATATACATTTGAGACACTTAGATAATACAGGCAAAATTAATCTAGGCCTATGTATAGCTTAATCTGCTAGAAGAGATTCATGTTGTCCATGGAATACTGTTCTTATAGATATAGATCAAGCTATGGACTCATGGAAGCTATCACTGGAATTTCAAAGGGAAGTCTGAAAGCCAGGCAATATATATGTAAACATCAAAGCATTAACATCCATTCTTTGACAAAGTGATGTATGTGTCTGTGAGTAAGAAGTCAGTTGATTGTGTTAGAAATTTTCAAAATACCAGTTATTTATCACGCCTATCTAGGAATACTGCACATGTGCACTAAGCTAATGGGACCATATGGTCATGTGGTTTGTAGCTAGAAAACCCATACGAAACCCCTGCCAAAACCTATACGAAGCTACATCCAATGAAGCCAAGATGCAAGATGTCGCGATATAAGATTTATTGCTTTCTTTGCTGTGTTTTCACCTTGCATATGTCTCAATTCATAGTCTTTGAACTCCACTATTCACAATTGGAAATAACATATGCATTCCTTGTTATTTTTTTTTGAAAGTATAAAATTTCACAGGGATCGATGGCACAGTTTGTCTTAAGCTTCAGAAAAGATTCTAGAATTATATTTTGCGCAAGATTGCAGCAGGAGAGAAGATGGTTTCACTTCAAGCTTAGCTGAATGCCTATTGCCCTATGAGATAGACATGAGCCTTTAGATTACAAATGCAGAAAAACAGAATTTAGACTTAAGTTATGCTCCAAATTTGCACATGTGGCAAATCATTGTTCCATCTTGCCACTATTGAAGGATGGCAGAAACTTTAAGAGGTATGGGCTAGCAGAAAGTGCAGTAGTCACTGATGATGTGTCTCTAAAGATATATCAACTCATCTTTGTTCTCTCCTTTATGTCCTGGTCATGATGTGAACAATATTGCTCTGCTACAGCATCTGTCATGAGCACAAGGGCACAAGCATTACAGTCTAATCTCCAAGGGGTGAAGGCCTGTATTTGTTAGTTGAATATCTTGGGTAGTTACTTCAGTAACAGAGTTAATGAGAACAACCACAAGCTTTATAAAGGGCTGATGTCTCTCATTGACCTCCTATTACTGAGAAAATAACAAAAGTTCAACAAATGTTTATCCCAACTCAGATATGTAGATTTGAATTGTCTAGCTTAAATCACACCTGATATTTTTGTCTTTGTAAGACTTAATAGTTATCTTCTTGTTGTTTCCTTCTCTTGTCTGGATAAAACTCTAAACTAAGACATTCGTGTTATTTCTGAGATTGTCCTATATCATACACTATATTTCTAGAAAAAAATACTGAAAAGTTTAAGTCACAAATAATTTTGGTTTGTTCACCAAAATTTATAAGAAAAGTCTTTCTTAGAATTCATTTCAATTGTAAGTATTATGGATTTCTCCATTTCTGTTCATTAAATCCTGGAACTATACAAAAGTTAGAATCCCAGTCTCACCTAATTTTAGATCAAGGTCCATTATGTACATGATTTAAAAATATTCTATGCCTTGGTTTGATTTCCATTACAGTAGCTAACTAGCCAAGGCATTCTAACTTCATGAAGAAGTGAGCTTTATTTAGCTTCAAGGGCATGATGCTTGTATTAGCTAATTTATGGTAAAGACCCACTTTTTGGAGAGTTCCAAGGTAACCCATGGTATTCCAGGACAAAGGACAGGAAGGGTGCATGCTTCAGTCTCTGTGTAAGGCTTCTGAACTTCTTATGATAAAACCACCAGGATTTAATCATTCCATTTTCAAACATGACCTTAACATTTCTTAAGGTCCCACCACTATATAAAATGGTAGTTAACTCCCCACCCTATTCAAATTCTGAGTAAATATTGTATATATAGAACAAAGCATTTTAATTTCTCTTCCTGATTTCTCCAAAATTAGAGTTTATAAAAATTCTCCTGCCAAAAGTGGTATAATAAATATTTCAGTCTGGAAGAATCATATACCCTTTCTGTTATATATTTTTAACTGTGACACATTTTATTTTTTTAAAAAAATTTCTAACTTACAGGTAATTTTTTATGACCTGTTATATGAATATTATGGCAATATATAATTTACCAGTTTCTAATACTGGAAATATTATTATAAATATTTTCATTGTCTAAGAGAAAGTTCTTTTTATTTGTCCCTGTTGAGGGTGATCTAATTTTTTATTTGAAACTTGACAGTAAGTAATCTTTTATAGTCTTTCTGATTCTTAAAGTATCAAAAGCCTATTCTTTATGATTAAAGATTTTCTTCACCAACTTACATTCTAGAAGTCAGTTCCTCCTACTATAGCTCAGATTTCATATAAGTAGAAGTCATCAGCCATTAGTTTGTTAGTCTAGCTCATAAAAATGGCAGAACACAACCTGAAATTTGGCATGAAATATTGCTAGTTTTACAACATATGTGAAAAAAAAGAACAAGGGAAATCTGCTCCCAATAGTTGTGAAAAAGAGAATGATGGGAAGTGATAGGGGAGAAGCTGCTTAGACAGAAGCTGAAAACTATAAATACTGTGCCTAAAAGCATAGTATCCCACAGGCAAAAGAAACCATCGAAGTTCCCTCTTGTTCCGAGGAACAGACCCATATTTGTATCCCTGCCATGGTGACCTCTTGCTTCAGAGCAGCTGGGAAGTGCATTCTCTGTGTGAAAGCAGTGATGGATTTTATGGCACAGGTGTTGAGGCAGTCAATCAATTAGAGGACTGATCACTAGAAAGCTAAGAGATACAGTTCCTGTGTCACATGCCAGAAACACAAAATTGCACGGAAGCCAATTCATCTTAGTTTACCAGACTACCCTGTACATCAGCTAACTAGCTAGCAGGATATATGAAGACTAGATAGATGAAAATTTTATGTATATTATTGATAGATAGATGGATAATTGATAAATGCATGGATAGATAACAGGTAGATGGAAAGATACATAAGTCATAGATGAATAGATGAATGATTAATAGATGGATAATAGATACCAGGTGCTAGCTAACTAGATGAATGAAGGATAGATGAATAGATAGATAGATGATAGATAGATAGATGATAGATAGATGACAAATAATAGATAAATACATGCATACATACATACATACTTACATAGAAGATAGGTAAATGAGAACATGGAGAGAAAATAAATAGTTAATCATTGGATAGATTATAGACAGATGAAACATAGATACAGAAATGATAGATGCTTAAGTGATGTATAGATAAATACAGGTAAATGTGCTTTAAATACAATATATCAACAAAAATTACTTCAAAGAGATGTTTTTCACTAATTGACAACTATTTAAAATTGTTTAGAACTATATTTGTGGAAAAATATTTTCAATAATTCAGGATATCCCAGTCACTTAAAATATCTTGTTTCTTTTTAATTAAATATTATGATGAAAACATCTACAGCTCAAACTTTCCATAAAAACTTGCAATCCAGCTTACTTCCCAGCATCCTGGGGCTCTCTTATCACCCAAAGCATTATCAGATGCTTTCCAATATTGATCTGCCTCATACTGCAATGTTTTATGTTTTAATGCTGTGCTGGTTCAATTTCTAAGAGATGTCAGTTTTCTACCTTACAATATAATAATTCCCTAGACTTTATACATAAGCGTTGTAGAAAAGGTTTTAAATTTTTAATAAATAAACCTTTACCAAAAAAATCATCACACAGCTAGTAATTTATTGTAAAACCATTCAGATGTGAATAGTGACTGATACTTGATGTATTATTATTAAGAGCAAATGCTTTATAAGGTATGTATGTTTTCTAATAAACCTTTCTGGAATATGGCTGAGGCTGACATTTATCACATGTTATCCTCTCATTTTTGATCATAAAATCACAGAAAATATAAGGCAAGACTGAAGGTCACAGGAACCATACTGATCCAGTAGGAAATGCCACATGTGTAGATACACTCACAGTGAACAAAACCTTGCTCATTATGTGTGCCTAAAGTATGACTATATGAAGAGTGTCCTGTCCTGGTAAGTCAAGACTCACTTGGGAAGGGGAAACCTAAGTTGAGTGATGATTCTTGATTCCTGAGTGATACCAATGGGCTCAGCAAAGCTCTGAATGGTGCCACCTCTGGACAGTGGTATTCAGTCATGTAGAAAAGCTGGCTGAGCATGCACCATGAGAAAGCAAGCACATAGGCTTTATTCCTGCATAATCTCTGCTTCAGTTCTTCCCTTCAAGTTCCCCCTTAAGTTTCTGCTCTAAGTTCCCAAAATGACAAAGAGTGGCCTGAAAATAAAAGATGAAATAAACCTTTCCCTTTTCAACTTATTTTTGTTCATGGCTTTTATCACAGCAACAGAAAACAAACTAGGACATTGCTTAATCTTTTGTTTTGATTCCTGTCTTACATTTCATAGCATTCCTTTGTTTGTGCATACTGATTTGAGGTTACTATGATCATAATTAATTGTTTTGACTAATCAACGATATTTACATTACCAATTGTTCAGGCTATTTTTCCAGTTTTTAAAAAAAATCCCCTTTTTTATTTCTTTTTTAAGATGGAATAATAGTGAGACCTAGTAATATCACCATTTTTTACCACTCAACAGTCACCTTATGGCTTCTTCCTGTCTCTTTTGAAACTGTACCTCATTTCTACTTGCCAAGATGGGAGAAGAAGAAATGATACTTTTGTTTCATATTTTTCAGAAACAAGGAATTATTTCTTCTTTTTATGTGGTATGGAGGTTTGAATCAAGGACCTTACATCTTTAAGTAAAAGGATTATAAGTACTTGTGGTGGTTTGAATATGCTTGGCCCAGGAAGTGGAACTATTAGGAGATGTGGCCTTGTTGGATTAGGTGTGGCCTTGCTGGAGGAAATGTGTCACTGTAGTGTGGGCCTTAAGACCCTTGTCCTAGCTGCCTGGAAGTCTGTCTTCTCCTGTTTGCTTTCAGGACCAGATGTCAAACTTCCAGCTCCTCAGTGCTGGATGCTGCCATGCTCCTACCTTGATGATAATGGAATGAACCTCTGAACCTGTAAGACAGCACAATTAAATGTTGTTCTTATACAAGTTGCCTTGATCATGGTAGTTCTTCACAGCAGTAAAATCCTAACTTAGGACTTGACGATATCCTTGGCCTTTTTTTTACTTGGGAATCCTGGGATCGAACAAACTTCAAGACAAAGAATTTACTGAAAGGGTTATCTTCCAAATTGTACATTTTTTTCCCTACATTATTTACATTTCAAATGTTTCCCCCTTTCCAGATCTCCCGTTTGGAACTTCCCCATTTCCTCCCCCATTCCCTGCCACTATTGGGGTATTCTCCCGCCCACCCACCCACCCACCCACACTCGTCTTCCCTCCTTGGCATTCTCCTCTACTGGGGGATCTGATGGCCAACAAGACCCTCCTCTGCCGGACATGTGTCCAACACCATGGGTCCCTCCTTGTGTATTCCTTGGTTGGTGGATCAGTCTCTTCAGGAGTATCAGGGAGTCAGGCCAGTTGCCATTGTTGCTGCCTCCCAGGGGTTGCAAACTCCCTCAGCTCTTTCAGTCCTTTCTCCAACTCCTCCATCTGGGAACTCATACTCAGCCCTACAGTTGCTGTGAAGTGACTCTTGGGTATTTCAAACTTTGGGGCTAATAACCACTTAACAGTGAGAACATACCATGTTTATTCTTTTCTGACTGCGATACCTCGCTCAGGATGATATTATCAAGTACTATCCATTTGTCTGTAAATTTCATGAAGTCATTGTTTTTAAAAGCTGAGTGGTATTCATCCTTAGTCATCAGGGAAATGCAAATCAAAACAACCCTGAGATTTCACCTCAAACCAGTCAGAATGGCTAAGATCAAAAACTCAGGTGACAACAGATGTTGGCAAGGATGTGGAGAAAGAGGAACATTCCTTCATTGCTGATGGAATGGAAGTTGATACAACCTCTCTGGAAATCAGTTTGGTGGACCCTCAGAAAAATGAACACAATACTACCTGAGGACCCAGCTATTCCACTCCTGGGCATATACCCAAAAGATCTTCCAACATGTAATAAAGACACATGTTCCACTATATTCATAGCAGCCATATTTAAAATAACCAGAAGCTGGAAACAACCCAGATGTCCCTCCACAGAGGAATGGATACAGAAAATATGGCACAAATTATACATTCTTAGCACCAACTCTGCTGTGACAAATTCTAGATAAATGATTATTTTCATAAATGTTCATATTCTCAATAAAATTATCACATGTAGACTGGATCAATGACACCAAGAATATGGAAATTATTTTAAAAATTAAACTATGTTTCCTACTTGTTCATCACTTTGGAGCTCTGAATGTTAAAGATTTTGTGAGTGGTTAAACCATGTTCATTAGGAAGTAAGAGTCTTACAATTGTAAGAAAGAAGTCTGTGCCCAATTTTTCCAAATGGCATAATAAAGAAAGAAAAATATGAATTTCAACTGTTAATTAAAGCCAGAATAAATATATATGCCAGCAAAATGAAAAGAAAAAAAATGTTTAAATCCCTATACTTGATAGTACCTGAACCAATCAGGAGATTGTAGGTTTGTTAGCACAGGCAGATCTTACTGTCTGATTTCAATATGCATGATGCAATGCCCAGTGCAACCCAGCAAGGTAGTGTTCATCTTGAATGTTTTCTGCTTGATAGAGTAGTGCTATGGGTTATTCACATGATTCTATTCATTTATTTATATTTAGGAAGTAGATGGGTGCGAGAAAGCAGAACTCATGCTAAGATCTTAGTCTCCGGTCAGAAATTCAGTTTGCTTTTGCTTACATTACATCCTGGAACTTCTGATTTTTTTTTTTTTTTAATGATGTGTTCAGAGCTACTTTGAAAAAAGTTAATAACAAAAGTAAATAAATAAAATAAAATGAATTATGGATGAAGAAGAGTTTTATTCCAAACTTAATCCACAAACTTTGAAAGTTATTGTGAAGAACACTACTCTAACTTTTCCAAATAGTCTAATAATAATAGAAGGAAAATGTTCATCAATGACATTGAACTCTAGAGGCAAGAGCATGAGGAGGGCAAGCTCAAGGCCAAGTTCAGCTACACATCAGGCCCTTTCTTACTTACAAACCAAATACCACCAACAAAAAAGAACAAGATAAAAACATTAAATTAAAGCAGTAGAATTTAAAACAAACCAAACCAAACAAACAAACAAAAAATTACTTAAGCATTAATTATTTGTTTGGAATTTGGCTAAGCAATTATATAAAATGGTTCATTCTCTAAAGTCAATATAAGACTAACATTTTATGGATGAAAGACAAGACAATTCAAGTTTGTGCAAAATTTTTAGATTATATCTTTGACTGATAGATGACAAATGATAAAATATATATATGAGATATTATAAAATAAAAGATATTAAAATTAAAATAATCCTACCAGTCTACACCTCTACCTGCAATTTGTACTACATTTCCTGGCCCACAGTTCTGTCTGCCTCCCAGGAGACCTGCTTCCAGAAAAGCAGGTGTAATACTCATTCTCAAATCCCCCCCCACCTGCTGGGCCCCCAATAAGCCCAGCAGCCCTGAAGTCAGCTCTTTCCTTTCTGTGCTTCATCTTCTGGTCCACACCTCTACTTGCAATAGCAGATCAGTATTCCATTCCCCAGCTCACAGTTCATAGAAGCAAACTTCCTTAATATAAAGAAAGAATGGCTATAAGTTTACAATAAACATATAAAACACCAACACACACACATACACACACAAACACACACACACTACCACTACCAATATCAATGACCATGTGGTCATTAATATCTTTCAACATCAATGGACTCAATTGCTCAATAAAAAGACACAGACTAACAAAATGTTAAAACAGGATTAGCACTTTGCTGCATAAAACATACACACCTCAGAAACAAAGATGAACATTAAGTCAGAGTAAAGGGCTGGTAAAAGGTTTTCCAAGCAAATGGACACAAGAAACAAGCTGAAGTAGCCCTTCTAGTATCTGATAAAATGGACTTTCAACCCAAAGTAATCAAAGATATAGAGAAGGATACTTTGTAGTGATCAAAGGGAAAAACTCCACCAAGACTTCTCAATTCTGAACATCTCAGTCCCAATTGAAAGAGCACACACATTGGTAAAAGGAACACTACTAAAGCTTATATCACAATCAAGCCCCACACATTAATAGTTGGGGACTTCAACACTCCACTCCCACTAATGCACAGGTCATTTAACAGAAACTAAAAAGAACATAAGGATACTCACAGACATTATAAACAAAATGTTCCTAACAGATAACTATAGAACCTTCTGCCCATACACAAAAGACTATACCTTCTTTACAGCACATCACCAAACCTTCTCCAAAATTGACCATATACTTGGGCACAAGTCAAACCTTAACTGATGTAAGAATATGTAAATAATTCCCCACATCTCATTAGACCACAGTGGTTTAAAACTGGCTTTCAAGTACAACAAAACAACAGAAAGCCTACAATCGCATGGAAACTGAACAATGAAAGAAATAAAGAAAGAAATAAAAGATGTTCTAGAATTCAATGAAAATGAAGGCACATCATACTCAAACCTACGTGACACACTCAAAGCAGTGCAAAGAGGAAAGTTTACAGCATTAAGAGCCTTCATAAAGAAATAGGGGACATTTCATACTAGCAACATAAAAGCATATCTGAAAGCTCTAGAACAAAAACAAGCAAACACATCCAAGAGAAGTAGATAACAGGAAATAAGCAAACACAGGCTGAAGACAATCAAATAGAAACAAAGAGAACAGTACAAAGAGTCAAAGAAACCAATAGCTTATTATTTCAGAAAGTCTAAAAAAAAAAAAAAAAAAAAGATGAACCCTTAGCCAAGCTAACTAAAGAGGCAGAGAAACAGTAAAGTGGAAATTTCTGGATATGTCATGCTCCAAACTCACATGGTGTTTTGCTGAGGCAAGACCAATGGGAAGATATGTGATATTTGGTGACACACTCAATAGAGATTGACTGTGCACTTGCATAGCTAGCTTTGCAATGCTTCCTTGGTCTTGTGTCTTCCATTTTAGTGATTTTCACTTAATTGAGAGGCACATCAGAGAACTTCTCAAGGCATCCTTTGGTGGTCCTGGTCACTCCTTCTGATTTGTTCTGATTGGCATGAGGACTGGCAGTTTCTGCTAGATTATGCCACCACTGCTGATTCCTGACTGTTATTCTGACACTACTGAACTGGACTGCTGGTATCCTGACAGAGATTGAAATTGACCCAAGAAACTACTTCTGAACTGATCCACATTTACGTGTCCGGTTTAGTATCTTTTCTCCACTACCTTTTGACAGTGGGCTAGAAGTGGGGATAAACATTTGAGAACCCTTACTAAAAGTAATTTTTTTTATTAAAAAATCTTAGTTTACAAAACTCTATCCATATTTACAAAATCAGAAATGAAAAGGGATACATTATAATAGATACCAAAGAAATTCCAAAAATCATCAGGTCTTACTTCAAAATCCTGCAAAATTGGAAAACCTAAACAAAGTAGATGATTTTCTAGACAACATTAGCAAGCATAAATCAAGATCAGGTAAACTATGTAAACATTCCTCTACTTCCAGAGGAAATAGAAACAGGAATTAAAGTCTCCAAACCAGGGCCTTATGGTTTGGCACAGAATTCTGTTACACATTCAAAGAAATGTTAATTCCTCAACCTATTCACCAAACTATTCCACAAAATATAATCAGGAGGAACATACCCAAACTTGTTCTACCTAAACCACACAAAAATTCAACACAAAAAGAGAATTTCAGACCAATTTTGACACATAAACACATCACTAATAAGCCTCGACCCCAACTTTGCAAAACAGCCTGTTAGCAAGAAATGCTCTTGGTAGAAAAAGAGACACGTTTACAGGAATGTTCAGTGAGCAAACACACGAAGTAAATATGAACAGAAGCAGACTAGAGGAATAGTGAAGCAGGATAGATCATTTTTATAACAACTTGAGATTAGTCTCATTTAGGATGTGGCAATTACATACTTTCTATCTAAGCCCTATTTTAAGAGTTAAGCTTAGAAAGATCACTTTTTCTTACCTAGCATTTTCTCCCCATGATCATTAAGTTTTAATCACTCATTCCATAAAGCATTTTGTAGATGAAATAAATAGGCATAGCTAGCCTTTCAGTGAGTGTCTCTTTGTAAAGCAAGCTGATGCAGTAAATCTCTCAGAAGACAAATTTGTCAGTTGTTACTGATACGGGCTGTGAGCTCCACGTTCTCAGTGATTTTAAAAAGAACACAAAGAGCTTCGGGAAACGTTAAATTTGAAAGTTACCGATGTGGGAATGCATTCGAAAGAATCAGGTCATAGAGGCAAAAACTCAATTATAATTCCCAAAATTGAGGTGGCAAAAATTTCAACTGACCCAAATTTCTTGGCTCCTACCGGTGGCTGCATTTTCTACTTGAAATGAGTTGAAACTAGAAAAGTACTGGCAGCCTAACACCTGCTCCCTCGTTTCCCCTTGGGTTTCTGAAGTAATTACCCACCCCTTACCTGCACCAGCTCAGGATCTGTGAAATGTTGGTCATGTAGAGTCAATCATCTCTGTGTTCTAGGGTGCCAAATGATCATCTGCCACTCAGAGTACAGCATTACTGGCATACAGCCCTATCAGCTTTTCCTTCCTTCAGTCTAGGCATGCCCATATTCATTCGTGCTAGTCAATTTACATTTGTTTTCTACAGCAAAAACCCCATGGGAAGGATTATAGTTTATCTGAGTATACTTTCTGTATGTCAGTTTTCAAAACAAGTTTTACAAGTGATTACCTTTTAGAAAAGTCTTCGATTAAACCTTAGAGAAGAGCTGGAATTTCAACAGAACACACAGTGGAGAACAAGACTTCTTTTACAAGGACAGTATACTGCCAACTCTATGGAACATTTATCAGATTAACCATGGCAGACATTAATTTATATTCTAGACCTCAGCCATGAATCTGTCCTACCTGGGCAAAATCATGATCAACAGGAGCAGCCAAATGGTAACATTACTGTTTATCACCATGAGCAAAATTCAAAATAGAAAATTATTAAAACCTTTAAAGTAGTAATCTGAATAACTATGGGGAAGATGCTTCTTCTTTACTATTCTCCAAACTCTCCCATAGTCAAATAAAATCATTATTTCATACAAGGGAAATAGCATAGCTTATGGAAACAACCAAATCAGACATTTCTTTTCCCTACAACTAAAGAAGAAACAAATTGAATTCAAAATAAGAATTTACAACTTTGAAAAAATAAAAGAATAAGGTAAGTGCTTGCAATTAAAGAATAGAAATGCAAAGTGTTCACATCAGGCTTTTGGAAATTGTTTCTGAGAAAGGCATAGAAATTGAATCTAAGTATAGAAATCACAAAAAGGCTGGTCAAGAGAACTGAGCTGGATTTAGATATTTGAGAGAAGCATAGATTATGAAGGCTTTTACAAAAGAAACACTCGATGGCCATCAGGTGTTCAAGAGTTTTCAGCTTAAAAGCAAAACTGTTGATGGGACATAAGCATTAGACAAAATACATATTAACATTTATTAATTTATAATTAAGTTTCCTCCAAACAAATCCGTTGTCATGTTTATTTCAGGGAAGTGCTGAAGTGAAGATGTAAGGGTAGAAATTTGTCCATTTTAGACAGTACATCAATACAGTACAAACTAAACTGAATTAGTCGTGAACTCATAGTTTAATCTAGTAAATAGTACTAATCATGCCTGTAGCAAAAAGTCTATCACATAAAAAACACACAGGGTGAGGATAAAATAGCACAGATCTAGGCTTTTAACACACAATCATTAAAGTAAGCCTTGGGTCTTTCATGTACCTATTTTTCTTTTGAAATATATAATATATAATGCTTTATTAGAGAATATTTTAAAATATGCTGCTGCTGTATTATTTGAGGGAAAAAGGATTGCAAAGGTCTCAGACGAGTGTGATATCTTAAAGTTTCATTTAATTAATAGACTATGAAGTACAGTATCAATTAACTAGACATTATATAATGAATTATTTGAAATAAAATATAAAGATAAAGGTCATATACATTATAAAAATATTTTTCTTGTACATTAAATGATAATGTTAGAGTAACGATAAACAATCTTACAAAAATTTAATATTTTCATTTAATTATGTTTATCAAATGTGCGAGATATGAGTTTTGTTAGATACTAAAATTATAAGTATTTTTAAATTTTTAAGGTGTTTTAATTTTTCAGGTGAGAAGGCTCATTGAGCAGCTTTAGCCCTCAGAACTCTGTAGTACAGACTGACTCTAATAGGAGTTTTGCACATTTACTGTTTTAAAGCGTCATATGGCATAACTTGGAAAGGAGAGTTAGAATATTTTAGTGAGCTAAACCAAAATAATTCAGGTTACCTAACACATTCTGAATCAGATATACCTGGAAGCTAATAAAAATTAAAATGAGTAGTTGATAAAACAAAAATGAATGGCTGTGCAAGAAAGGGTGGAAATCCTTTCCTTCATTAATCTATGTTTTCATTGATCAAACACATTTTAGATACAAAATTTCATCAGGAATTGTCTTCATTGTTTTAATTACTGTGTTCTCCAGGACCATTATGACTAATTTCTGAGCGAAAATGAGTGGCTTTCTAAGATTAGCTTAGAAGTAAGTCAACTGAACAAAGAGAAACAGTATGGAATTGAGTCGTCTCTTTTATTTGCAGTATCCTCTGGGCTGTCAGCGTCAGGGGACCCAAAGTGTCACCATAGCATTCCTCTGTACACCAGATATACAGAGTCATAAAATTTTTAAATAAGCTTGAAATGTGCATTGTTAGAATTGTTAGTCAATTTTAAAGACTATTTTTGGTACATTTTTATTTATATGTTTCATGTGCAGGTGCACACATGCGTGTGTGTGTGTGTGTGTGTGTGTGTGTGTATGGTTGGAGATCAGGGGTCAATTTAGAAGCAGCAGTTCTCTCACCATATTGATAAAATAGTAATTATTTTACAGAATATAAGCAAATGTTAGAAAATAAACAATTACTTAGAATGGTCTAGCGTGCTCAAATAAAATTATAACAGCATATAATTTATTTTTCACCAGCATTTGCACATTACAATGTTAACATTCAAACGGCTGCATTTATTTATTCATTATCTTAGTGGAGCATTGTTTATATATTATTTAAATTATTTTATTTAAATTTTATTTTATGCTTGTGATATATTACTTCTATACCTACTTATTACAGATGAAAATACTAATATAAAATAATTTAATGAGAAGGAATATGTCTTCATTCCCAAATGGCTATGATAACCATATAAAAGTTCAATTAATATGGATAGACATCAGATATGGTTAATTTTGATGTGTGAATTTTTATATTTGCAAGTATTGTTTTTTATAACAAACTTATTTTTTTAAAAAACCAATATACTCAACAAACTTCATATCCTAATTTTACTTAAGTCAAAAACATAATTACAATACAGAGAATAAGCAATATGGTATATAAATTATAAAATTCAATAGATATGAATAAACATGGATAAACCTATTAAAACCAACTTTTTGGAACTCCAGAATTGCCAAAGGATTTAAGCAATCTATAAAAGTTGTTTTCAAGATAAAAAAGTGACAGGATGTAGCCAGTCCAGTGTGATTCTGCTCACTTATCTGGCTCATTCTCATAGCTCCATCATATAGTACATACAATGGACTTATTTTTAGTAATTATGGGTTTTAATCCCACCTAGGTGATCTTTCTAAGATGAGCAAGAGCAGGCATAGATGAGTACAGTGCTCTGAAGCAGTCAGACTGAGTACTACACTTGACGACCCAGGAAACATCAAAGACTTCCCAAGCCATTAGAAACAAGAAAGCATGAAAAGATTCTCCTCCAGATGTTTGAGAGAAATCTTGCAATGTTAAAGCATCATCATGTAGGATTATCACTCAGAACTCTCTAACCATTTATTACCCTTGTTATAAAAGCCACTAATTTGGTAGAAGGATCTCAGGGAAATTAAAACAAGACCAAGCAGACAAGATTCGAAGACATGAAGGAAAACCTATCAAATTTGGCAATCCAATATTTATAAGGCTCTTTTTTAAGATTTGCATTGAAAAGAGAGGTCTAAAGGTGCTACAAAGTAACCAGTGCAACCTCAGCTATAAATGCTACCATCAAACTCAAATTCCTAGTTGTGTGTGGATTTTGTGTTCTTTCAAATGATAATATTGTTGTGGTACTCCACTTTTCATTCTAGCTAAAAAAAAAAAAAATCAGAAAAATAAAGCAAAGGTTTACCCTGGCTCGCATCAAACAAAAGAAAAAGTCACATGAAGGACCCGTTGATGTGAATATGAACTTCAGGTTTTGTTTCCCATACAGTGCTCTCAAGTTATGGTGTCTTGAAGAGAACTTGCTGCTTTTCCTCTTGAGTCTGCATCAGTTCTAACCGGGTGATTTGCTTATTTCAAGCCTGTTCCTAGATATTGTTAGACTTCTTCCTTGATCTTTCTTGATAGGCTGTCTCTTTATTCACACTCTAGAATATATTTCTTTTCTCTGTCTTGAGGCTTGAAAATGTGGCCAGAAACTGAGCATTTTTTGTTGCCATGTTTTCATTTCCAGAACCATAGGAAACTCAAGTTCTTTCATTTTTAATAATCACTGTTATGAAATATGTTATATTGACAGAAAATAAAGACAATAATATAAAAAGCAGGAAAATCTTTGTGAATTATTCTCTGGTTTGTATCTAGTATATATACTTTAGAATTTTCAGCTCAAAAATAATAATATGGCTGATATAATTAGAACATGGTCAAAGTACCTGAATAGTCATATCTGTCAAAAAGGATATAAAATATAGTTATGGAAAAATATATACAATACTGATTACCAATAGATTTATAATTAAATACTACTTTGCAGTCAACTACTTAACTGTAAACAACTTAAATGCAAAAATCATGAACCCTACTAGTTGGTATGGATATAGAGAATAGTAATTTATCATCATTGCTTATGGTTATGTAACTTTTCTGAAAAGCAGAGCATGTACTAAATACATTCTTCAATTCAGCAAGTGAGACTTCTCCCATGATGTCTTATTGGATCTCAATTAAAAAGTGTACACAAACTCAATAAATATTTCAACTTAGTTTAAAATAGCTGTGCTGAAAAACAATGACTTTGTTGGTAAAGTGATTTTTCTTAAAACCCGTGAAAAAACTTGGATGTTTTTGCAAACACCTGAGTTACCAAGGTAACAGATAGAGACTACAAGACCCTTGGTTAGCAAAGAATTTTTTTTTGATTATTAGGTTTTAATGAATCAGTATACACCTCTTTTCCAATTCTGTTGACTACTATTTAAATTATTTTTATATACCATATGGTATTATAATATAAAATGTATAAGTCAAGGGGTGAGCAATAATGAAATCTGTGCAGTCTGGTGATAATACTGTTAATGCTAGAATATCATTGACAGTCACAATGCACCATTTCTGAATGATATGTCAATTGTAAATTGAAGATGCGGATACGGAAGGTACTTATGAGTCCTCCATATTTTTATTCTTTTTGCTATAAACCTAAAACTTCTTTTAAAAGTAAAGATACATTATTTTGAGTATAAATATAGTTCTTACACCAAAGTACTACACATTCATAAAAGACACCATTCAGAACCTAATCCTTTTATAATTTCAGAGATATTAATTAGATGCTAATTTTTGCATAGTCTTTTTAGTCTATAAAATGTTTTGTATTCTCTTCTACTTAAGTTTTTAAACTTTACCTAATAATGAAAATATGAACTTCAAGCATTTTCTATGTTCATAGTATTCTTAAAATTAAGGACAGACAGAGCTTTACCCATTAGATTAGAGAGTCTGTGCATGTACATATGCTTACAAAATGTCCTTTAGTAAGTATATTATTATTTATTAAACATAATACAGGATTTTTAAAAGAGTTTCCTTCTGAGTCTCTTAGTACCACTTCTCTCTTAACTATGTAGGTTTAAATTTCAGCAAGGAATTTCTGGAACACTATCAAAACTCCTCCAGATTATTGCTCCTGAGCTTCATAAACAGCATAAATAAATTGCTCTGCAATTAGGTCAAATTCCTGCTGTCATTTCAATCTTTAATCTAAGAATAGGTAAAAACTTCTGACAGATAAATATAAAATAAACTAACTTTTGAAAAGATCAAGATGGTTAATATTATGAACATCTATTTATATTCTATTTACCTAACTCATAAGATTATGATTCATATTAGTCTTTTGCAAAGATTTCAAGAGCAGAGTGGTGTATTTATCAGAAATCTTAACAATTAAATGTAGTCAGCTCTATTTCAAGTTGATAAATGACTAAGATTTTCTGTACTCCTCAGCCATGTTTTAGTCTCCTTCCCTTCCATGACAGGATACCCAAGATGATGAAATCCAGTTTAAGTACTCTGCAATGCAAATGTGCAAGATAGGATTATAGCTATGAACTTCCTCCCATAAAGAAATATCATGCTCTGCCTTCTCTTTCTTTTCAAAATTGGTTTGGTTAGTGGGGTGAGCAAGGGCCCTAGCAATGATCTCCAAATCCACTTATGTGTACATTCCCACTTAAATATTAGCAGATTTATTCATTAAACTAAAGCTGTTCAATAATTTTTACAATTTGGAATCATCAATTTTAAGCACTTTACCATTTTTAAAGTGGAATAAAAGGGAAAATGAAGACAGATTCTTCCTTATATAGAATGGTAGGGTACTGTCTCTCTTGGTGTGAATAAAACTCTCTGTTTCCAGGATACTTTCTATATCTTCTGGGCCAGAATACTGAGATTTTCTCATTTTAAAACCAATTATAGCAAAGAGAAATGTCATTTATTCAAATGATTATTCATTCTTTTGGTATTTACCCTTCCTAGATCACTTGGTTTGGGCCTTTTATTTTAAAATGTCATGATTTTATGATTAAAAGAAAGGTTTTTCAGGGATTGGAGGACAAGATTAATGTTCAGTCAGGGGCAGGAAATAGTAATGCCAACTTAGCATTCCAGTTCAGACATAATTCTTGCCACTCCAAAACAATGGCAAGTTGTATGTGTTAAATTCATAATTAAAAATATTAGAAAAATTCTAAACATGTTACATTTTAGTAATTCTTACTGTTTAGCGCCATTAACAAATAATTGTAAACTCTTAAAATAGATTATTTATCTAACCAAATAAGAAAACCGTGTGAGATAAAGAAAAAGATAATTGTGTGAAGTAAAAGAAAAGGGGGGTTTTTGTTTCCTTTTTGGTTGTTTTCTTTGCCAGGAAATGCAAAAGTTTATAACATTACAGGGCTCTCTCATCTAGTTTTTCAAGTTCCCAGTCCTTAATTGTACCTATGTATACAACAGAGTAAATGCAGACACGAGGAAGGTATATAGGAGGTACGGTAGGAGCAGGTTTGACAGGGGATTAGCAAAATACAGATGATATAAAGGAGGGAATGCAAAGTGCTTGTCTATTTGGGGAGCAGGAATTATGGTCAATATAGAAGGATAAAAAGTATGACAAATAATACCAAAGTTGTTGGATAAAGCCTCAAGGATCTAATTAGTTTGCATTAACCTAAAATTATATGCAATAAATACATTAATGGAAACCCACACATATACACACACACTTACACACACAAACAACCAGCTTAATTCTATTCAGTTGATAATGCTTTCTATAAGAACCAAATCTGAGTACCAGGCATGATAATTCTCTTTTCATGTAGTTGGACAGCATAGACTAAATGTAGGCTAATAGCTGTTGTCCTTTCTTATACCTAGAGTTTAAAAGTAAATCCTTATTGCTGAAGAAACCACACATTTCAGACACAGGACTCAGAACATTCTACATGGCTCTAGAACCTGTCCTGAAGCTTGCTTTTCATAGTACTTTCTAGCACTGTGGAAAGTGCCATTCAAGGGAAGAAATTAATCATCATATTCAGATGTGACACCTACAAACCACAGCAATGACTAGAATGTGATGATAATCCCTAAAAGTACAATAAGAGCACTCAAATATTGATGGTAACAAATAGCTAGAAAATTGGCCATAAGTCCTACTCAAAAGAAGGAAAACCAGTGCTGAAACAGAAACCTAGCCAATAATCCAGAACTAATGGAGTCATGGATCTCAGAAGAGAATCTACTTCTGTCCCTATGCACCTTCAGCATAATCTCTAGCTACAGTCTAAATGATATGCTTATACCAATAAATAAGAGCAGCTTACATACCTTAACAATGAAGCTTTTCTGTAGCAAATGGAAACCGATACAGAATACTACAACTGAGCAGGATTCAGAGACAACTGAGCATACAGAGACCATTCACATTAGAAATTTAGACATCTGCAGTACAGCTCTTGATGCTAGGTCCAGAGAACATCATGTAAGTAGCTGGGTGACAGTTAAGATGCAGAATACCAGGAATCCTGCTGTGAAACTGTTTATTCTACAAATGACTGCATTAAAAAGGGAAACTGAACAATGACAATATCAGAATAAATTCTAATGCATATGCTGGAAAATATTATAGGCACCCAAGCCCTAGACCAACAATTATAGGTAATCAATTGGAATAATTCCAATAGGGAGAATTCTGCTTTCTCAGGTTCCTAATTAGCTATTTAATAAAAAGTGGTTAGCCCTGAAACTATATACTCACAAACAACAAAAATATTCAGCAACTTATATCCTCATATTTGTACAAATTTATGTGGGTATTTATGTATTGATATATTTAAAAGAACAATATTGTAGAACAGATAATATTAAATAAAAAGAATTCTGAATTGGTATATATAAACAAAGAAATGAGTTCTTATTAAATATCATGGGGTAGAATCTAATTGAATGACAAAAATTCACATAGAGGAAGTTACATTTGACAGATAATTTTAGAAAGCAAAAATGAATACAGAATAATATGTATTATTTGAAAAAATCCAAAGTCAAGATGCATTACTGAGGCAATGTTCAAAGAAACTTGAGTCTCTGTTACTTTGGACAATCAAATAAGTTAAGGAGAGCATGAGTTGAAATGTCCATTAAAATCAGTAATAGTCAAAAATACATGTTGTAGGTCATCATTAGAATTGTTCAGTGGATGTAAAATATCTCTATTGCTTTTACAAAAAGAAAAATTTTTTTCATCCATAAAACCAGAAAGAAAACATTTTTAAGAGAAGAGAAATGACTGTATCTAATTGGTAGTTTAAAAGACTTAGAAGTTACCTTAGTTAAATATCACATAACTTGAGAAAATATTATTATTCCCAGTTAAATAAGAAATAAGCTTGTCTGGATTAAGAATACAATCCACTTTGTAGAGACTTTACTCTGGTCATAATCAGTTAACTCTTGTAAAATATATATCTTCTTTTCTTCACTTACATTAACTTTTGTCATTATTCTCAAATGTCATTGTCAAATTTGTAATTGTTTCTTGCAAAAATCATCTTCATTTTGTATCAGCTTTCCCTTCCATGTAGCTGGACACATTGCTAAGGTCATGGGATGTTAGGACTCTGATTAGAGCTGTGTCTCTAATGCACTTATTTCTTAGCCTCCTACATGAAGTTCTCAATAGCATATGACCCAAGAGATTCCTTTTCCTTGTGTCTTAACATGACTGGAAGCCATGTCTAGACATCTCTGAAAACTGCTCTGATGCCCAGTTAGACACTTGATGAGCCATGCATTCCCATTCCTATGAATTTCTAAAACTTTGACTGGCATATATCTTAGTTTATTTTATACATAGTTTTTATGTCTCATTTTCTTTTACTAGCACTTTCATAACTGTTTATGCATTCTTTCCCTTTTGTTCCATTTGATATTACCCATGGATCTGTTCAGAGCTATCTGCCTCCATGAAACTTTGTTGTTGTTGCTGTTGTTGTTGTTGTTGTTGTTTTGGTTTGGTTTGGTTTCTGAGGAGAGGTGCTGTATTGTCTATTGATTTCTGCATCTAACTACATTCCTACAATAACATTAAAAGTAAAACCAATTAATACATTCCTTTCTACCTCCTTCTACCTCTTTGTGTTTTTTCTGTCTTTTACCACAGAAAATATATGTGAACCAAATTTATAAATGACAGCTGTATTCCTGTGTCCCTATACAGTTCTTTCAAATATCTTCATGCTATTCCTTTTATTGCTCTACCTGAAGCACATAATCATATAAAATTATGTTCAAATATTCAGAGGAAGACTTTTAAAATAATATGTTACAATAATTGATCTATAATTTTTAGAAGTACCAATGTTTGGCCTTGGGGAATGATTGAAGGTTCTGAGTGGCATAGGAACTCCATAGGAAAACCAACAGAGTCAACGAACCTGGACTCTTGGGGGCTGTCAGAGTCAGAGATACCAACCAAAGAGTATACAAAGGCTGGTCTGAGGGCCCTGGCATATATGTAGCAGATATACAGCCTAGTCTCTGTGTGTATCCCCCAACACCCAGAGCAGGTGCTGTCCTACAAAGGTTACCTGTCTATGGAATCTTTTCCCCAACAAGGCCGCTTTGTCTGACCTCAGTAGGAGAGAATAAGCCTAAACCTGCAGAAACTTGATGTGTCACGGTGAAGGATACCAAAGAGGGGTACTCTCTCAGAAGAGATTTGGCAAAAGGGATTATATCAGTGAGCAGAGATTGGGATGTAATTAATAAATAAATCCCAAAATTGAATTTCTGGCACATATTTATTTTAGATAAATTTACTCCCCTAGAAAAAATTTAAACATCTTTGTAATAATTCAGAGGCATTGCTAATCATCATTGAAACTCATAGAACACAGTTGATATACAGCATCAATTTTTATATAAATAATTCTTATTGGAAAATTAAGAAAAATAATATATTTTGGCAGGAAAAAAGTTAAACTGTGGTCAGTTTAAGACCATCAATAATGCCAAGAGCCTATGCCTGTATATTGAACATAGGGAAGGACATTCTATCAAGCCCCTGACAAAGGTACACAATGAGGTTGTAATCTTGAAACATCACTGCCCTAATTGGAGTTTAAAAATCCATAAGAAAACTACATTATTCAAATATAAATCATTAACAGTCACTGATAACTCTTCCAGCATGAAGAGAATATCACATTGATTTGAGGATAAATTATTTAGGACATGTAATACCAAAATTTAAATATCAACTATAAAATTAAATAGATACTACAAATAATTTTTTGAACAGCTTTAAATTTGTAAGTATCCTTTGAATGTGAATTTCTGCCTTCTGTTCTTGTAATCAAAGTATATGAAATACTTTTTGATTGACACTATAAAGATTAACACTCAAGATTATTAACCTTGATCAGCCTCTGATAGGCTCTCAACGTTCTGTATTTTGTTATAAATAATGACTATACAGATATATTTGCACTGATTAGAGATTGGGGAGATGCCTTAGTGGGTAGAAGCTCTGACTGCACTTTCCAAGAACTCATGTAAAAGCCTCCCACAAGAGCCCAAATATATGTATTAGTCCATATGTCTTTGCTGAAAAACAGGTGGCAGAGACAAAAATCAACAGAAATTGGACAAAAGGTCCCTAAATTGAGATAAGCTGTCAGAAAGAGCCTGTCTCAAACAACAAAGAAAGGCAAAGATGACACCAAAATATTGTCTTCTCACCTCCTAATAGAGTGTGTTCATGCACAGTGTAAAATAGGACATAAAAAGCACATACATATTTTATATACACACACTCATGCACATACACACACACATACACACACATATGCATGCATGCATGCCCGCACACACACACACACCAATGTGAGAGAGAGACAGAAAATACATTACTAATTAAATTTACAGTTTAAATAATTAGACATAATTTAATTAGAATTATAATGGCTAAATATTTAACCACAATTAATTAATACAAAGGCTTATTTATAATATCCAAATTTCCAAGAAATCTCATCAGGTTAACTAAAATGTATTTTGAAAAAAATATAGTACATGAGACATTTCTAAACATTGTAACTTTATTTTAAATATTTGAGTGTTTTGCCTGCATGTATATTCATGTACCACATGCCTGGCCCTGGATTTATAGGTGTTTGTGATCATCCATATAGATTCTGAGAATTTAACTTGGGTCCTCTGAAAGAGCAACCCATGCTCTTGGCATCTGAGTCATCTCTCCATCCTTAGAGGAAATATTTTAGAGAATATAATTTCCACCAGTCAAGTAACTACAAAAGTGTCCCAGAAAAACTAAGGCTTACTGTAGTGGGTTGACCTGATGCTGCTTGTATTCTAATGCTAATACTGCTTACTCATGACATGGTTGCCCCAGAGAGGCGAGTCTGCACATAGACACACATGATGTTATGTGACATTGCCCTTAAGATATTTTTGATTGGTTAATAAAGATTACGACAACCAATAGCTGGGAAGAATTGACATAGGTTTGTTTTAGGGTTCCATGCCTGGGGGTTGGAGGAGAACCATGAGGAGCAGGACCTGAGTAGGAAAAGAAAGTCCCCATGGCTTAGGAGTCAAGAAAACATTAGAGTTAAGAGAACCCCAGATGAAACAAAGCATGTAATAACTTGGGGTTATCAAGAAGAAATAGATTTTAGTAGCAGAGAGGGTAGATATCTGCCCAGCTCTAATGTTGATTAAGGCTTATTGTAAATATAAAGTTTGTTATGTGTCTTTTATCCAGGAACTAAACTGTCAAAGGCATTGTAGAAACCTCAGATTTGGATTAAAAATATCTACAACAGTTTACAAATTTTAAAGATAGATTATAGATTTTTATACAATGAATGCTTTATTCATATTTTTAATCTAAAATTTAATTTCTGTCAGATTATTTTATGTTATAATTTAGTTGCTTGTATTTTTTAAGTTTTATATTTGTTTCTTGCTCATCAAACATACCATTTCCAGCTTAAAGTGGAACAAAGTCAGTTTAAGATTTTGTGATTTTTATATTTTCACAATTGTAGAATTAACATGAAGAAAATGCTTTGATTTGCAACTTTTATTTAATTAAAATTATAATTATATATATGCTCCCTTCTTTCCTCTCAAACATTCCTCACTCCAAAATTCAAGGATTCCTCTTCTTCAACCATGTTTGTTGCATGTAGAAATAAACAAATAACTATAAAGTACATCTAGTTTATCTGTTCAGTGTTTCTTGCCTGTATTTGCTTCTAGGGCTGAATGATCAGTATTTATTGGATAATCTCTCTAAGGACTCATCCCTGGGGAAGACTAATTCTCCCTTTTGAAGCACTTGTTAATTGCTTTTGACTTTTCATCTACAGGTGGAGCCCTCTGCACTTGCCTTTGTTTACATTGTTTTGTCCACTGGTGACAGAATGGTTCAGCTGTTGTTTTTGTTTAGGCAGCCATGTTATTGAGATTTCACGATTGTAGCTCCCCTGTTATAGGTGGAATATACAATATAACAGAAGATTTACTGCTCATTTTGCTCTTAGAATGTTTCTGCCCCCTTTTCCATGTAGCACCCTGAGACTTGAATGTAGGCATTGTGTTGCATATGTATCAACTAGGGCTAAATTCTCTGAATTTGACAAGTTATGTCTTTCATTATTGGTTCCTGCTTTTCCTAAAGTAGGAACTTCTTTGATGAAGAGTGTAGGGGTGAAGTTGAGGCAGCTTCCAAGTAGCCAGCCTGACAAGAGTCATGAGAGTTGATAGGATATTTTACAAGGTAATCTACATAGTTCTGTGGTACCAGCATAGTTTCCATGTAATGTTTTGCATTTTTGTAGATCATCTGCTTAGATAATACCAAACTGTATATACACAGAAAACGCTTAACACTTTATTAGGAAATCAAAATTATGTTAGACATTTCTTCACAACTATATGCTAGTATATGTTTGTCGGCCATGCTTAACATAGGGTAGACCAAGCTAATCTGTTCAGCTTTCTAGATGTATTTGTTTTGATACTTGTTTTAGTTTGACTAGTGATTGACTTATCAAGATATTGCCACAGCAGAAATTGAATCAGTGTATATCTAAGTAAAAATTGTATATATTTAGATAAATAGTAATATAGATGAGATACAATCTCATTGTGAGATTGTTAAATCAAATTAGGTAGAGAATACAAAATCCTTGTGCTCACAGATAAACACTAGGGAAACCAGGAATGTTAAACATGACAGGTTGTTGCTTCAAAGTAAGAAATGTATGAACTGTTTTCTGCTCAGAAGGATAGGAATAGAAGTAATTAATATGGAGAACTTTGCACTATCTGTATGACCAGTGGTTTCCCCAGACTCCCTAAAACAGAACTGGAGATGGCTAACTAGATGATCTCTGTGAGAACTGTATGACTGATACTATACCAGATGCTCATGAAGGCCCTTAGGCACATGTAGTTTATGTATAGAGCTCATATTTAGAACCCATCTTTATAGATTTTCTGCTATATATATATATAATTTTAAATCTTGAAAGTAATTTTGTTTTATTGTGTGCACGGGATTGTTTTGAGCCAGGATTTTTTCCCAAATTGTAGTGTACTTAAATATGTCAACAATAAACTACCCAGAGTCAGACTCTAGACTTTTGAACCAACACAAGCTACTAAGTCATGCTTACTGGACTTCCTTCTTGCCTCACACAAATCAGCATTCTGCTGTATATAAGTTTTCAGAGACCCCACAAAGTGATGTTCTCATCACCTTATATACTTACAGTTTTGAGATGGAATGTTTAAAACATTTTGTTCTAATAAATTTCATATAGAAATTACTTATTAACTACAATTTTCATGTTATATGACATCTTAATTTATTCATCTTATCCAGCTTAATCAACACTCCATTTGACTGGCACATCTACATTTACTTTACCCTCATGCACTGGAAATTGACATTATAAATTATAGTACTTTCAGTTTGGCATTGAAAAATG
The DNA here is from genome assembly GCA_019843965.1 of Rhynchomys soricoides. Lineage (NCBI taxonomy): Eukaryota > Metazoa > Chordata > Mammalia > Rodentia > Muridae > Rhynchomys > Rhynchomys soricoides. The sequence continues at coordinate 1,577,550 of JADRCH010000239.1, read as the reverse complement.
TCTCATGTAACTAAATTCAAAGAGAATAGTCTTTCTTTGTTTGGCCTAAGCACCTTATCATAATCTCCTCTAATTCATCCAGGAATAAAACTTAACACTATTTCACAGTATTTACACACTACCTCCTTATTCATCTTGTTTTGATGAATACAAAGGTTTAATTCATGTGTCAGCTATTGTAAGTACTCATGTATACACACAAAAGTATAGATGTGCCTTCAACATGTTGACTTTCTCCCCTTTGGATCTATGTATACCTGTACTTGCTGGATTCATGTGGTGTTTCTATCCTTCATATTTATGGAAATTTCAACATTGTTTTCCACAGTAGTATTACTTCCTACTGAAACTTGTGCTTCCTTTTCTCTAAATCATTTTCAACACACATGATTCTTTTAGAGATTCCCAATAGGAATGGATCCAAAGGAATATCTTGTGTTTGATTTGCCTTTAACTGATACTTGGTGATTTTGAATACTTACTTCAAATAACTTTTGGCATTGTTATTTGTATGAGTTATTTCAATTTTGGTTTTTACTTTGAGAGAAATATCCCTTCAGGTCATTTGTCCATTGTTCAGTCTTAATGTCTATTTCTCTGTTATAGTTTAAGTTATTTTACTTCAACTGTGTGAGGTATTTACCTCTAAAAATAGTATACCGTGGAAGTATTTTTTTCTCATTCCATAAGAAGTGTCTATGATAACTCTTTCTTTTCCTGTTAAATGGTATTACATTATTGTAAAACTATTAGATTTATTTAGTGTGCGTGTGCACTTCTTTGTGTGTGTTTGTATGTGCACATGTGTGACATGGGTCCTGTGGATGAAACTCAGAGAGTCAGTATTGGTGTTCCTAACTGAGAATCTAGCTTATAATAATAATACTTAATTATCATAATTGCTAATGCTTTGCTTTATTGTTCTTGCTTTGGCAATATTTTGAGGACAAAAAAAACCTGAACAGAATGGTTTTGGAATATGTCTTATTGGTTCTTCACTATTTTTGAACATCAGATGATAGCCTTAATTCTTTTCAAATCAAGAGATTTTCTTTATTCTTTTTCTATAGTGTTTTTATTTCTTCTGTATGTACTTGATATAAATGGCTAATTTTCTAAGAGACCAAAAAGCAAAGCATCACTGGGCTGCTTGCTATACTAAATACCACTTTACAGCAGCATATAATCCCTGAAGAACAGTTAGTACTCAATCTAAATTAAGACAGCTTTTCCTCAGTTTAGAGTTATTCTTAAGTGATAATAAAAGGCTGTCCTCGTTATTTGAACTTAACCTAGAATTTTAAATTTAAATTTATGGCAAATTTCTATATTATCAAACTAAATCAAGAGTTAGATCTTCTTATCATATATGAAAGAGTTTGTTTTGTAGTATATAATTTACAAATGATTTAAATGATGTTTAGATTTAAAACTAATTAAATACTAAAGTATGGGTTCCATAAACAAAACATCTTTCTGACCTGTTATAAGAATGTCTATAAGTTTTATAAAGGAAACATTACCTGTCTTTTTAAAATATGTTAGAGGCTTAAAGAATGAACCATTCACACTTGTTTCTCTTCCAGAGAACTAGTAAACAACCCCAAGAACCCATCTAACCTTGCAACCTCTTGCAGTGAGACTTTCGAGGATCTGATGACCTCTTTTGACCTCCACAGTCACTTCATGCTCATGGTACACATATATACACCTGGACATATGTAGACACACTTAGAGTTTAAAAAACTCTTCAAAAATACATAAACATAAATAGTTCTGCTTATTCTGAATACCACAGTAAGAACTAATTATATTTATTTGAATTATTTATTGCTATGATTCAAATATACTATATCTACTATAGATAAATATTGTCTATGCGTTATTCCACATTTTTGATGTTCTGTGTTTATGAAGTAACTAAATGATAATCACGACTCTATTTCACATCATTTGTTCAGTTATAAAATATGCTTCCTGGTATCAATAATTTCCATGGGGTTTCTATACTCTTCAACATCAACCTGACAATTCATTAACAAGTAACAATTTAGAATATTGTATTTACACTTGTCTTCCTCTACCATTTTAATTGATGTTCATTTTACTTCTACATATATTATATGTGAATATCGAGATATATTTGTTGTCTCAATGCCCCAGTGTAGGGGAATGTGAGGTCTTGGAGGCAGGAGTGGGTGAGGGAATACCCTTCTAGTAGCATGGGGAAGGGGGATGGAATAGGGATTTTCGGGGGGGGGGGGGTCGACTGGGAAAGGAGATAACATTTAAACTATAAAGAAAATATCCAATAAAAACAAACAAACAAACAAACAAACAAAACCAAAATAATGAAATCACGAAATTATTAGGCAAATGGATGGAACTAGAAAATATTATTCTGAGTGAGATAACCTAGTCACAAAAGAACACACATGGTATGCACTCATTGATAAGAGAATATTAGCCTAAAAGCTCAGAATACCCAGGATATAATTCACAGACAACGGGGAAGCTCAAGAAGAAGGATGCTTCAGTCCTTCTTAGAAGAGGGAACAAAATAATCACAGAAGAAAATACAGAGACCAAGTGTGGAGCAGAGACTAAAGGAAAGGCCATCCAGAGATTACACTCCTGGGGATTCATCCCATATACAGCCACCAAACTCAGATATTATTGCGGATGCCAAGAAGTGCTTGCTGACAGGAGCCTGATATAGCTATCTCCTGAGAGGCTCTTCTAGAGTCTGGCAAATACTTAGGTGGATATTCGCAGTCAACCATTGGACTGAGCATGGGGTCCCCAATGGAAAAGTTAGAGAGAGGACTGAAGGAGCTGAAAGGTGCAACCCGATAGGAAGAACAACAATATCAAACAACCAGATACCCCTTCCCCCTGAGCTCCCAGGCACTAAACCACCAAAGAGTACACATGAATGGTCCCTTGGCTCCAGCCGCATATGTAACAGAGGATGGTCTTTTTGAACATCCATGGGAGGAGAGGCCCTTGGTTCTTGGAAGGTTCTATGACCCAGTGTTGGGGAAAGCCAGGGCAGGAATGCAAAAGTAGATGGGCAGGTGGGTGAGTACTTTCATAGAAGCAGGGGAAGGGAAGATGGGATAGGGGTTTCTGGAGAGGAAACAGGGAAACAGCCTAATATTTGAATTGTAAATAAATAAAATATCCAATAAAAAAGGAAAAAAAATGAGATTAGTTTCTTTAAGTTACTAAATATTATAATTTGTTAAAAATGTATATTTAAACTTAATTAATTAAATCTAGTGATGTCAAATACTAATAGTATAGTATATGTTTATATTTTATAGTCTATAAATAAAAATTTCCTACTGGAATTTTAATTTTTGAACATTTCTTGGAATGTGAGGACTTCTTCCTAACCTTATTTTTCTGAAAATATCCAATATATTTTCATATTTGAAAACTCTCATTCTTATGTATTCAGTTTTTTTATGTTGCTGTATTAAAACACACTAACCAAAACCATCTTAGAGAAGAAAAGGTGAATTTGGGTTACAGTCCATCATTGAGGGAATCCAAGGCAAGAATTAAATCTGGGCTGTGAAAGAGGAAACATGGAGGAAAGTTTTTATATTAGCTAGCTCTTAGACTCATGCTTCCTAGCTTGTTTATCTGCTCTGATCATCTCCCCAAGGAAGAGTGTGGCCCACAAAGAGTAGACCATCTTACAGAAATTACCAATCAGTATACTCTTTCACTGACATGTCTATAAGACTTACCAGAAAACATAAGTTATCTGTGGTCATTCTAAACTGTGAGGTTGACTACTAAGGCAAAATTGAATACAGGTTCAAGAATTCTAGAGGATTTTTGACTATTTTTCTGAGAGTTTATTTATTACATTGCTCTTCTATCTTATACCTGATGAGACATTTGCAGTCATTAGTGATCTTCTATTTGTGTGCTGATGGCTTTTGTGCTATATTGCCTTTGAAAAACCTTTCCATAAAATTTAAAGATTTCAATAGGTTTAAAGCAGAATGTTGATGAGCTATCCTCATCATGGTTTTCCTCCCCCTGTCTATATGTGTGTGTGTGTGTGTGTGTGTGTGTGTGTGTGTGTTTGTGTGTGTGTGTGTGTGTATGAAAAGCCACTTTTACCAAATTATGGTTTTATAAAATTTATAGATCTTCTATTTCTATTCCTTAAGATGATTGTGTCCTTATTCTATTATAAAAGAAAAAATACATATAAATTAATCACATTAAGCTATCTGTTAATTTATAATGCTATCATTTCTCTATCTCATAACTTGTTTCTTGAATTAATCACACATAGATTATTATCATAAATTTGTTCTAAAATTAATTGATATTTTCTTTTACATTCACAATTTTCTGTGGATCTTGCTCTGTATATGAATGTATGTATGTGTTAGGGTGTGCGTGTATGTGGTATGTGTGGTATGTGTGGTGTGGGTGCATGTGCCTATGTGTAGGGTGTGTGTGTGTGTGTGTGTGCATGTTACCTCAAGGACTGTGGTATCTAGACATAGTGGTTCACACTTGAAATCTTAGGTCTCTGATTGCTGACAGTCAATTAAAAATTTGAAGTCAATAATGGAAACAGAGAGAAAGTTATTTTCTAAATGAATAATCAAAATAATTAGTTTCCATTTTAATTTCTTTTTAATATTTTATCTCTAAATAAAATATTCAGATTTCCATAGAGCCTCATGAGTTGACTCTTTTGTTGCAATATCTGTTTAAAAGTATTTATTCAGGTGACATTAGTCACCATGTTATTTTTTATCCCTTTAATCAAGAGTTATATTGGTTTCTGCTTCTTTAACTTTCTAGAGCAATGCAATAGGCAGTAAATTTTACCTTTTGCGTAATGGCCATTTGGTGAGTAACTAGAGAGTTGAGATTCTTTAATAGAACTTTAAATTATATAGGAACATTTCATTATTTTATATCCTACTTTTGTGCTTTCTTTTTAAATATGATAAAATTGCTCAATATAGCTTTCAACAATAAGCCAAAAACATATAGTTCCAAATATCCCATTAACTATATAGCTTACACTTTGATTAGAGACAATAAAAAAATATTCCTGACTTTGTATGCACAGGTTTATGGGAGTTCTGATAACTCATTTTATCCTACTTTTTGAAGTTTACTTACATGGTATTCAGTTAAATATTCTTCACGAAACTCCATAGCTTTTTCTACAGTAGCATGCAGCTACCTGGACTCAGTAATACCTGCATCACTCTCATCTTTCCTCAATATCAGAAGATTACGGGCTTTTTTGAATTTTAAGGCAGAAGAATAAAAATGACTTCCACATAGGTCAAGAAGGACATAATTAAGTAATTGAAACTTTTCATGTTGGTCTCATTATGGACATGAGATTGAAATATCCTGAGGACTTGCCATTCTCCTTATTGTAGTTTCAGTGGCAACTATTTTTTTTTTTTAGTTTTTTTTTAGCATAAATCTTTAAGGATAAAAATTAGTCATCTACATAACTCAAACGATTAAGTGAAAACATATGATCAGAAAAACTACAGCTTTTTTATAATTATTTTTGTTTTAAAGTTAACAATATTTTTAGAGTTTAGATTTCTTCTTGAGATGGATAAAGAACAAAAATTATTCTTTATTGCACCTGCGCACCTCCCCCAATTTATTCTGTACTACAGCACTATAATAAGACCTCTCATAGACCATAGAGATTTCTTTGTAGGGTCACCTATGATGCATCAAGAATAAAGAACTCCATGGTACTATTAAAATAAAAAATAATTCTGTTTCTGTTAAATTGTGTTCTGCCTCATTAACAGTATTAGCACTCTGGCTTATTAATCAATTTGGTGTTGAAAGTCTATTGTTAATATATAAATTCACGCTTTATAGATTTCTTTATTAATGATAATTTTATATTCCTTGAGAAATATATGTTAACAACCATACATTTATATTTATATTGTGTCTAAATAGGGGAAAGAAAAGCATACTATAAGTAATAAAAATTTGCAAGTAAATAAACAATAATTAGTAGGAATCAAGATTTGATATCCTTGTGTTTGTTCCATTCTTCGTGATCATTTTTTAACCACTTAGAAAAATGTATAACTTCTATGTTTCTATGTATGTTAATAAATACAGTTGAAGATTTTAAAGTTTTTCAAAGTAACAGACTGAGTATAGCTTTGTGTGTGACTTAAATTTACCTTCTTAATACATTTTAATAATGTTTAATGATGTTTTTCTTCTTCCTTCTACTCTTCCCTTTACCACAATGGGATCAATTAAAAAGCTTCATGGTAAGAGGTATGACCCAATGTTCATTTACCACTCTCAGTGCTGGGAACCCATCTTCTTTCAACCTGTGCAAGTTTTAAACATGATGATAGTATTCATGAGTTCATATGCATATTAACCTTGTTATATCTGAGAAACAATCCTTTCTTCCAATCATCTGTCACCTCTTTTCCTTAAAATGTTTCTACTTCCTTTTAAACATAATTCCTGAGACTTTAGGGGAGGGACTTCATAAAGACATCCTTTTAAAGACAGGGTATCCTAAAGTCTCTAAATATATGCATATTTTTCAGTTGTGGAGCCATGTGTTAAATCCCATCTACTGCAAGAAGAAGCTTTTCTGAAAAGAGCTGAGTGAAGGACTCATATGGGTATAACTTTATGTCATTAGGAATAACTCATATGGCTTATGGCTGGGTTATAATGCTGATCATCTTCCTCTTTAATGCCATGCAGAATATTTTTGAGCAGTCATTGTCAGTAGAGGTGCAGCTTCTAGTTGGGTATTAATTGATGGGTCCATGTTTCATGACATGACTAACTGTTGTCTTTAGCAATAGGATATTACCATCCAGTTGTGCAGAACAACAAATATCCTTGGCAACAGGCTGTGATGTTTGTAGAGTATCCTTTGGACCCCACTATTCAATGACTCAACAAAATATAACTTAGTCTTTATATCGAAGGCTTCACTTTCTCCCATATTACTGACTCCATTTGGACTTTTTGCATATTTTTGGAGGTTTTTTACACATGTAATTTTCTATATGATGTTTTGAAGGCCATTGGTGGTAGCTTTCTCTACCTATGTTTCTCCCTTTATCATTTTTTCCCATCCTCTACCTAAAAAATGACAGCATCTGATGACAAGGATGTGGTGAAAGAGGAACACTTGTATTGTCTCTATGAAAATCCATGTGGTAGTTTCTCTGGTACACAGAAATTGATAAACTTCAAGATCTGGCAATACCACTATTAGGCATATATCCAAAAGATGCTTCATCCTTTAAAGACACACTTGTTCAATCATGTGATCATTGTTCTTCTACTCATAATAGGCAAAAGCTGAAATAAAAAACAACATAAACATCCTTCAACAGATGAATAAAAAAAAAGAATATGTGGTACATTGACACAATAGAGTATTACTCAGCTGTTAGTAAAAATATGAAATTATTAATCTTTTAGGTAAATGGCTGGAACTAGAAAAAAGTCATCCTGAGTGAAGTATCCCAGAGTAAGTAAGACAAATATGGTATGTCTTCTCTTAAATGTGGTTATTTCTTATGAAGTCAGTGATAAGCAAGCTACAGTCTGTAGAACCACAAAGGCTAGGTAAAGGGACTAGAGAAGGGCAGATAGATCTCCTTATGAAGGGTAAATGGAATATACAGTTATAGATGGAGGAGGAGGACTATATTGATAGGTTTAGGGGAAAGAGTAAAGGAAGATGGCAATGAAGAATGGAGTATGGAAAGAAACATCTAAGATTAAGAACCACTTGTAGCATAGTATTGCTAGAAACTTTCTGAAGTTCATCCATACATAAGGGCAATATGAAATCACAAACAAAGGGAGACAAGTCCACAACTAGACACCCTTTTCTCCAAATTAATCTTCCAATACTGTCAGTGGATAACATCTAATTGAGTTGTTAGCCAAATGAGTCCCATGTGAACCCTCAAACAATTCATGTTGTTGCCAAGACATTACTCTCCCTGCACACTGACAGCAAGGCTCTATAGCTAAAGAAAGTACCTACACAATTCATTGAATATCATAAGTAGAGCTGATGCCTACATAAAGCCTCCACCCCTATGTGCTGGGCACTGTACATCAAGGTATTCTGCAGGCTATCACAGGAGAAACATAAACACCAACTGATCCCCAAACCCTTTGATCTACAATAGTGCTAGTTTTTGTTTTATCTTTTTATATTTTATTTTATTATGGTTTTATTACTATACCTTTGAAGCTGGTTTATTTTACAATGATAATGAAATTAAGAAAAGGGGCTGATTCTGATGGGAGGTAAGGTAGAGAAGAACTTGGAGAAGTAAAGAGAGGGGAACTGTAACATGGGTCTATTATATGAGAGACATATCTATTTTCAATAAATGGAAAATAGTAAGAATTTTAAATATAGACTAAAGAGATGGCTCAGCAATTACAAGTGCTTGCTGCTCTTACAGAAGGTCAAGGTTTAATTTCCAGAACAAGCAAGACAGCTCACAATCATTTTTGTCTCCAGTCATAGGGAATTTGCTGCCTTCTCCTGTGCTCTACAGGCACAGCATGCATGCAGTCGAAATACAGATTCAGGCAAAATACCCAAATACACATAAAATAAAAATAAAATTAATTGTAAATAATTCAAAGATCTTTCACTCTTTTGGAATATATCAATGCATGTTTTTAAAAGCTAAATTAAACAAAACTGTATGCTAGGTCCAAACTTATGTAGTTGAAATATCCTGTTAAGGATAAAACTAAAATATAGAGGTTGTATATCTTTAGATATTATAGGTTAATGGACATAGGCAGAGCAAATAAAGTGACTTACTTAGGCTACATAAAAAAAAATGTATGTAAGGAAACCTTCTTTTAAATTGATATATTTTTCTGCAAATAGTGTAAAAGTATAATTAGATTAATGTCTTCATCTAACTTGCAAAATGAGACCAAATGGGACATCATTTTGAAGTTGAATCATTTACAGAATAATACAGAATGATCATTTTATTGTTAACTATATTTTTTAGCTTTTACCAAAACAGAGCTATATTTTGAGTCACCTCCCAAGGATCTCAGCTGTAAGTAGCATCTCTCCTGATAGGTTTCCCAAGATAGAGTAAGATAATATAGAGAATGAATGTAAAGTAATGCAAAAAAGTTTGGAAAATCTATTATGAAACATAAAATGGAAATGATCTTTCTCATTTAAATTACAAACCTTCAGAGTCTGCATGATTTATCAGAGCATAATTGTGTTGCTCAAAACCACTTATAAAATCTCTCTGCAGAAACTGCACTTGAGATTATATGAAGATCATTATGAGGAGATTATGTTTTTGAAAGTGCCAACTATTTAAAACATGGCTTTGGTTGTTCTTTTAATTTATATATTATTTAAATTAAGGTAACATACATTTACTTAATACCATGTTGGCTTTTTAAGTTGTGCAGTGTTATAATATTTATATTGCTAAATAAATGTCGTAATGGCAAAAAAAAGCATATAAATAAAAATAGAAAGATGAAGACTATAAGCTGAAGATAGTTACAAAAGGGGAAAAAGACTATTTTTTAATTTTTCACTGTGTATTTTTAAAAGGAGATTTTGCAGTGCGTATCTTTGAGAGTTTTCATTCTAAGTTCGTTTGTCCAAAAAGAGCCCCACGCCACATTCCCATCATCTCCTAATCACCACAGACTTTATAACACAGGCATTTCCTTTTTAATTTTTCATAGGTTTTTAACTAAAATAGGATCCTATCATTTCCCCCTTTCTTTTTATTCCCTCTAGTTAGTTCTAGCTATCCTTCTTTTCTTGTGATGATAACCTACATAACTTCTTCCTTTTTAATTGATAGCTTCTATTTCTTTAGTTGGTATTGCTATATTACACACACACACACACACACACACACACACACACACACACATCCCGCAGTCTGCTGACTCCTTACTTATTGTTTGTGTATAGTTTCAGAGGTGACCATTCCCTACTGGGTGACTAATAAGAGGGCTCATGTTTGGGAAAGGCTAATCTCTCTCTCCCAGCAGTCACTGGATGCTTGCAGTTCTTTGTAAACAGTTGGGAACCTGTGACATTTTAGCCCTTCTGCATCAGCATGTTTATTGATATTGTCATTGTTCAGAACTTCTTTATCTAATTGGATTTAAGGACCACTCAGCAGGAAAATTATTCTAAATTCTAGAAACTATACTACTTGTACTATAAACCTAGCCAACATCCTGTGAATACTGAGGTCATAGATCTAAGAAGAGTATCTTCCGCTGCCACCTTTCTAGAGAAGCATAATTCTATATTATATCCTTAAACCATTGATTAGTATAGCTACCATGTAGCGGGAAATATTAAAAAAGAGATCCAGCACATTCCTGTGCTCAGGATGGCAACCAGTGGGCCACAGCACATCTCCCACTGAGTGATCTCACTCTCTCAGCCAGCCAACTCTATGGAGCTGAGTCCCTTGTCCCTTGGTAGATCTCTGCTGCAAGGCTCACACAATAACTGCCTGCCCCACGTCAGCCAGCTCAACACCCAATTTCTGGTAGAATTAAAACTCTTAAGCATATAGTTAACCAATCAGATTTATGTATCAATAAAAACATAGTTTACAAGATGCCAATATAATAATTTCAGAGCCAATTGATATTGATAAAAGCTGCCCACCTAGATTAGACAACTTATTCCAAACTTCTAATCTTTTATGATAACACAACCATCGGTGATGCTATGCCAGTTCACTTCCACTGCCATCTTCCTTCTCCTCTCCTCCAAGACCTCTCTCCTGTGCAACTCTTCACTCCGCCTCCCTGTTCCCTGTCCAATCACAAGGCTCCTGTTGTCCTAAAGTAATTGGACAGGGAAAACCCTGCAATACTACCACCCTTCATCAATGAAATGTCTCTTCTCTTTACAGGAAACAGATCACAGGAAAATGCAACCGAATGCAATGCAGACCATATGGATCTCAGAGCCAATAGTTTCCTCTGCATCAGAGCTCATGCATCTGTAGCTCAGGAAACATCACATAAGAGAGGGTGGAAAGAATGTAAGACCCAAAATACTAGGAAGATAGTTAATAAACAATCTCTTCTAGAGAACATTTATTAAATCCTTCAAAGAGAATATTCTTCAAGGTAGTCTATTATTCCATATCACTGAAGCCTTCTCATGTCCAGCAGGAATTTCATTAACCTCTATGTAGGATATGCTCTGAATGTATGTGGACAAGTTTTGGTAACTGGTATCAGTGTATCATTGAGATATAATAGAGTTCCTTCAAGTTCTTTGTTTATTTTAGAGTTCTCTTTTTGACAAACATGCCTGTTGATACGTAACTAACCCTTAATTTAATCAAAACCATAGATATAAACATAATTTCTCATGGTGGAATCTTATTTAATGTTGTTACATATAAGGCTGCTGTGAGCACAGTGGAGCATGTGTCCTTGTGATATGGTGGAGCATCTTTTGGGTATATATCCAGGAGCAGTAGCTGGGTCTTAAGATAAAACTATTGAAATCTTGGAAATATCAGGGTCACCCCAAAGACCCTAAGAAGTTAAACAAGAATGAAGGCCCAATTGAGGATGTTTAGATCCCACTTAGAAGGGGGGATAATATAATCATTGGAGGCAGAGAAAGGGAGGTATATGGGCAGAAGATCGAGGAAAGTGGAGCAGGATCAGGTATGGGGTGAGACAGGAGAGAAGTCCAAAGGGCCAGAGGAATGGGATGAAAATATGCAACTTCCAGGGGTGGCAGCTGGGGGAATTGCTAAAAAGTCCAGAGACTCTACTTAAGGGAGTCTCCTAGGACTCAATGTGTCTTTAGCTGAAATGACCAACAATAGGTATATGAAACCTGAAGAGACCACATCCAATAGATAGACAAGGCCCTTATTAGAGTGATGGAGATATTACCCACCTTTAACATTTTTCAAAACTGTTCCTGTCTAAAAGCAATCCAAGGACAAAAATGGAGCAAAGACTGAAGGAAATGCCATCCAGAGACTGGCAGAACATTGGATCCATCCCATGGACAGGCACCAAACCTTGCCACTATTACTGATGCTATGTTGTGCTTGCAGACAAGAGCCCAGCATGGCTGTCCTCTGAGAGGCTCTACAGCAGCAAACTGAGACAGCCAAGCATTGGTTCAGGGACCCCCATGGAAGAGTTAAAGGAAGGATTGAAGAAACTGAAGGGGATGATAACCCATAGGAAGATCAACAGTGTCAACTAACCTTGACCCCTGGGAGCTTCCAGAGACTAGGCCACCAACCAAAGAGTATACAAGGGCTGATGTGAGGGCCCCAGGCACATATGTAGCATAGGACTGCCTTGTCTGCCTTTGTCAGTGGGAGAGGATGTGCCTACACATCCTGTTTATCCTGTGGAGACTTGATGTTCAGTGAAGCAGGATGCAGAAGAAGGGTAGAGGCCTTCTCTACAGAAAGGGTTGGGATATGGGGGAAGATCTCTGGGATGGGGAATCTGGAGTGGAGCAACATTTGGGATGTGAATTAATAAAATAATTAATAAATAAAAATTAAATAAAATAAATAAAACAAAACATATATATATATATATAAAATTAGAAATGGAACCCATGATTCACAGCTACTATTAAAATTTTATTTACTTTTTCTTCTAAAACTAATATAAATAAAAAAGAGTAAAGCATAGATAATTATGCATGATGATAACTCATAAATATTCCATGCTATCAGCATCATGGATAAATTGATGTAAGCATTGTAAATGGTAAAATGTCAAATAAAATAAAGAATTCTAATTCAATTCCCCAATTTCTACTAGAAAAAAAAAAAACCCAGAAACTGTGTAAGTGAATTTTTGATAAAAAAATTATATCAAATTAAAATTAATGAGAATATATTTTTTGATATTGGACATCCATTGGAAGTGAATGTAGGGGTATAAAAGTTGTGATCTTTTTATAAATTAGATGACTTTCATGTCACTTAAACGGGTATCATTAAACAGACTATTTTAATGGTATAAGTTTTGAGGGTTATTCTCTAGTTCAGATAATAGAGTATTAGCCAGTACATATAAGGTTCAGTCCCAAGCACTAGATAAGTGAGTTGCCATCCACACACCTGTAATCCTGGAACTTCTGAGACCAAAGGAGAAGGATCAAAAGTTCAAAGTCACTCTCTCTGTCACAGAAGTTTAGGGCCACCCTGTGCTATATAAAGTATTGTGTCCAAATAATAATAATAATTTTTTAAAATATGAAATTCTGGATTACCATTTTCACAAATTTGTGTTGAGCAAATGAAAGGTATATAGAACATCCCCCTGCCCCACAGAGGATTATCAGTGAGGTAGAAATACCTATTTTTCCAGGTTCTGTCTTAGAATATAAATATCAATGTTTTTTTTTCATCCAGAGGGAAAGGCCACCTTTCCCTGCTCTTGTCAAACCTTTCCACCAATGCCAGCCAGCCACTGCTAAGTAAATAGCTTCTCTACTGCCTTATTTCCTATATGAATATAAACATATCCACAAATATTCTGGATTTTCCATGAAGAAACTATAATATCATACTCCTCTTAGTCTCTTTAATTTTAAAGACAATTTTTCAGAAGAGACATGTGAGATTTGAAGTAACAACCACTCTCTGGAAATTTTCTGAACAGTGCTGGGTACTTTTCTTGCTGATCCTTTTATCTAAAGTACAAATATATTTATGACTAATTTTGTCAAAAGTATGCAGGCCTCACTCATTTTTAAATACACCCTGGTGTTAGCCTGATACTGATTAAAAACACATGGATCCTAATTTGCACATTAGAATAATCTTCTAAAATACATTTAATTTTTCAAAAACATGAATATCTTCTTTCCACAGAAGGAATAATAGTAGGCCAGACAATTATAGAAACATTCCTTTTTTCAACTTAAGAATATAATGTTACTGTTATGTATAATTGTTTTCTATTTCAATTTTATTCAGTTACTTACTTTTATATTTATCTAATTTTACATGTGTGCACATATACTTGCGCATGTGTTTTGTGTATGTATGTGAGAGTCACTGTGTGTGCGTGTGTGTGTGTGTGTGTGTATGTGTGTGTGTGTGTGTGTAGGCTAGAGGTAGACACTGGGTGTTATGCTTGATTGATATTCCCTTTATTTTTGAGATAGAGTCTTTTACTGAATCTGGAGTTTACTTATTTATCTACACATACTGTCCAAAGATTTTCAGCAACCATTTATCTATGTACACTATACCTAAGATTACAGTCACTAATTGTGTTAGTTACATTTTATTGATGTGAAATCTATATCATGACCAAGGCAAATAAATATTTAATGGGGTCTTGTTTATGGTTTCAGAAAGTAAGACCATGATCATCATGGGGGAGAGTGGTGGCATGCAAGCAGGCATGGCACTTGATCAATAGCTGAAAGATTACATCCAATCCAAAAGTGACCCAGAGTGACAAAGATAGGGAGAGAGGAGAGTGGGGATAGGGAGAGGAAGAGACAGACTTGCAGACAGGGATACCTAGATATTGGAACATGACTGGGAGACCTGGAGATTGAACCTCATGTGGTCTTTTGAAACCTCAAAGTCTACTTACCAGTGACATATTTCCTATATCAATAACATGTCTTGATCCTTCCTAACAAGTCACTAAATGGGACCCTTTTATTCAAATGTATGAACCTATGGGTTCCTCACTGAACCTGGAGTATGTTTATTTGTCTGCACTGGTGGAAAAGAAGCTTTAGCAATTATTTATCTGGGCACTCCTAACTCTGGGGATACAAGCAGTTACCAGCTTATCTGGATTTTAATAGGAGTATTAGGAATACAAACTCAAATTCTTATGCACTTGTAGCAGAAACATTGCCAAGAGGGTCATCATACCGCTTCGTATCCTTCATATTTTTCTAGAGCATTTCATTTATTTACTTTTCTTGCTTATGCTGCATTCAAACAAATGTGTCTGCTATAGCCTGGGTGAACATCTCCCTTAACCTCTGACACTCTATTTGAACATTCAGTTATCTCCAAGTTAATTACACATAGTTAGTTATTTATGCGTATGTTACTGTTAAATTTCTTTACTGCAACCTCACATATAAGCAAGTACTATAAAACCCAAATGATTTAATATTTGGTCTCTATAAATAGACCTTTTGATAACATTAGAAAAAGTGATTAAACTATTATAAACCATATTTTTCTAATCTGACTCCAAAGGTATACTTTTGTGTCCTTTATAATGAAAAATTAATGAATTTATCTGTAAGTGTCCTAGTCGTGATTTGAACAAGTAACATTAAAAGTCTATATACAATATCTCTTCTGAACCATTAAATATATTTTTTTAAAAAATAAGATCCCCACCCCATCTCTCTCTCTCTCTCTCTCTCTCTCTCTCTCTCTCTCTCTCTTTCTCTCTGTCTCTTTCTCATACACACATACACACACACAGGGAGAGAAAGAGAGAGACAGAGACAGAGAAAGGTAAAGCTGCTGGTGTGGAATATACCCAGATATGTCTGTGGGTATGGATATGAGAGAGACAAATATGCATGTGTGAGGTATCCACACCTGTGTCTGTGTGTTTTGTGCTTTTGTGCAAAGGACAGACAATAATCTAGCTATCCTAGTTTATCATTATTTTCTACATTCCCTTGAAACTTGTCTCCTATTGAACACTGAGTTCTTTTGGCAGCTGCAATCCATAGAAACCTACCTATGTTTGCACCCTAATGAACTGGATTTCATGTGTGCAGTAATGTCCGACCATGTTTTACATGAACATGGTCAAAATCAGGTCTTCATATTCATTAGACAAGTACTTTTATACACCCAGAAATCTCTCCATCCTAAATTTATGTGATATAATAACAAGAAAGGCATGGGAGGAATATGTTTATTCTAAAAGGTGGAAATAATGAAGTTAAAAGTAATAACTGATCCTAAAAAGAACATAACCTAGCAGGTTAGACATTAAAGCTTAAATATTGATGCCGAAGATACTTTGAACACTGTGGTGAGGTTTGCACCTCTAGAGTCTTGGGAAACAATGTTTCTATAGTTTTGCATAGTAATTAGATCAGGATGTCTTTTTACACTCCCTGTAGCTTTTATGGCAAACATGAAAAACTACTGTTTGTTTAACCTTTCTTAGGTCTCAGTTGGAAATTCTCTTCTACAGCTCCATCAGGAAACTTGCTAGTAGAGACTTCTACAAGGATGACATTCTTTATCTGACTTCATAGTTATTGCATTCTGTTTATAGGCAGAACCAGAACACCATGGTTACTAGAAAGGTCTCCTACTAGAATAAACAGATTCCTGAGCAAAATTGATCCATAGCTGGAGTAGACACAAGAATGGAGAAGAATCGCCAGGTGAGAATGAGCAACAACCATAATCCATAGATACATAGTTCTAGGGTACCTTTTCTGAAAAGATGTTTTGTGTGGCTTCTGTGCCTGTTATTAGGTCCTCCATGAGCATCAGTCATCATCAGTCAAATTTTATAATATGTGCATTTTCTGTTCCATTCCCTTCAAAATCTTCAAATATCTTTTGGTTACCCAATTACAAAGCCTCTTGAGCCTGGCAGTGGTGGCATGACCCTTTAATCCCAGCACTTGGGAGGCAGAGACAGGCAGTTTTCTGAGTTCAAGGCCAGCCTGGTCTACAGAGTGAGTTCCAGGACGGCCAGGGCTACAGAGAAACCCTGTCTTGAAAAACCAAAAAAAAAAAAAAAACAAAAAAACAAAACAAAACCTCTTGAAATTTGTATGTATAAATGAACCATTCCACTATTTAGTCAAAGAAAATAGCTATGACTTCAACAAATTAATTAATAAGAGCTTATGGTATTTTAAAGTAATATAAGCTAAAAGTTTAGCTGTCAACTCATAGTCTATGAGCTATGCCAAAACAAAAAACAAAAAACCATGATCATGAGCCATTCAGGTTTCTCCTAAGGCAAAAAGTCATAAGAACATGCATTTAACATTTTCTAAAATAAGTAATCTGTGAATTATGTTGTTCACAATGACAAACACAAACAATTTGGTATCAATTATTGAGATGACAGACAGATAGACATGATACAAAAAACTTAATGAAGTAAAACCTCAAAATTTTATTTGTTAAATCTTATGAAAGCAAAAGACATGGAAAAGGTATGAAATTATTTGCATTTGTACTTTTATATGTTTAAGTATTATAAACAGGCATGTAGGTAATGTGGAAGTATTACCAACTGCCACGGAGCTATCTATGCTTTTAAAGCTAGTTTCAGAAATCTGCCTCCAAGATAGAAAATTGGGTAGGGATACTGAGCTCCATCTTTCAAAATGTCCTGTGAAGGAATGACACATACTTGATTGATTTCTTAGCTATGCCCTTGCTAGTCTTTACCAAGGTGCCATTGCACTGGTTTTTACCTGGATTATTTCTATACTTCTAAGTAGCCTCAAAAACTTAACGCACATAATTGTTTTCCTTAAAATTAAAATTATGAAATTATGATAAAAAATATTACTTGAGTTATAAACAAGCTAAACATTCACCTACCAAGGGCAAACCTGTACATCTATACAGCTCTTATCCTTCAGGGATGAGAGACCACACGAGTAAATGTGGTCCTCATAATGAATTTACCACTAATGGGAATACTAATCTTTTTCTCTCAGGAGAATATTTCTATTGTAGGTATTATCATTGAGAAGGACTTTAATTCAGACATGTCTAATTACACGATAGGTTAATTCTATTAACTATAAAATCTCTAAGGGATTGTAACATTTTTGACTATTAAATAAGTTTAAGTCGTCTAGCTAAATTACTAATGATTGCCTTTCATTGCAGAACAGACTATTTGATAAATCTGCTCTTCCTTCTGGAACACTGGGACAAAGACTTTGTTTGAGGGCAATCATAATTTATTGCAATTATATTTATTACATAGTGATGATGCTAATGTTATGTATAGTCTGAGCTTCTCACAATGATGGCTTCCTTGGCTATTATCATTCTTGAGGGGAGGCACAAAGAGCCTACTGTTAGTAATAAAACAAATAATGGTAGAAAATAAATAGGATTCCTTATTCTTATCTGCAAGCAAAGTTTATTTGCAGTGTTGAGAGTATCAGAAGAGTTTTCCTTTTTTCCAAGGCTGCTTTTATAATAGACAAATACTACACTTTCTATACTTAGTGTGTGATTATTTCAATGTGCTTATTTTTCTTTGTTACTCTGTGGGCATTAGTCTAGACACATTGAGGCAATTAGAATGGTTACAGTCATCGAAGCTGCTAATTTTAACCATGTCTGAACACCTAATAACCCCTTAGTTATAAACAGGAAAGTATATGCAATTATTACTCTTCTCATCATATTACAGAAATTTTCAATCAATTTTTACCATGATGTATATCAATTAGTACTAATTAAGAATAAAACACAGGAGAAAAAAACCTAAGGTAAATTGTGAATAATAGAATATTTTATCAAAAACAATTACATTTTTCCAGTTAAGGATTAAACATGATGGCATGTACCTGTAACAATCTCAGCATACAGGAGACTAAGGTAAGAAGCAAATACCTTTAAGGACAGTTTGGGTTATAGGCTAAGTTTATTTTTCTAAGTTTAGTTTTCTAAAAAGGTTTTTGCAAAGAACAAGGGAAAGAAATGAAGAAAGTATCATTTATATAGCTGTGACATATATACAAGATGTTTGACAATGAGGTTTCATTTCTCCTGGAGTTTAAACATTCATGAATGCCTCTAGTTCATTAAAGTAAATCTGTCTAACAGAAAGAGTTACTATTATTCACTGTAAAGAATTAACTGATAGTGTTGTTAGATAAACTGGGCACAGAAAGAAAAAACTTTCATTGAAAACATCATGACTCTGGGCTTTATGCACAATGAGAAAATGATAAAATGTTAAGAAATTGCAAGTAGAACTTGGTCTAGTAAAATATCTAAATGTTAATGGTTCTAGTGAATAGCAGGAGCAAAAAAGGAGAATTATATACCTGTTAAGTGGACAATTGCACAGGGAGCAGAAAAGACTCCATAACAGTAATTCACAGTAGACTAACATTATATAAAACAGAAATGCACAGTAATAAATAACAGAGTAATAATCCATAGAGAGAAATAAGTACATTTATTAGAATAAAAGGAGTTGCTATAATCATTTAATAAATGTATTAGAACTGTAAAATATGCACTAAGCAAATCCCCCTCTAAGAAACAGTAATAAGTACAAGGTGGAGAATATGGCAGATGTGAAAATTCAAAATTTTTCATGTCTCCTGTTTTTTGTTTTTGTTTATTTTTTTTTAATTTTCTTTCTCTCAGTATTAGTAAGGACATGAGTGTCATTCTGTCTACACAAAAGCAACAAAAAGATTATGGTTGATGAAAGAATGTACGTTGGTTGTGATGGGATGCCCAGTTGTGAGAAGAAAGTGTAAGTCATTCCCTTAGGATTGCCTCATTTTCCAAAAAGGCCATAATGTGATCAGTGAACACTGAAATATTAGAGAAAAGCAAAAGGCAAACATATTAGCATACGGGCATAATGAGTTTTACAAAGAACAGAAGGAAAAAACAAGAGCTATACACTATAAAATACACAATATTTATACTTTAAAGATTATTCCTATCATACATGAGGACAAATATTTATGTAATTTACTCAGAGCAACCAGTAGTCATCACATATGAAATGTCTTTCATCATAAGGTATCATGTCTTGATTATATCTATGCCTGACATCCTCTTAGAAACCTCTTTCTTCAGTATCCATTCATTCTAAGTATTTTCTAATAACTTACAATTTGGTGTACTTGTCTCCTTTCTGCTAGTATTTATTCACAAATAACACTGAGTAATTACAATTTCAACCTTTTAAAATTTTTAAATTCAAAGTTTGGAAGTAAAAGCAGATACATTCATGTAGATAAAGTTGCTATCAATTTTCAGAATTTTTAAAATTACTAAGTTTCAATTATAAACTTTCCTCTATATGGGAGAAATGAAATATGTGCACTATATGCTTACATATTTGGATTCTTCCTCTCCAGGTGATGGCATTGTTTGGGGAGGTTCTGGATCATGGGGGAGGAGGAACCCTGAAGGAGAAAATCCACCACTGAAGATAGGCTTTGCTTTGAAAGTTTAAACCCTCATTCTACCTTTCTGTCTCTGTCTCTGCACCTGTCACTGTCTCCCTGTCTCTGTGTTTCTCTCTGTGTGTCTTTGTATCCTCTGCCTCCCTCATCCTGTCTCTGTCTCATCAAGTCTCTCTCTCTCTCTCTCTCTCTCTCTCTCTCTCTCTCTCTCTCTCTCCTTAGCTCCCTATGTATATATGAAGAATAATCATCTAGATTCTTGCTCCAGACAAACAAATACTATCATATCTTCCATGTAATTATAGATTCTACAGCTCAGTCTGGAACCATAATCAAAATAAATACTTTGGTTTGCTTTACACCAGAGTATGTTAAGACAATGGAAAGTAAGTGATACACAAACCAGGAGAGTGATTTCTTTTTGTTATTGTTGTTATAAAAAATTTGACAATGTTGTTATTGAATCATTTGGAAGACATTGGTACTTTGAACTGGAAAAACCCCTTTATTTCTGAAATCAGAGTTTAATGGTCTGCCTTACTACTATCCAGAGTGAAGAAGTGAAACAGACTGTGGAGGCCAACTCAGGAGGTTTCTGAGCAGAACAAGTATTATATTAGAAACAGGGCTAAAGGCCATTCATGTGTTATTTCATAAAGAATCTTGATATATTTTACCCATGTATTGAGGGTATAGGAAGTTTTACCCATGTATAGAAAGTCCATGTATTGAGACTTTCTAAGGGTGAATTAAAAAATAATGGACTAAATATTTTGGCAGAGGAAAGTTTTAGATAGTATAACATTGAGTATGTGTCATGTTGTTATCAGTCATTCTCATCAAATGTACAATAAAAGAAGAGTGACAAGTATGGAGGGGAAAAAGGAAAATTTGCAGTTAGGAGAGGAAATGAACACCAGAAAGCATAAAGTTGCATTTAAGTCATGTGCTGAAAACAAGAATTAACTGTTAATGAACCTAATATTGAAGAGAAGCTTAAAGCCTGCATTCAAACAGCAGGAAAAGTTCCTTAAAGGCATGATCCCACATAGCAAAGCCTCTAACTTGTGAAAAACAAACAAACAAACAAAAAACAAAAAAATAAAGATTGATTCACTCTATAGAAAGGAATTATTTCATCACATGTAAGTTGCTCTAATTTATTCTTTGAAGGGTGGGCAAGGTCCTTTCCCACCTGACAGCTGAACTTGGCACTGTCATACTTGTAGTAAAGGTTTTGAAGACAAAAAAATGTAAAATAATGACAAGGTCATGGATACCTCTTCCATGATTTTAGAAAGTTACATGGGGCAGAAAGAGTATAATAGGATTGGAGCCACTGCAAGGAGTCTCTGAGAGGTCATTGCATAAAATTGTGAAAGAGAAATCTTGGTTGTAGTGTTGGATATTACAGAGCCAGGAGATATCAACCAAGGCAAGCTCCATAAAAGAGTGGAACCAGCCAGATGTATGTCATAGGCAGCAAAGTTGGAGAAGTCATCTAAGCTCTTTGAAACTGAAACCCTATACAGCAAGCTTGGAGATTCAGGGTTTTGTTATTACCCTGTTTCATGTGGTCTTCCTTTGGTCCAATATGTTCTAGGTACCTATTTTTCACTACTGGAACAGTAATGTATATCCTAAGCCATTTTATTTAAGAATTGTACAATATATTATTTTTAACTTACAGAACCATAGTTAAAAGATTGAATTGAAATTCCATCCAGGAAAACAGGTAGGTTAATTGTAGGACTTCACCTCTCTTTCTTCTCCTTCATATCCAATTCTCTAGTCTCATCCCCAGATGTACAGCAAACCCCACTTCCTGTGGAGCACTCAAATCTTTCCCCTTTAAATTCTCTCTCCCTCCTCACTGCTGTATTGTAGCCCCTGATTCTAATAAAGCATTCCTTGGAAACCAGAAGGCCTGCTGGGCTTTAGTGGAAATATGCTTCCATGGTGGTTACTGATTGTGGTTTTTACATGTGGATATAGGTAATTGGGTTTTGGATGATTATAATTCTAGGTGTAGATATCTGATCTTGTCTTTTTTATGTGTGTGTGAATTTTTTATCCTGTTTCTGTTCCTGCCCACTGTGATTCTTAGGAGTGTGATGTCTGTGCTTTGCCTGGTAGGATCATTTTATTATATACAGAAAAGGCTTTTGACAAAGTCTAACTGCTCCTTATAATAAATATCCTGGAGAGATTAGGGATACAGTGAGCATAATCAAACACAATCAGAGCAGTTTACAGTAAGCCCATAGCCAACAGCAACTAAAATGGAATGAAATTTCATTAAAATCAGAAACAAGACAACGTTTTCCACTCTTTCCATACCTAGGCAGTATAGTAATTGAAGTCTCAGCTAGAGAAATAAGACTACCGAAGGAGAGCATAGGAAAGAAATTGGAAAGGAAGAAGTCAAATAATCTTTATTTGCAAATGATATAGTGTACATAAGTGTTACTACAATTCTCACAGAAAACTCCTATAACTGATAAAAACTTCCTACAATGTAGCTGGATAGAAAATTAAATAAAAAATTATTAACATGCCTATATACAAATAATAAACTAAATATGAGTTTAGGAGAATAATACATTGCATAATAGCAAGAAATAATATAAACTCAATGTGGGTAAACAATGAAAGATTTTTATGATAAAAATTAAGACATTGAAGAAACAAATTGAAGAAGATGCCAGAAGAGGGTATGGTCTCTCATGCACATAGGTTGGTAGGATTAATATAGTAATAATGACCATCCTACCAAAAGCAACCTACAGATTTGATATAATCCACATCAAAATTCCAAAACAATTCATCAGAAATGTTGATAGTTTTCAGCTTCATATAGAAACACACACACACATACACACACACACACACACATACACACACGCACACAGAAACTCTAAAATTACAAAAACAGATCAGGATATCTAAAACAATGCTAAATAATAAGAGCACTGCTGGAGGTATCACTATCTCTGATTTCAAGTTAAAATTAATAATAAAAACTGCAGTCTATTGGCACAAAAACAGACATGTTCATCAATAGAATTGAATTAAGGATCCAATCATATATGATTGGATGAACCTATAGATACCTGATTTTTGATAAAATATCTAGAGGATCACACTCTTAAAAAATGTAACCTCTTCAACAACTGGTGCTAGTTTAACATAATGGCTGCATATAGAATGCAAATAGACCAATACTTGTCAAGTTGCAGAAAACTCTGCTTCAAAAGGATCAGAGCCCTCAGTATAAAGCTAAATACACTGGACCTCATAGAAGAGAAAGTAGAAAACAGTCTTGAAAGTACTCACACAGGAAAAGTCTTTCTGAAAAAGAGTGGCATCAACATGGGCACTAAGATTAATAATTTATAAGTGAGACCTCAGGAAACTGAAAAGTTAATGAAGTGCAAAGACATCTTGACACAGACATCTTGACAAAGAAGCAACCTACAGAATGAGAAAAGATTTCTATCAACTACCCATCCAATAGAAACCTAATATGCAAAATACATAACAAACTAGATATTAAGAAAACAAGGAGATCATTTAAAAATTGGATACAGATTTAATTAAATAATCCTGTAAGATGAAATTCAAATGACACTTGAAATGCTCAACATCCTTAGTCATCAAGGAAGTGTAAATCAAAATTACATAGAGATTTCATCTGATACCCATGAGAATGGTTAAAATAAATCAAGAAAGTGATGGCTCATGATGAAGAAGATATAGAGCAAGAGAAACATGCATTCATTGCTGTTGGGAGAACAAATATATAAACACAATGTGGAAATCAGTGTGGCAGTTCCTCATGAAGGTAAGAATTAATCTACCTCAACTATAAAGTTCCAGGTGTACCATTATTGAACATAAACCCAAAATCCTGTCATAGAGCCATAGAGACACATTCTTTTTTTTTTTTTTTTTGGTTTTACTTTTTTCATACTTTATTTACATTTCAAATGTTTCCCCCGTTCCATATCTTCCATTTGGAACCTCCCTACCCCCTCCAACCTCCCCCTGCCACTATGGGGATATTCCCCCAACCACCTACCCACCCACTCTCATCTTCCCTCCTTGACATTCTCCTATACTGGTGGATCTAACAACTCAGGCCCAAGGACCTCTCCTACCCCTGATGGCTATTAAGACCCTTTTCTGCCACATATGTGGCCAGCACCATGGGTCCCTCCATGTGTATTCTTTGGTTGGTGATCCAGTCTCCAAGAGCATCGAGGGGTCAGGCCAGTTGCAACTGTAGACACATTCTTACCACATCCATTGCTGGTCTATTCATAATAGGCTGAAAATGGATACAACTTTGAACTCCATTAAGGGAAGAATTGATAATATGTGGTACACGTACATAATGGTATATTCCTTAGACATGTAAAAAGGAAATCTTGAAACTGGCAGGAAAATGTATGAAACAAAAAAAAAAAAAAACAAAAATCTTTCTGGGTGAGGTAACACACACCCAGAAAGACAAATATGGTATGTATTTGCTTATATGTGGATATTAGCTGTTAATGCATTGATAACAAAGCTAAAGTCCACAGAACCACAGAGGCTACGTAAAGGATAAGGTACTTGTGGCACAGATAGATTGTGCTAGGAAAGGGATAATAGATATATAGTTATGGATGGATTTGGAGAGCTGGAATGAAATGTGGATTGTGAGGGATAAATGGATGAAGAATGGAATATGGGCAAAGACAGCTAATATTAAGGGACTTTTGATGGGCAGTATGCAAAACTAATAGAGTAGAAGCTATGTCTATATAAGTGTGTGAGAGAGTGTGTTAGTGTTTGTGTGTATATGTGAGTGTGTGTGTGTGTGTGTGTGTGCATGTGTGTGATCTAAATGAAATTGTTAAATAATGGGAGAGACAGGGCTCCACTGAATATATTTTAACCAGCTAAGTAAGAAAGTCTATCTCCAAAACCAATTGGACCCAATCTAAGAAACAACATTCAGGGTACATCTCTGGCCTTCACACATGAATGATGGTATGGTTTGTGCACATACACACAGTGAGTCTTTGGGTGTCAATAAGAGTGTGTATAGGAAAGGAATTAGCAAAATGCTTAGTGGAATGGGATTCCTAACTGTAGAATTAAGTGGCTTTCTTTGTTAATACCTGTTTCCGGTTCCTTCTCTTGGGCTCATTTCCATCTGCTTATTTATTCTGTCATATTCCAATAAGTTAGTTTTTGTTTTATCTTATGTTATCTTTAATTTTTATCCCTTAAAGGTTTGTTTGTTTTCAAATGAGAGTCAGAAGGGAATTAATCCAGGTGGAAGGAAATGTGGGTGGGTACTGGGAGGAGAAGAGGGGGGAAACCTTTAGTCAGGATATATTGTGTAAGTGAAAAAACACTATTTTTGATAAAATAAAAAAAATTAGGAAAATACAAAACATCAAGGGTTCTCTTGGGTCTGAGAAAACACAGTAGGTATGAGATTTTGAACTGTTGAGCCTATAAAATGATAGAGAATTTTGCAGTCAGACCAATGCATTTTTCGTTATAAGATGTACAAAATCCCATGAAGGCTAAGGAAAGAACGTCGTGGTTTGAGTGAGAAATGTCATTCATGTGTTTGCACATTTGTTTCTCATTTAGCAGTGATATTTTAGAAAGTTATAAAACTTTTATGAGGTGGCAGCCTTTCTGGAGGAGGATATAGTGAGGGATATACTTCCAGGGTTTATAGCTCGATCCCACTTCTTGGATCATTTTGCTGCTTCATATGTGTGAATGAAAAGGTTATTAGCTAGCTTCCTGTCCTGCCACCTGCTGCCACCACTTACCCACCATTATGGGGACTCTCACTATTGACTACTAAGTCAAAATGAGACCCGTTACCTTCTACGTATTTTCTTAAAATATTTTGTCACACTAACAGTGTGACAAGTGGTCACAGAGACTCTTATATCTTCTGATTGATAAGTAGCCAGGAGGGAGAGCTCACTAACTAATTCTTAATTCCTTATTCACAATTATTGATAGATGGCTGGCTACTTCCACACATAATAGAATAACTGAAAATTGTGTGTTATTGTTCATAAGACTATTACTAAAACTCTAGTTGTTCATAGGACTATTACTAAAACTCTGGTGAAGTCAGTATTTAGCTAAGTAAGAAGCCTCAGATTGGAAGAAAATGCTTAAGATTACCCGTTTCTTTTGTAATGTTACTGGCTTCAGTTAGAGGATGAAAGGTAAATGAGAATAAAGATATGTCATCCAACGTGCTTATAGAACCTAGGCTTGGGCATATGCAGACAGGCGTGTGACGGTATGCTGGTGTCAAGGCATGCCTTGCAGACTGCTATACTTACAAGAAAGAAGTAGAAAAAAGAGTATTAAACATGCTATTGTTACCTAATACTCTTCACCTCCAATCACAAGGAATTCTGGTCTAAGTTCCTCTTTACAGCCAATAATTTTCTACACCTTTTAATTTTTATAGACAGTATAAGAAAATATTGAACACAGTATCATAAAATGACATCACCATTATATTATCCATCATTTATTATGTACCTGTTATTCTACATACCTATCTCTAATCATCTAATCTCAATATATCTACCATGTATATTTTCTATTTAGCAAAGAAATTGAAGATACAAAGAATACTGGACAGATAAGTAGAGTTAAGTGGAATGATTCTATTTCTTATTATGTACTGACATGCATTTTGGTGTGGAGAGATAAAATGTCTTCAAAACATTGTATTGTAATTATAATCAGGAGGAAAAATATTGAAATTTTGAGATGCAGAAAAGTAAAAGAAACAACTGTTTTGACACATGATCTACTAGAAAGAGACAGGAGAGAATGCAGCTCAAATCCTGTTCAGGCATCAAGTATCTTGAGACTAAGTAGAATGCAGAGGCTTCACAAAATGTACGTCATGACCTGTAACAATAATTTCAGATTTTCAACATTTCTATTACTTCCTCAACTTTTGTCTTTCTAGTTTAATTTTCTGGTATCATCTTGATTTGCATAAACTCCACATGTTCTCATATTTTCTAACTCCCCTACCCATTTCATACCAAGGCCAACATTTAAAGCACTGTCTTCTGTGGCTCTCAGCAGAGGAATTGCAAACATGTGGCGCAATGTAATGGAAAAGAAGTGAAAAGGTCCTGTCTCTAATGTTCTCATCTAGATTTAGGACAGATACCATTGTACAGAGGCAGTACGTATCATTGTCAATAGAAGTGTGAGATATACCATGATGGCTGACATAATTGAGTCCTTTTGTCATTTGAAATAATCCTCCTAAGAAACTTTGCTTCTGATTTTAATCAGAATTCTCATGTCTTACTCTATCTGTGAAATTTTGAGCTGTACCATGTAAAGCTCAGGCTTCAGTTTTCATCCATTTCTCAGGAAAACCCTTTACTCCAAATATCATTTTTGTAAAGTATAGTAAATAGCTCCGTGGGCACTCCACACCCATGTGTCTAAATGGCAACTTAATATCACAACTGGATATCTCCAAGGATTCAAACATTTTCATATTAGAATCAAAGCTTTCATCTCTCTGCAAACTCATTGTTTTTTTAAATTAGTAGATGAGTTATATAAATATAAAACTCAGTTATTTTTTAAATAAATTTTCTACCCTTATGTATGTGATATATAATTTTATTTAGTTTGGTCTGGCTAACAGTAGTAACAATTTTATTTTATTTATTTACACTTCATAAATGATTTTTGGGTCACTAGAAATGAGTGCTATAATTTCTTTTATAAGTTTGCTTACAGAAGAATATGATTTAATAATTTTATTTTTTAAAACATTTATTTATTTATTTATTTAACGTATGTGAGTACACTGTTGCTTTCTTTAGCGACACCAGAAGAGGGAGCCAGATCCTGTTACCGATGGTTGTGAGCCACCATGTGGTTGCTGGGAACTGAACTCTGGACCTCTGGAAGAGCAGTCAGTGCTCTTAACCACTGAGCCCTCTCTCCAGCCCCCATGATCTCAGTTATTAAGGATGAGACTTGAACTTATGAGATCTGGTTCCAGGTTCTCTTTGTTTAGTATAACCCATTGGTTACTTTGTTCAAGACAAATTCTTGGTTTTTTACCTTAATATCCATTCAAAAGTTTTAAGTTACTGTTAAAAAATGGCAGTAGAATACTATAGGCAGTCACAATTACAAAGACAAAAATCTGTCATTTACCTACAAGATGTAACATTCTTAACACTGAGTAGTAAGTATGGCCATTTAAAATGCCTTACAACTTTATATATATCACATACACATATGTATTTTTTCTTCTTTTGATCAGAAAAAAATGACTTTGCAAAGCACTGAAAATGACATCTGTGTGCCAGCAAATGTTCTATCTCTTAAGTGTTTTATGAAATGGGGAAAAACAAAATAAACTAAGCTTTGGATCTTCTCAGCCTATTCTCTAACGTTGTCTAACACCAAACTGTTTATAACTTTATACATTCTCAGCTTCACTCTGAGTTATGTGAGCTTCATTTTGATAGACCGAAATTAAATATGTTAGTCGGGTGTCATCCTACGTCTCTTTCTTGTCAACATTGTTATTTTTCCAAAGTGCCAAAGATCATTTCTAAGGGCTTGGGCTGTTATTGAATGAACCATTCCTCTGAATTACAGGACATCAACTAAGGCTTTTACGTGGTTTCTTCAACTTATTCTTTAAAAGTGCTGCAGCTTCCTTCCCAAATCCAAGGCAGGAAAAATAAATCACAGTGTTTATTAACTTGGAAGCACATTTTATTTGATTATTTTTTATGATTATTTGATATTTTTTATTTTATTACTTATTCATTTTAATCAACATACATCATTTCCTTTTTAAAATTCTTTCAAGTAAATTTTAAAAGGTTACCAAAATATAAATAATCACAATTTCTTTTTTTATCTGTCTCATTTTGTTAGTAATGATCAATAAATATACATATTCAATTATTGCTTTTTATAATGTAAAACAATATTTGTGTTACAATTATTGGGTTACTTCAAAAATACTGATCTTTCTTTGGAAGAACTGAAAATTATATTAAAATAAATTCTTTATTTTAACTGTCAGCAAAGAATTTTTATATTTACAAGAGGATACTGTGTTGGAGTTAAAATACAGACTACTTGTAAAAGCAGAGATTAACTTTATTTCAAGAAAAAGATCAAAATGTTATCTTCTAAGACAACTTCTCCAGATTTAACAAATATTAACAAATCAGTTCATAATTATAATCATATTTGTAATATAAATATGCTTGGTCACTTGCATTGTTTAATGAGTAAGTAGCTGAATTCTGTATTTGGAATGATCATTTAGTTTGTTTTGGAAAGGCTGCCTAAGAGGAGCAACAATGAAGGGGATAACGTTCTACATCCAAATGCAGACATAGGTATTTGACTAATCATGCCTGTCACAGAAAAAGCTATAGTAACACAAGAAGAGCAGCAACTGTGCTATTGATTGAATGGTGCTGTTGATAACAAGAGATTCTTCACAAACAATCCTAGTGCAAAGTGTCCAGAGCTCTTCACCTGCAAAGGGGAAAGTGAGATAATAAACATGATTCTGAGTGATTTTATTAATTAGTTACCATTGACAGTGCATCCTTTCCTGTTTTCACAAGCATGTTTGTGACTAGTCATATATAAAAGAAGATGAGGATTGATTCACAAACTCTCCATAAGATCAGATACTAACAAGCAACATTTCATTAGTTTCTGCCCTGAAGAAATTTCAAGGACAATTTGCTCATGTGTCCTCATCTAGAATCACTGCAGTCAGCTCCTGAGCTCTGGGTCTTTGAGAGAAGAATTAATGATCAGTCTAGTCTTGGAACCACATCTGAGCAACAATAAAAATGGACTCACCATGTTCTATTCATATATATTATGCATACATCTCTCTCTCTGTCTCTCTCTCTTTCTCTCTCTCTCTCTCTCTCTCTCTCTCGTGTGTGTGTGTGTGAGAGAGAGAGAGAGACAGAGACAGAGACAGAGAGAGACAGAGAGATCAACTTGAGGTTAGGAGAGTTATGGGGTAGATCCAAAAACTGGTTAGCTGGGAAATGCTGGATGTAGGGAAGAACAGGAATGGGGAGTGATATAACTGAATTTCAATTACACACATTTTAAAAATACTATTTTAAAAAAAAGAAGCATTTATCTCATTTCTAACATTTACAGAATTCCTTTCATCCTCAGCCTGCTTAGCCAACATCAACTAATTAACTAGATGAAAACAATTTGTGCATTAAGGAACACTTATAAACAACTGCCTGGTTTTGCAAAAAACAAAAACAAACAAACAAAAAACCCAAACCTGTCCTTGTTTATTAATTTCATTACAAAGCTTATGAGATGCTTTTACTCCATGATACATTAGCAATCCCTTCACTGTCTAAAAGATGACCCTAATCTGTCTCATTACCATTTTCCTTTCCCACAAACAACTTGATTCATTACATGAGAGGTACTAGGAGATTGGCTGAAGAACAGAATGGATTTTCTATATTTAGAGGTGGGGTGGCGAAGAACAAGAAAGCATGAACAAAATGTCTAGCATAAAATCCTGTGACTGTTACTGAGACTTTTATTTTCAATATTTCACAAGATAAATACACTAAATACCATACAGCCAAAATATATAGTTCTTGAACCAATAGAAAGAATATTTTTCTATATAATTATTTGTCTTTCAATACCCATAACTTATAGATTTTTACAGATTTAAACATAATATAGATTTAAACATAATATAGATTTTACTGGTTAGTTCAACAAATGTTATTTTACATGATAAAGAAATAGAAGAAAATATACAAATATTTACTTATTTTACATGTATACATATGTAAAACATTATTGGCAAAATAGGACAGAAGCACTCATGGAAATTACACTTAATTTTTACAACATTGCATATAGAAATAATGGATATTAAAACTATCAATTATTCCTCCCATATGCTGTCTACCTTAATAAACAAGATTAGACCTTTAACTGCAGGGTTAATCTAACCTTTACTTGTGTGATATTATTGCTCTTTCTCACTGATCTTAACCACAAAATACGGTAATATGAAGAGATACCATAAAGATAGCTGAAGTCCATATATAATTTTTTACTCCC
Source organism: Rhynchomys soricoides (assembly GCA_019843965.1). Taxonomy (NCBI): domain Eukaryota; kingdom Metazoa; phylum Chordata; class Mammalia; order Rodentia; family Muridae; genus Rhynchomys; species Rhynchomys soricoides. The sequence continues at coordinate 1,546,148 of JADRCH010000239.1, read as the reverse complement.
ATTGTGAAGTAGCTTTTCAACTTCCCTATGGTAGCTTAGGTCAATCTTGCCTATTAACATCATTTATCTGTCTGACTAATAAAATTAGGAACCCAAAGTGGCCAGATGGAAATATCAGCTTCCAGTAGAATATAATGTGTGGCTGCTATAAAACAGGTTGTGCTCCCTGGAAACAGGGCTTCTAGGCCAGCATAGCATATGAGTATGAGAACAGGAAACAAAGATATTGCTAGAAGATCACCAAGGATGATTGTGAGTGCTACTGTTCCAATTTCCATACTTTTTATTTCTAGACTGTGGAAGAAGCAACATCACATATTGGATACTGATTCAGAGCACAGATAGTAATACTGATTCAGAGAACATATAGTAGCCTTTTGAATAACAGTCTGTGATAGGAGACAGACTTCCTTGTTTAACAATAGCAAAATCTGTAGTGGATTAGGAACTAGTCACATGGTATGAATTGTCTATTCTTTATGAATAAGTAACTATAAAATTTGTAAAGGGAAACATACATAGTACATGTGGGCTCCTTATAGTTCCAACCCTTAATGGCTCAAAAATAATCAAAGCAAGGATTATCTCTAGCTCCATTCAATTCTGATAAACCCCATAAAAAACAAGGGAATAATAAATGCAATTTTGAACTCATTGAATTATTTTCTAAGATTCCCTTAATAAATCCGCATTCACCGTGCTTACTCCTGATCCTGAGTTTTTAATCTACTTGAGCATGAGACAAGAATCTTGGAATCATAGGTTCAAAGTAGTTTTCAAGACCATGACTATCTGACATTATATCCTCTGAAACTAGTCTACCAAGAACCAAAGATGGTTCTTTGGCACTGAAAGAATCTGTAGCAGGATTTTAAAGCAATTTTGACCTAGTCACAACTGTAACTTCATTGAGTAGACCACACGGAATTCAATTAACTCAAATGCTTCATCAGGCTGGGAAAGAGTCAGACTAGTGAATTCCATTAGAACAGGGGCACTGATATACTTTTGGGGCTGAAAAGTGAGTTTCATAGACAGAAGCAATGCTGTATGAGACACAATGACCACGGATAATTTAAATCCATGATGGTAGTTCTAGCTTTTTATACATGGAAGCCAAGTCCATTCCCAGAATAAATACTTATTTCATTATGGACTAAACACTGCCCTTTATGCAGTGGTAGTCATCCAATGTAGTCAATCTGACAACAGGTCAATGACTGGTTACCCTCCGCAATAGTACAGTGTTGTAGGTTCAGTGATAACAACAACTGTTGGCAGGTGTGGTAATCAATACCAACTATAGCAACATCAGTCTTCCTGAGTGGAATCCATGTTGCTGAGGTCATGCATAAACGCTATCTATGACACCTTGGAAACTTTGTTCATGGCCATTGAACAATGACAGGGATGTTTGAGAAAGTTGCTGACTACTTTTCATAGAATGGATCATTATATTTACTTGATTGTCAGCTTTTGCCCTGCCCTGTTGGTTTCACCTTCACATCCTTTGCTCACATGGAGAGGTCTCTTTCCCCTAATGTCTTGCTTATCTACTTTCCCAAGACACATTTTCCAAATTCCCGATTGGCTATAGTCCCTTCACACACACACACACACACACACACACACACACACACCCACACAAAGTGTGTGTGTGTTTATTGATACATATATACTGATATATGTGTGTGTATGTGCGTGTGTGTGTATATTCTTCATCCTCCAGATCTTTAAATTAAGGTGAATATGAAAACAAGGCACAGCTAAGCATCCTTAATCAAAGCTGTAATCTTGTTCATCATTGACACATCATTGTCTCAACTGCCATCTTTCTTACAAAGTGTTTTACCAAGTTGAAATAACTGTGTGCAATTCCTTCCAGAAAAGGTTCCTCTTTTCTGGCGCAAGACATACATGTTTTACTTCCCTCATCATGATATTGCTGAGTAAACTTTAATTTTTGAAGCTCATTATTTTCAATAGTCTTAAAACCAAAGAGAGGGAGACAAGTACATGTCTCTGGAATAATTTTGCTTCCTTCAGGATGATTAAAGGAAGACAATACATTTTATGAATATATATATATATATATATATATGAATCTTCCAATATCGTTGTGTAAAATTCAATAAGTTACCAGGAAATGTGAAGTTTTTCATAAGAAAAACTTATTTGCACACACAAAACTTTCCCAGTGCTTAAATGTCTTCTTGAAAAATGATGTGGTTGCGGCTTTAATTAATATTATTAATTTCCTAATATTTTAAGATTAAAATATGCACTTACCATTACTGAGCCAGAAAAGGATTTGGGGTGGGGATTAACAATATCCTTAATAATATCCTAGTTACCCTTTGTAATATCTTACAGAGAAAAAGCATTTGCCAAATGATTATGATAGATTTAGAAAATTTTTCCATGCAATATGTGAAAGTTTTGATTGACCAAAGCAATTACTCTAATGATTTGTACTAAATAAAATAATAAAATTCTGTAGACACATGCCATGTGTTCACCATGGGACAAACATTTCTTTAAAATTAATATTTGGAAGAACATTTAGAAATATCTAGCTGATTTCAGAAACATAATTTATCCATCAATATCAAATCAGTTTTAACTATTTGTGAGCAATAGTAGGACTTCCACTATGGGTTCAAAAGAAAAAATACACAGCAAAGTCCTTTCTTAGGGCATGTGATTACAGAGGGAAAAATTAAAAATAAAAATGAATCAAAGAATCATGGATACCTGGAATAGAATTAAAAATCTGAATGAGCTACATTATTCTATTTCTTCATTACTTAAATGAGAAATTGTGCATTGAAATTTAGGTAACAGGACTCACATGGAAATTTTATAATAGAAGTTAGAATATAATAATGTTGAGAGATCTTTTTATCCTTCCAGACTGGATAATATTTATGAAACAGGCAAGGGCCAGGCAGCAGCATATGATAGAGACCTATTTTAGTATCATGCATACGAGAGAAAATGTTCTGTTTTATCCTATAACCTTAATTTATTTAAGATGTAAAAGAGCAGATGAAATTAGTACATACATTTTTCTTGTTTTCAGAAATATGATGATAATGCATTGGTGTAGATTTCTATGGCTTGTTTAGCCTCTGCAGAATGTGTTTCTGTTATCTACAAATCAAATATTCTTGACTTATTTTGTGTGATTTAATTTTATCCATATATTGAGAACAAGATTTTTTTTAAATCTTTGTCAAAATAATATCTTTAAATATCTAAAATAAATTGTGTGGTTACCAAGGAAGCAAGTGGTGCAATTACTAATGTATTTAATATTGGAATTTTGTCAAGGTAGTACATGTATCTTTTTTATTAATTCTTTATGGTAGACATACGAAAACTGCAACTCACTGATAAAGGTTGAGCATTTGTGATGTTCTGTGTTCAATCCCCAGCAAGAGAATAAAAAACAAAGATGTTAAACAGGAATGATATAAACAGTCTTCAAAAAATGCAATATGTATGAAAATATCTATGGTTGATAAATTTGTAGACACAGCTGTGTCAGGGACAGTATGCCATGGGCCTGAGAAAGAGATCAACTGCTAATAACTTTTGGCTTATTTTTAGAGGCCTCTTTTTTGGTAAAGTAGGATTTTTGCCTCTGTCACAGAAAGAAATCTAATAAAAAGCAGCATGAACCAGAATTGTATTATTATTATTATTAATTATTATTATTATTATTATTATTATTATTTAAGAAATTTAACTTATATTTTCTTTCTAGGGGACAAAAGCACACAGAGACATGATTGGATGTGGGGTTTTAAGAATCTTTATTGATCTATGTGATTTTGCTGGTTTCTGAAATAACTATCAAAGATTTGATAAATATATCTTTTGCTTTGGTAAAAGAGATGCAACGGTGGTTCCTATATACATGAAGATGATCATGACTGTTAAGACCCAAGTGTACAGAAGTTTCAGAAAAATTTAAGGTAATGTTAATGTAAACCTCACTAGTTATTGTGGTTCATTATTACTTTAATATTGCTGTAATATTGAAAGTATCTCTTTAGAAAGGATATACATTCAGTAGACAGCCATCCCAGCAAATACGGGCAAATATATTGGAATTCTTGACTGTTAGCTAGCAGGACACTTCAGCCAGGTTATACTTTGATCCCATGTCCCCCTAATTTTCCATGTATTTCTATCCTTCCTCAAATCTATTCTAATTTTCACATTTATCCATAATTGAAAGCAATAATTTTCATTAGTAGTTACAATTAGAAAATGACCTATTTGTTTATTTCATACCAAAGTCACATACTAGCTAAAATCTAACACCTTCTATCTCAAAGGGCTTCCTGGTTTCCAAACTTCAATTTCTTTTGGTTTCTGCACTCTGTCTGTTACATCTTTCATTGCAAACTCAACTCTCTTTCCAGACCGGAGATATTTCAGAATTGCACATATTCCTTCTAAAATTCAATTTCTGGGCAATCACTGAATACCCCATCTTTAAACAATTGATCTTGTTTCACAGCAATGTAGTAATTGGCTGCAAGTCATCTTAATATGACAGATTGTGGGAAACACTTGTGACTCTACAGGAATAGCATCTTTGAAAACTCAAGCTAAGAAATACAACAACATGATAATAGCAGCAGTCAGCAACATGCTGAGCTTTAAAGACATACAATGGTTTCTCAAAACTACCTGAATATGTTATTTGAGGCTCTGTAGGAACCTGTGCATGTGGGTCTGTTAACATGTGTTTCCTGAGCTGGGCAGTGGTGGTGCACGCCTTTAATCCCAGCACTCGGGAGGCAGAGGCAGGCGGATTTCTGAGTTTGAGGCCAGCCTGGACTACAGAGTGAGTTCCAGGCCAGCCAGGGCTACACAGAAAAACCCTGTCTTAAAAAAAAAAAAAAAAAAAGGTGTGTTTCCTAACTAGGACAAAGAGGGCTAAGGCAATTATCACACAAACCTCCACATCAGGAACATGAAGTACAAAACGTTACTTACTCTTCTAAAAGAAAACAGATGGCGAGATTCTTAGTGAATGAGAAGGACTCCATTTGTCTAGGAATTCACTGTGCTCTTATCAATCCCTTTCTTATAGATTTTTATGATGGTAAGTATTATAGTTTATTGTTGTCTTCTTTTAATTTTATAGCATGTACACCAAGAACTTGACTGGCACCATAGAATATAAATGAAATTATCCCAGCAAACAAAACTGTGGGTGGTGTTTAAATTTATTTTTCTTGTCTCTACATGAAACCATAGAAATAGTTAATTTATTTTCTTCTCTTTTGCTCATTTTTCTCTTTCCCAAAGATACTTAATCCAGAAAACACCTGAAATTAAGTCATGTTGTTCAAGATATTTGTGCCTCTCTACTTTAAATATATCATTTTAAGGTAACATAACTAACATGCTATGTTCCACAAATATGCATGGAAGACTCTAGCCACATTTATTTCTAAAGAATATTCTATGTTCTTTAGAGACAAAAGTCTCAGAAAATACACATCATGTAACTATGTTAACAATGTCATTTTAAAATATCATATATATCAGGTTGTTTCAGTAGTAACCATGGCAACAATTAGAATCCAAAAACAGTTTTACACTTTGTACTGCTTTCACTGTGCTGAGGGCTACAGATACAAAGATTAAAAATAGAAACTTCCACTCAAATCTTTTACCACAAACTTAATAAATCTGATATAATAGAATTAGCTAACAATGCGAACATTATTTATTAGATCATTATTTAGGAGACTTTCTCAGCCATTCTGGAAATGTTATTATAATTTTCCATTTTACAGATGATACTAATGACTAAAAAATATGATGACTAAAAAATTTTGTCTGGATTCATGGCCCTACCAAACACTGCAATCAAGATACAAACTACCAATTCGTAGAAATCATGTGCTATCTACTATAGCCAAATGAATCTTATAGAGGCAGAGTCACTGCTTTACCATGTTAGAAACTGGGATTTGTATAATAGGTACTTAAGGTAACTTCCCTTGAACAAGCACATTCTTCCAACATTAATACTAATTGGTTTTATGTCAAACAGCTTCTAAAGATATCTTTACTCTATGTTTATTTTTTAAACTTTTATTTATTTCTTTAAAAAATGTAACATGCCAGTTACATCATCTTCTACTGTAACAGAAATATGCTATCCATTTTCACAGTTAAAAAATTGCATGAGAAGCAAAAGCAACAGCAGAACACGAAAATGATTAATTTGATTGTGGCGTGTGTGTACTTAGCATAAGACTCCAGCCCCTGCTGCTTCACAGGAATTCTTTGTGAACACCGTAGCATTCTGACAATACAAAGTGTATGATTGTGGTGGAGGTATAATCATTATTACTCTGTAAGAAATATTTTATTACCAATAAAAGCCTGAGGTAATATTAACTTACCAATAAATGTGAACAAGTGTGGTGAATTGTTCTAGAAATAAGAGAGAAAAAGTAATAAAAACTGAGGGCTGGAGAAATGTCTCAGTATTTAAGAGCACTGGCTGTTCTTCCAGAGGTCTTGACTTCAAATCCCAGCAACCACATAGTAGCTCATAACCATCTGTAATGGCATGTGATGCCCTCTTCTGGTGTGTCTGAAGACAGCTATAGCGTACTCATATACATAAAATAAATAAGTAAATATTTGTTTAAAAGTAATCAAAACCAGTATAGGAAGTAGCAGGTAACAAATGGAAGAGAGTCAGATTTGGCTGTTTCAACAGAATGTTAAGAATTTAGATACCACAGTTTTCACAAACTAGAAAACACATATGATGTAGCTACCAATCTCAATACTTGATAGAAAAAAAATGTGTTATTTAAGTGTGCAGTTTGGGGGGGGGGTAATATTTTAAAATTAGTCAGACATAGTTGTTTGGCCTGAGAGGCATGATCAATCCAGGAACATGTGCCAATAAGATCATGTTAAGGAATCAGTTCAAGAACTCAGGAGCCAAGCTCATTCCTTTATAAAAACTTGCTCCCTGGGAGAACTGACAGGGTTCCCACCAGAGTTATACAAATCCCTTCCGTAGACATAAACACAACAACCTAACTCCTTTATGTCTTACCCAGCCTATTAAAACTTCCACATAAACCTCTGGCAAAGGAACCATGGGGTACACAATAAATTATATCCACAGCATTTTACTTACAGTAAAAATGGAAAGAATTCACTACATTGAAAATGACACAGCTGCTTACTTGAAACAATTTGATATACCCAATTTAAAAATCAATTTGTATATTTTAGCTCCAGAATATTTCTGCTCACTTTAGTTTAATACATTTCCTTTTAGACTTACTGACAAACCTAATGTTCTAGAGAAAAACTGTTATGAAAGGAATGTGAAAAGGAAAGCCACATCAAGGTATGTGAAACTGATATTGTAATTCATATATGATAATGTTAGGCAATAACTAAAGTACAATTTTCTCATTATTTTGTCACAGTTCTCTCACTTTTAATGAGTGTGTGGGAAGTTTAGGGCACCATAATTGATACAACAGCCTAGTATGTCTGTATCTTATAAGGAAAGAGATAAAAAATGCAATAATTTTCTGAGACATAGATTTGCCTCATGAGTAGACTATGATATAGCTCCAGAAAAAGACTTTAAAAATTAACCCAATAATTGATATTTAGCAGACTCTACGCAAATGCCAAATGCACACAAGAACAACTGAGATCAGACATGGGTCTCAGAAGTCATATTTGTTGAAAAATGTTTATAAGGCACAGTGAGAAGTCATTATATAATCTATCAATTTGAAATCTACATTAGGTTACAGTGTCCATTTCCCAATGCTGAATAATGTCTTAGTTTTCAAGATAGACAGAACTAGTAAACAGAAATAGGTTCCATGTTTTTGAAAGTATTCATGGGTTTTTGTGCCCTGGTCATTGTTACTGCAGGGAGATGATGCTGAAAGTTTTTCCTGATATCAGGAGGGTCTGCTCCTGTCCTTGCCAAACCCTGGTATTTTCAACACATCTTCCCTCACATGGTCTCTTCATGTGATGGCTACTGACAGTAGGCTCACTCTGTACCATCTAGCAGAATTAGGCAGAGACCTTGGAGGTTTATGAAAAGAAGGTTGAAGCAGGGCTCTGCCTTGGGAAATTTTTCTTTATAACTTAGCTTTGTAATTATCTCATAATCTCAAGTTTTGTCCTCCTGTGGAACAGCCTTCCCTGCCCTCCATGGGTGATATCGAGGAGAGACCTCAAAAAGCCTTTGTGGGAGTAGAAAGCTGACTCCTCCTTCATGCCTCCCAGGTGTTTTCGAACACAAGAGGGTGAGGAAGTAGGCAGCAAGTCCACCATGCAATATGAATCTGAAGACATAGCCCACTTAGATCACCATGAATCAGCTTTTTCTCTGTTTGGTAATTGTCTAAGGTATCGGAGACTGAAGCATACAAACTCCTAACACCAACACCTCTTGTCCTGCCATCTGCTGCTTCCTGGAATGACTATAATGAAAAGAGATTCTCTATTGAATTTGTTGCTAACTATTTTGTTACATCCTCAACAACTCTGCAATAAACCCTAAGGGTTAATAAAAAAGGAATTAGTAAGAAAATGTATACTTAGACAATAGAAAGATGGATTCATGCATATATATATATAGATCGATGAATGCTGAAAAGGAATTTATCAGAAGAATTGGCACATAAACTAATTTAGGCTGTGAATTCCCATATCATATGGGAAATCAAATGCTAACTAGAAACCATGGTATGTTGGTAGTAGTGTGCTTGAGTTCATGTCTAAGGTCTACAGATCAGGAAAGCTTATGAGGGAACTTCCAGTCAAAGATGAAAGGATAAAGAACACATATCAATGGCTTCTGGCTAACTGCACTGGAGTCCACGGGTCAAAGATTATGCAATTATGAAACCCAAGGGCAGGACGAGGTCCCAGGTTTCAGAATAAAAAGAGGAAAAAGTCTTCTTTTGCACAGTCTTGTAATTTCTGTCTGAGATCCACTGAATCAAAGGAATCACCCACTAATTTCTTCTGGGAATACCATTGCAGACACAGCCAAAAATGTTTACAGTTTTCTAACAAAAGGAGAAGAGCAGCTGAAATGAGCCATCACTGATGACTGGAGATGTATACCTTAATAATTCTCTACTATACTCTCTTCCTGGCTCTTTTAAAGTTTAAATAAATCCTCTTGATGATCACACATCCTAGGAGATAAAGAGAAATAAAATGAGAGTGCATGGATATCTTTAAATGGGTCAGTCTACTCCCCACTTCAAAATTTAGAAAAGCCCTGTCACAGGTGACTTAGGAGATCTATCTTTTCATCAAGGATACAATTACAAACAATTTTGGTTAAAAAAGATTTTGTCCATGAGCATGGGAGTTCTTTCCATCCTCTGAGGTCTTCTTCAATTTCTTTCTTCAGAGACTTGAAGTTCTTGACATACAGGTGGATTGGCAGGATTAACATAGTTAAAATGGCCATCCTGCCGAAAGCAATATACAGATTCAATGCTATCCCCATCAAAATCCCAACTCAATTCTTCATAGACCTAGAAAGAGCAATTCTCAAATTCATATGGAATAACAAAAAACCCAGGATAGCAAAAACTATCTTCAACAATAAAAGGTCTTCTGGGGGAATCAGCTTCCCTGACCTCAAGCTGTACTACAGAGCAGTAGTGATAAAAACTGCATGGTATTGGTACAGTGACAGGCAGGTAGATCAATGGAATAGAATCAAAGCCCCAGAAATGAACCCACACACATATGGTCACTTGATCTTCGACAAAGGAGTTAAAACCATACAATGGAAAAAAACCAGCATCTTCAACAAGTGGTGCTGGATCAATTGGCGGTCTACATGCAGAAGATTGCAAATTGATCCATTCCTATCTCCCTGTACAAAGCTCAAGTCCAAGTGGATCAAGGACCTTCACATAAAACCAGATACACTGAATCTAATAGAAGAGAAAGTGGGGAAGAATCTCGAACACTTGGGCACAGGGGAAATGTTCTTGAACAGAACACCAATGGCTTGTTTTCTAAGATCAAGAATTGACAGATGGGACCTCGTAAAATTACAAAGCTTCTGTAAGGCAAAGGACACTGTGAATAGTGCAAAACGGCAACCTACAGATTGGGAAAAGATCTTTACTAATCCTACATCTGATAGAGGGCTAATCCAAAGTATACAAAGAACTCAAGAAGCTAGACTACAGAGATCCAAATAACCCTATCAAAAAATGGGGAAGTGAGCTAAATAGAGAATTCTCAACTGAGGAAACTCGAATGGCCAAGAAGCACCTAAAGAAATGTTCAGCATCCTTAGTCATCAGGGAAATGCAAATCAAACCAACCCTGAGATTTCACCTCACACCAGTCAGAAAGGCTAAGATCATAAACTCAGGTGATAGCAGATGTTGGCAAGGATGTGGAGAAAGAGGAACACTCCTCCATTGCTGGTGGGAATGCAAGATGATACAACCTTTCTGGAAATCAGTTTGTCAGACCCTCAGAAAAATGAACATAATACTACCTGAGGACCCAGCTATTCCACTCCTGGGCATATACCCAGAAGATGCTCCAACATGTAATAAAGATACATGTTCCACTATGTTCATAGCAGCCATATTTATAATAGCCAGAAGCTGGAAACAACCCAGATGTCCCTCCACAGAGGAATGGATACAGAAAATGTGGTACATTTACACAATGGAATACTACTCAGCTATTAAAAACAATGACTTCATGAAATTCGTAGACAAATGGATGGATCTTGAAAATATCATCCTGAGCGAGGTAACGCAGTCACAAAAGAATGAACATGGTATGTACTCACTGTTAAGAGGTTATTAGCCCAAAAGTTTGAAATACCCAAGAGTCACTTTGCAGCAACAGTAGTTCTGAGTGTGAGGTCCCAAATGGAGGGCTTGGAGAAAGGACTGAAGGAGCTGAGGGAGTGTGCAGTCCCAGGGAGGTAGCAACAGTAGCAACTTGCCTGACCCCCCTATACTTCGGGAGACTGATCCACCAACTAAAGAATACACATGGAGAGACCCATCGTACTGGCCACAAAGGTGGCAGAGGAGGGTCTTGTTATCTGTCAGGAGGAGAGGAGGTCCTTGGGCCTGAGAGTGTTAGATCCCCCAGTGTAGGAGAATGACAAGGAGGAGGGATGAGAATGGGTAGGTGGGTGGGAGGGTGGGAGGGTGGGTTGGAGAGTATCCCTATTTTGGCAGGGGGAAGGTGGAGGGAATGGGGAGGTTCCAAAGTTGAGATCTGAAACATTTGAAATGTAAATAAAATATGAAAATTTAAAAAAAAAGATTTTGTCATTTATTTATTTATTTATATTCACTTTACTTCCCAATCACAGCTACCCTCCATTCTACCTTTCCAGTTCCACCCTTACAAATCCCTCCCCTCATTGTTCCCCACTTCTCTTTGAAGACAGGAAGGCCTCCTTGCGTACCACCCTATCCTGGGACATATAGACCTCATGAAATAAGGCACATCTTATCCCACTGAGTCCCAACTAAGCATTTCAGGTAGGAGAAAAGAAGTCAATGAGAGGGAACAAAGTTAAGAGAAAGCCCTGCTCCAGCTCAACTTGTTAGGGGACCAATATGAAGACCAAGCTGTGCTTTTGCTAAAAATGCGAAGGGGGTCAGGTCATGCTCCTGCATACCCTCAGTTGATGGTCCAGTCTCTGTGAGATCACATTGATTCTAGGTTAGTTCACTCTGGTTCTTCTTGTGCTGTTTCTGACCCCTTCTACTTATTCACTACTATCTCCCACATGTTCACAAGACTCCTTGAATAGCTTGGCAAAAAGAGAGTAGCTGCTGTTCACATCAATAAAATCCCACTTGGTTCTGCTTAGAAAGAAATCTACGAAAGACACAATATATCTTTGTTTACATAGTATGCTTGCATTTTGGTTACAAAGACAGCAATTATAAGCAGGAATATTACTAATCGTACCCTACTAGATGGCTCTAGGTAAACTTGAGATAAAGGCATGTTTATATTAGTAATGATAAAAACACACAATTATATGACACTTCATATTTTGTTGTGTACACATTTTCTACTATATTAGGACAAGGTTTATGAAGCAAACAAAATCCACAAAACAATATTTAGTTTTATATGCCCTATGATCCTCCTGCTGAAAAAATGAATTTGGCTTAATTTTTACAAAGCTATACTACCTAGCTTCTCATTTATTTTCATAGTTTCTATTCCTTTTAAAAATTCTGCATCCATTATTTTAATAATTATTTTTCAATTACACTATTTCCTTTTTAAATTAATCAAGTCATTTACATTTAAATATTAATTATTTAAAAAATATATTTTCCATTTAATAGTAATTGCAAATAGTTGCTCATTATATATCTAAGCCATCAATGATCTCAGAATTTTATTAATTACAGTAATGCTACAATATTCAAAAACTTTCAGAGAAATTAATGTTCCCCTACATACCTTCAAAAAGTCTAACACAGGCTTTCTTAAATGAAGTTGATAATTTGAAGTTTATTATAATTGTTTGAATGTGAAGGATGCATACATTAGTATCTAAACATGTAGAAACTTAAATATATATTTAAGAAATTCTATATAAACTATAAAATGTGTATACATTGGATCACTAGCATGACTAAAATTCTAGAGGTTCATTTGTTATTAAAATAATTTCCAGAATTATATGGATAAAATAGAGAGAGACTCAATATAAATAAGTCACTAGAGTTTAACTAAGATATGTCACTAATATTTCCCATTCTTGGATTTAAATTGTGCTTTGTCTAAATTATAAATTATAACCATTTATCTTTGAGATAATCCAAATGAATAACCTCTTTATTTTTCATTTGCATTTTGGAACTATATTGATGTAAGTCTTATTCTTAAGAAATGTCACTCCACAGAAAGACCAACAGAGTCAACTAACCTGGAATCTTGGGGCTCTAAGAGACTGAACCACCACCCAAACAACATACACTGGTTTAACCTAGGTCTCCATACTTATATGTAGCAAATGTGCAGCTAGACATACATGGGTCCTGAACAACTGGAATGGGGGCTATCCCAAAAGTTGTTGCCTGTACATAGAATATGTTCTACTAGCTGAGCTGCCTTGTCTGGCCTCAATGAGAGAGGAAGTGCCTAGCTCACAGAGAATTGGTGAGGGGGTTACACAGGGAGGGGCCAACCCTCCCAGAAAAAAGAAGGGGGGGAGGGAGGAAGGATTTGGGGAGGAGTGACCAGAAGTTGGGCAGTGAATGGGATGTAAAGTAAGTAAAATATATATATATATATTTCAAAAGCAAAGAAATGTCAACGTTAAGATTATTTGTAGTGATCTACTACCATACACTAATCAAGAAGACAAAAATGGGACTGAATAGAGTATCAACAATAATTTTAGAAAGCATTAGATATATAATACATTTTTGGACAGGGGAAGTTGTCTACATTTTTCCACTTCTTTATAGTCTTCCATGTATGTCCTGAACAGCAGCCAGAATCTTCAAACTACCCTTGTAGCGTTGATACCATATTTGTTATGTAATCCTTATCTTTTATGTTCTTTTAATTTAGGAATGTTTTCAGGAATAGAGATTTATTCAACTTTGAGTCATGTTTGTTGAAATAATACTAATAGATTCAGATTCATTTTTCCCTTAGCTTTCATAAGCTCTAGTACATTTTCTTAGAAATTACTAATGAAGGTTCATAACCTAGTATTGAGACAGAACTGAGGACTGGGGGACCAAGACAAGTTTCACAGAGAATATATGAGGTATGTGAGTTAAATAAAAGAGACTAAGAACACTCACAAACAACACTAACAATGTGTACTATCGGGTTTTCTATACAATATGAGAAGCCAAATGGTCAATTGATGTCTTACCACTTAGGTGTGGTGTCTAATTTATGGTTTTTATTACTGGTCTAAAACACCATGAAAAAAACGAGTTGGAAAGGAAAGGGTGTATTTAGCCCCCAATCCCACATTATAATCTATCATGAAGGGAAGCCAAGGCAGACACTTCAGGTAGGAGCTAAAGAGGTTATAGTGCTACTTACTAGCCTGATCCCCATGATATAATCCACCTGATTTTTTATAGCATCTAGCATCTCCAGTCAAGAAATAGCACCCCTCAAAAGTGATGTGAGTCCTCTCACAGTACTCACCAATCAAGCAGTGGCACCACAGGCTCCCCTTCATACTAATCTGGGGCTGGTATTTATTCAATTGACCTTCTTTCTACCAAAATGACTCAATTTGTTTGGAGTTGACTGACATAAAAGAGCAAGCATTGTTGGTATATTTGGAGAGCGCAGCAAAAGAAAGTTTAAAGGCTTCCCATATAGGAGTAGGGGATCTGATGGCTACATAAACCTGATGGATGAGACAGATTGTATCCTAAATTTGTACAGGTCAGAGGTTGGAGAAAACAACAATTTATAATATAAGGACACTGGAATCTAAACAAGTGGACTCTATGAAATGATACTTTAACAAACAGAAGATAAGATATTACTTTTCTCTAGGAATAAGTACATTATTCTCAGCATTAACTAACTAATTTTTTAAAAAGAAGTTGGTAGAGAGGAGTTCAAAAAAATAAACTTGATGTGTAAGGCATTGCAAGTCAATTGCATTTTCAATGTTCTTTTTTATAAAACTGAAACAAAGTAACTGTTGAGTTTTACATGCCAACAGCTCTCTAGATGGAGAGGGAAAATGTCCAAGATTAATTTCAAACTTTAGCAAAGAAGAAAAGAAAATGGTGTTACATTTTATAGTTATTGGAAAATATCACTGATGTGAGGTCAGACAGATCTCCTGGCTTCCTTCCATTGTGTTTCAACCTTGAAAAAAGTCTGCCATTAATATATTTGTTACAACTAGGTTTTTGGTCCTTTCTTTTTTATCATTTATCTCTATTTTAGTAAATCCTATTTCCTATATACCTGCATTTATCTGAGTATGTTTTTTCTAAGTTATAACTAGTAGTTCAACAGCCAAATACATTTAAAAATATTTGATGTATCTAACACTATAGGACACATGGTATATTACCTATAGAATAAACAAGTAAGGAATCATTAAATTTGAATTATTATATTATAATAATCATCTGAAGTGACAATCAGTGAATAAGACCATTCATAAATTCATCAAAGAACTTTGTGGGGAATCCTAGAACCATAAAGGGTGAAAAGCAAAATGTTTTGTTTGTGCACATAAAACTCACTAGTCACTGGGAAAGCCATAAAAAGTATCAAGCTAACTCAAAATAATATAAAGTCTTATGTTTTGAAGGTAAAGCAAAGTACCTTCAATTTCAGCAGAATTTCTTTCAGAAGAGAGTGAGAAGATCAAAGTAGGAGAAAGCAACTTGCTTTAAAAAAAATTGAATGGATGGAAAAGTTCACCCAAAGAACTAGTTTACAATAAAGACAAACTCCAAGTACAGCAATGCAAAAACTTACATAAAGGTTAGGAGTTTCTCCCATCTATTAGACTTGTTTGTGTTTCTAATCAATAAGCATCCCTCTGAGATTCTTTATTTAGAAAATATAAATTTTAAAGATTGTGAGAATGAGTTTCAACAACTTTATCAAGAAATTGGGACAAGAATGCAAAGTAACCACGTAAATGAAAATATTCTTGCACTTCTATGACTGTAATAATAAGGGCCTCATTACCTAACAAGCTTGTCAGAAAACCATTGTGCCCAATGACCTTGCATGTTCATCCTGGATTTTGTACTTGAAAACATCTTCTCAAAAGTTAATAAAATAATAAATGAGTGGACAATAAGTAAACCTCCCAAAACCAAACCAGAATCAACCCACTGATACTGAGGTATGACACCAGTGTTGTATAGTCTGCCCACTTCAGCACTAAAGTACTTCAATTTACTTTTCTTAATTAGCACCATCATCAAATCCTCACATATAAAGATTAATTGATACTATTAGATTATGTACATTGGAATTAAAAGCAAATTTAATTCATTTTCAGAAAATGCGGTTGCGAAATAAGGAGACATATTGAGTTGATATACTAACACATCTAGAGAGTTTTCCGCAAGAGCTTAAAATAAGCATTAGGAGGAAGAGGAAAGATGGGTAACAAAATGGTCTTATGTATCCCAATGAGTGTTTACTTAAGAAGCAATGCAGCAAAATAGGGAAGAACACAAAGCCACTCTACTTCTGATCATTCTTTATTATTTCCATCCTGCTGTGACCTTGCCTGTATCTTTTACTTGCCTGGTGCACTTTTTTTACATCTCTATGAAGGTATTGGCACTATCTTAGAGGGCTCTTATGAGGATCAATGGTGTGTTCTTTGTCATGAGAAATTGTTAAGCATTTCATGAATACATCCATTACTAGTAATGAAATTATATGATTTATTAAATGCTCAGTAAATATCCTTCATAAGCCATAACTTTTTCTTTTATTATTCTCATTTTAAAGGTGAAAACAAAGCTTGGTTATTTACTATTTCTAAGGACCACTGAGTATAATAAAACTTAAAAGATTTTATAATGTTCTGAAAATGTCATTTTATCTTTCCTGAATCTTTGAAATCTGGTGCTTTAAGCACGTCCTTTTGTATCAAAGACACTCAAACCTAAAGAAAATATAAAAGAGGGGAGAAAATAGTCTATATTGTATAAAATACGGTGTATTTCAAAATAGGTCTCAGTCAAAGAACAATACCTTCTTTACTAGTAAACTGGGCACCTTCTGTGCAGTGTAAAATCTTGCCCACAACATTTTCTATTTAGTATCAACAACTTAGAAGCATATTGCACCAAAAATTTTATCTAGTTATATATATTTTCCAACTATCTGCTTTTTAATTACATTTTTATTAACCAACAGTTCCCTTCTCTTATTGCAGGAGTCATGCTTAAACAGTGAAGTGACATTTACAATTTAGAAAGCATATAAGGTAGCATGAATCTGAGTGTGGAGGAAGTGCATATGGAGCCTCGGAACAAGCATGGTACAGCCAAGTTCAAAATGCTCTCAGCATTGCTCAAGATAATCCATGGTAGGAGGGGAAACACAACATATTGCATTAGTACACACTTGAGCATGAAAATGCCACAGCCTATTCGTAGGCAGCAGGTGTTAAATTACAGGAGTGTGTATTGTTCATATGTTATTTATATCTTTCAAGTTTGACATTGCAGAAACATTGTGCCTGGAATTCATGAACTATATTGGAAGCATTTATTTGCTCTTTAAAATTGTATATATCTTTTTTCTTTTTCTAATGCCTGTCAGAAAGAAAAGTAGTTATAAGTTCATCTACATATCCTTTTAACACCAAAATGCTATGCAAAGAGAAGAAAAATTAGCAGGACTGAATTTGTTTGTATTTGTACCTCCATACTATCATTTCTGTGATTTGTGAGGTGTCAAATAGGAGGATTTAGTTCATCTCCTTTGAAATGGAGTGACCTCATTTATGACAGCATGCAGAGAAGGAGAAATTCAAGGACACAGCTATTGTTGAAAGATGAAAATGAATAAATTCAATCCTCTCCATTTTAGGACCACATGTGACATTTAGTGTGCTAACTCATAATGCAGTTCCCTTTACAGAATTCAAAGTAAAGTATGGGTTAGTTCTGCTAAAGAGTTTTGAATGTACACTTACATTTAAACTATAAAGCTGTACACACATAAATTGTGAAAATTAATTTACCATAATTAGTAAAATTTCTATCTTTCATATATATTTTCATTTTTTTCATCTAATTTTCTGTAAATTAGATAAGATGTTCCAAAAACATATTCTGGAAGAATTTTAATGTGTTGATTGCTAGGAGGAAAACATAGAGAAAATAACTCAGGAAAACATATAGAGTTCTGTTGTGAAGGTGTGGGATCGTGTGTGAGTGTGTATGCGTGTGTGTGTGTGGGGGGGTGTTTATAGTCATAGTGTATATCCATATGAATTTTTATTGATATACAAAACTCAGTAGTTTAATTGAAGTAATCTTGGCACCAGTAAACACAGATTTAAGATTCACAGCTTAGTGCCAACTTTCATTGATCCAAACTGATTATTACTATTAATTTCTATATCTCAGCTTCAAAATAACATTATGCTTTATTGAGAATCTAAATTTCTTTAATCTACTGAATTATCTTTAAGCAATTATTTCAGACAATAAAGAAATAAAGAATAAAATTAATTTATATTTAATTGAAACTATATACATACATCTGGTATCTAGTCAATAGTTTCCTGGATACTTTGTAATTTGTAAGAAGTACTGACTAAATCCAAGTCTTTGCCATTTGGAAGGAAATTTTTAGGTGAAAAATACAGCACACTTGGAAATCTGAAAGAAACACAAACATATTCAGAATCAATTAGTGTACCACAGTCAAATTTAATGGAAAAGAAAAGTAAATATAACCAGAAATATGTGAAAGTAAAAGTGTGTGTGTGTACGTATGTGTGTATATACACAAGATTGTGTGTGAAGCAGGTACACATACATGAATGTGGAGTCCAGCAAACACAGGGTACCTGGCATATGTCTTTGTGTCTTGTTTTACTGAGATAGGACTGCTCAGAGAACCCTAAAGATAGGAATTTGGGGTAGGCTAACTGATCAGCAAACCTCAGCTATTCTCCAACTCTCTCCTTCCCCACCAACTAGAGCTGGTTACAATCCACAGCCATAACTGGCTTGGTAATGATTCTGAGAATGTAAACTCAGTTTTCATTGCTTGTGCCACAAGAAATCTCACTTATAGGCTTGTTTCTCCATTTCTATGGAAGGGTTCTTAATTATGATGGTCTAGCAGGAATATCACAAACTTTACAGCAGTCAAATCAACCTTGCAGAAAATTCTCCAAGAACATCAGCCAGGCTATCTGTTCATCCTTTGACTGACAACATGGATTATGCACAGCTATGTTCAAAATTATTGCTTGAAACTGTCCGATACAATATTTCTCATCTTTGCCTTTAAAAATTCTTTCCAGCTGTAATCTGGAAATTTGATATGCCTCCAGCTTTCTGTGGCACTTATATTCCCTTTCTAAATACTTATTCCTCCCAAATAATTGTCATTATTCTTGTGAGAATCTCTAATTATGCTTGTTTTTATATTAACAAAAAATATTAAATCAAGATTGGCTTACATGAATATGTTTCTATGCATATATTTATGTTTTACATATATGAAATCGAAGTATTCACAGCTTTCAGATACAATAACATAAAAAGAAAATTATTGGGAAATTTAACCGCGAAGTCCTTTAGAATGAGAAGTTGCAAAAAGAGCTTTAATCTAGTCACACAGGGATAAATGGGGATATGCTTAGTATACCCAATATGCATTATATATTAAAAAATAAAGTTGAAAATAGTCTGGGGATAAATAGCTCATTGTAAAATACTTGTTTCACATATATGAAACAAAACTGAAACACAACAGAAAACTAAACTAAGCTGAAAAATAGTATTTCATCTTTAAAACCACTACAGCAGACAAAACCAATTATGATTAAAATGGTATTACTATCTAAAATATTCAAGGAGTTATAATTTGTAACTATGAAATAGAAGAGGAAAATAAAACTATATCAAGATGCTTAAATGTTGTGCTAGAAACTGAAAGGTTATTAAATTCCAGACATGAATCCCATACTCACGTAACCTAGGTATCAAAAAAAGCCATGATGAAGATAATAAAATTTTTGAGCTGTATGGACGAGCAAAGATATGTCTTTTGAATGAAAGGTGATACGACTTGAGGTAATCATATGAAGCAAATCAAGCCAGACTGAGAATGTCAACTAAGCCTTTGCCAGAAGAAAAAATGTTTCATTGGCTAGAAAGTATTTATTAGAAAAGTAATCCAAATGAAACTCAAAAACCAGTAAAAATATTTACATTTAAATATTACATTTTTTCCTAGCAGAATATCACAGACAATATTCATCAACAAATAGGTGAACAACAAGTTAGAGAGACTGAATTTTTAGCCATTCATTCAGACAATTAGAGAAAATATTGCCAATATAACTATATTTCTGTGTAATTAATTCAATATTAAGGGTTAAATAAAAAACGGGTGAATTAAACCAAGAAAAATTTGAACTACTTTCTTAATATAAATTTTCCAATTAGACAAAATGGGCACTGGATTGAAATTCACACTTATGAAGTGGAAGCAAGGACTGGAGGAATGAAACATGGATGGAACACACGATTGAATTATATTTTAATTAAAATTAGTAAAATTTTATTATCTGATACATATTCAAAGTTATTCGTCAAGGGATGAAAGTTCAATTGCTCTACATAGGAAGGATCCGAATTCACCGACCGCTTCTTAGTTTTTCACACAAACGTAACGCCTTACTCAAGTTACCCCCACCATCCTATGAGAGGATATTAATGTAAACAACAATTATGATTATACCCAGTAAAGTAAAAGGAAAATGTTCTATCATTGAAAGAATCACAAGAGAATCAGGAAATATGTTTGTAGGAAGAATTTGCAATTTTAAAACAATATATGTTTTCTTTTTAACAGATGAGCCTAGTGGTAGAAAACAGGTAACCAAGGACAACAGACCATAAATATTAAAGTTAAAAGTCTGACATGTAATAAAAGAATCAAGATTTAATAAGTTAAGAATAATTAGAGGAGCATGTGAGGCAATATATGTGTGGAGGCTCAGAATGAAGGAAAAGAAATTGGTCAAAAAAAAAAAAATCAAATAGTGAATGGAGAGTGCCTAAAATTGGGAAAAGCAGAAAGAGAATGTGAACGAGAAAATCAGTCTCTGTGAAACCACCTCAGAATAGTTTTCTGGTTTAAAATGTTTGTTTGATGCACCTACATAAAAAGAAGAATTGATTAAAGGTACTATCATCATATAAGTGTATACAAACCAAAAATGAAAGGTATTAGTACGTGTGGTAGGAAAAGCCTATAATTTGAGTAACTGTGTAGGAGAGGAAACAACATGTGGATTTCAGGTCCATCCTCAGACACTTGCAAAGTTTGAACTCAACCTATTGAACATAAGACCCTGATCCAGCAAGCACCCTAAAAAACAGAAAATTACAGTGAATGATACCATACATCACAAAGTAGTAGTCTAGTCAACTTTATACTTATGTAACGTGTGCTTCTATTCCCTTCTCTTGATGTGTTTTGTTAGGTGTCTTGTTATAGAAGACTAAAGGCTGATTGATGCATCATTAAGATTATTTATGAAAAATATGAACAAATATTCTAGTGTCTTTAGCATACATTAATATCAATTAGAAATCTTCAAGTATTCAAAAAACAAGACATTATATATCATGGTAAATATGGAAAGGCCATCTATTTTGCTTTGGTTTATTTAAGTATATAAGATAGGTTAATTTATAGTACTAAATATGGTGATATCCTATACAAGATAAACAAAGCAGAAAAAAAATTAGGGGATGTAAAAATATAGAAATGCTTGGCTGTATAGAACAAACAAAGGATTAATCACAAATATTAATTAAAATTTAAGAATAATGTGAAGTTTCAAAGGATAACACTATAAGAAAAAAGAAAAAACCTGGAAATTTAACTCAAAATATGAAGTAAAAAAAACAAATTAAAACATAAAATAAAAAATATCTATACTTATACAAAAAGAGATTGTCAAGCAGAAGATCAAGACAATCAAATTAATTAATAACATCACCAATTATGCATTCTGATGCTTAAATAAGTAATTATAAATTGAATATCAGAATGGATGAATCTGTTAACAAATGTTCCATAAATGTAAAATACATATTATTTAAAAAGAAATCATGTATATTTAAGCAAATCAAAGGAAAATAAATGGCCTTTCCATGTTTACCATAATTTATATTGTTTTATTTTTTGAATACATGAGGATTATAATTTATATTGATGTATGCTAATATAGGAAAAATACACCATAAAAACAGAATGCAAAATGTGATTAGTGTATCATATTTTAGTGTTGGATGTAGCATTTTTGAGATGAAAGTGTTACCTAAGAAAACAAGGTAGATTTATTATGAGGTTATTAACTCTATGAATGAGCATACTTCAAACAGAAATTTGATAAATATCTATGGGAAAAGTTAATAAATATAAAAATCTATCTAGGAAACTTACTGTGATTGTATATGACTGACACATCTTCACCCCTTTCTAAGTAATGATGAAATCATATATTGCCATCCAAGATATTCACTGCTGTAGTACATAAAGAATACATTGCATACTTTAAATGACTAAAATATGACTCTGACAATCTTAAATGTAAGTTAGTTTTAATATCATTGGATCCTGGATAAGTAATAAACATTGAATAGTTGAGCAGCATAATTCTGATTATGTATGAAAAAGAAAATATATGCCAGTGGAATTTCAAAATATCTTATGCTACATGATAATTAAGGAATAGCATATGGTCTATAAGGACAAGAGGATTTTTATTTAAGCAATGTTGAAAAACTTTCTAGAATACAAACTCTGAAATGTTTAGAAAAATTAAATATGATTGAATAAGTAGAAACAATATATTCAGAATTTCAGTGTCTTTAAAAGAGAAGTATCTACTTTAGCTATGTGGTAGTTTGAATATGTTTGGCCCACAGGGAGTGATACTATTAGGAGGTGTGTGTGTGTGTGTGTGTGTGTGTGTGTGTGTGTGTGTTATCTACAAGAACTGGGACCCCCATGGAGCTCAACAGACTTAGAATCTCTCCAACCTTGCCAGAACCCCATCACCCATTTGGTCTGCACCTCCACCTGCAACCTTGATAGATGCAATTGTCTGTTCCCCCACCTCACAGCCCAGCCTGCCTCCCATGAAGCCTGCTCTAACTTGGAACACACAACTTCACCTGCCTCTGAGGAGTCTTGTCTCAATCCAAGGTGCTCAGGCCAGTTAACACCAGAGACAGCCCAGCAATGCTCCATATATCAAACAGACATGTGCTCTACTATGTTCAAAGCAGGCTTTTCCATAATAGCCAGAAACTGGAAGCAGCCTAGATATCCTTCAACTGAAGACTAGATAGAGAAAGTGTGGTCCATTTACACAGTGGAATATTATTCAGCTCTTAAAAGCAAGGACATAATGAATTTTGAAGGCAAATGGATGGAACAAGAAAATATCATCCTGAGTGAGGTAATTCATCCTCAAAAGGACATGCATGGCATGTACTCATTGATAAGTGGATATTACAAAAAAATACAGAAGACCATGATTCATCTCAAAGATTCTTAGAAGTTAAGAAAGAAGGAAGGCCCAATTGAGGATGCTTCAATTCCAATTTGAAGGGACCACAAAATAATCACAGAAGGCAGAGGGAGGGAGAGATCTGGGTGAGGAGGGGAAGGAAAAAGGGAACAGGATCAGGTGTGGGTTGAGACGGGATAGAAAACCAGAGGCCAGGAGAATAATGGAAAAATTCAGTTGCTGGGTGTGGCCAATGGGATGAACATCAAGAAAGTTCCCAGAAAACCCAGGGAGGCTCCCAGGTCTCAATGTGGGTGACCTTAGCCTAAATGCCCAAAAGTGGGTAGATGGAACCTGACAAGACCACATGCAGCAGATTGATAAGCCTCCCCCCCCCCCAGTGGACCCAGTGGAGTAATGGGGACACCATCCCACCTTCAGAACTGCAGGGACAAAAATGGAGCAGAGACTGAATAAATGGACAACAAGTGACTGGCCTAATTTGGGATCCATCCCTTTGCCCAGCACCATACCCTGACACTGTAACTGATGCTATGTTGTGCTTGAAAACAGGAGCCTAGTATGGCTTTCCTCTGAGAGGCTCTACCAAGCAGCTGGCTAAGCCAGATACAGATATGCACAGTCAAGCATTGGCCTGAGGTCCAGGATTCCTATGGAATCCTAAGTATTAGGGGAAAGATTGAAGGAAATGAAGGGGTTGGCAACCCCAAAGGAAGACCAAAAGTCTTAAATATCTGAACCTCTGGGAGCTGCCAGAAACTAATTACCAACCAAAGAGCATACAAGGATTGGTCTGAGGCCCCAGGCACATATGTAGTAGATGACTGGCTGCAAAGGGAATGTGGGATAGAGAAGGAACTCTGCGAGGGGTGCAAGGAGCAGGGGTAACATCTGGGGCACACATAAATAAAATATAGTAAGAAAAAGAATTTGTATCTTGAAAAATAATACTGTTTATTTTTTGAAATTAAAATATACTTAATAAAATTTTATGAAGAGAGAGAAAAAGAAAATAAGGAAGGAAGGAAGGGAAAAGGGGAAGGAGAGAAGGAAAGGAAATGAAGAAAGGAAGAAGTGAGAAAGAGAATAGTAAGGCACCACATGTTGCAGTTTGTAGTGCGGAGTTACAAGAGTCCTAGCATTACTTTAAAAGCTCAATCTTATGTTTGAAAAGAAATGCCAGTTACTTATTGATTTCTTATGTTGACAATGTATCAAAATCTGAAATAAAAATAGACAAACATGTATAGTAAAAAATACAGTATAATACTCAAGGCAGTGAAATATTAATAAAATGCTGAAATATATATATAGAGAGAGACATATATATGCTGACTATATATATTGAAATAGACTTGATGAATACAATGTAATATATAATATCCTTTTTCTAGGAAAGTGAAGAACCAAGAATCATCTCTGCTTCAAGCAAGATGATCCCTTCATTGTTAGAACAAAATAGAAAGTAAAATCACAGAAAAATACATATACACAGAATCAATCAATTGATACATTTTTAAAAATAAGGTTTTAAATAATATATAACTGGGAAAATCTATTAACATAAAATTCAACAGTAAAAAAGCAAGTAAATTATGAAAATAAGATTCTATTCAGTGTTACCACTTAAGAATGAGAATGAGAGGCAATATTTTACAAGAAACAGAGTCCAAGAGGCCATTCAACATAAAATCATTTCTCTTTTCAAATTATTCTTTGAAAAGAAGATATAATAGATTTCATAAAACTATTGTAAGATATATTGGATTGCATTGGAATAACATTATTTTCACAGTAAAAATAGAGTCTTTATGTAGTTTGTAATTATATAAAAATTGCATGTTGATTGTGAGAGAATTGGAGCTATGCGAAGTAGGAATTAGGAAGTAAATGCCAACTGAAATTCTCCCACCTTGGGCAGGCAGCCAGGGGCACTGAGGACTGTGCTTGAATGCTTCTGCTCACACATAACCACATGTTCTTTTCAAAGAACACAGCCATTTCAATTTGCCTTGCCTGGCGGACACATGGGCAGGGCCAGGTCCTTGAAAGTGCAGCCTTGGCTCTGTTCGTTCATTTTACATGTCTTAGAAAAGCCTCTTAGTTCTAACAACTGTAACTAACGTTGCATAAATTCTTATTTAATGCATGTCTGTTTTTGAAACACCCACCAGTCCTCTGTTTATAAAAACAAAAGCAGATTCGCATATTGACTTGAAGGCTTAACCATGGGTTCTCTAAAAGCAGTCATTGCGGGGGAATTTTAACACTGGGGACATTCCACAGAAAACTCCTTGCCCCTGCATACAGAAACAGAAATTCAATAACAATCACAAGAGATTTCCTTTACTGTGTGGAGATGAATGTGGTAAGAAAGAAATGGAGGAACAATGAGCAAAGCAAAACCACAACTGGATGAAGAGAAGGAAAGAAATGACCTGCAGGTGCCTTAACCAGGAGGAGCTGTGTGTGTGTGTGTGTGTTTGTGCGTGTGTGTGTGTGTGTGTGTGTGTGTGTGTATTGTGTGCATGTTGCATGCATATGTTGTGTGTATGTTATGTTTGTATGTTGCATGAGTATATGTGTGTGGTGTGGTGTGGGGCTACTGTTTTAATGTCTTATTTAGGATCATAAAGTTGGTCTCTATCAAAATTTTTATCAATATATTAAACTGGCTACTTAAATTGTTTCTCATAGTGATGGACAGTTTTTTTTTTTTGTTTTAATTAAACAAAGTCACAAGGAAAATGGCATATTTCATAATTAAATATATTTAAGTACTGATTTTTTTTCAAATTTCAGGGATCAAATAAAATTTTGTTGTAAGCTGTACCAAAGAACAGTTCCACTTAAAGTATTTTGCAAGCAACTTTTGTGCACATTATTTGCTTTACAAATGTGTTTTTTATTAAAGGATGACAAGTTTAGAGATAAAAATTCTTAAACTAAGAAACAAAAAATTCCAGAAATATAAAATTAGCCAAGGTCATGTGGATTTTCTAGGATACAATTTGATGACTATTCCCTACAATATTTAATATGACATAAAATATGTTTTTGTGTATGTGTATAGAATTAAGGAGTTGTATGCTATTACAAATTTTATTATTTATTTGTTCTGTGATATATTATTGTTAAATGAGTCCTTTAAATACACAATTGTGTCACTTCCACATATACATGGGAATATAGTCCATAAATAATTGTTTATGCAGTGTTATAAATGATATAAAACAGACATGCACACTGAAACAGTTTTGATAATGCATCTAGTCAATATGTCACCTTAAAATTTCCTTGTGCATGTGTGTATGAGTGTGGCTGTGATAATTTAGAATCAGCTCTAATAGCATTTATTAATATATTATCAATGGACACTATGGTATACAATAGATACTTTAAATATATCAACTTTGTCTACATGCAATTTGATTTTATGTGTATGATCATTTACATGTGTGCATGTTTGTGTACCCACACCATTCCCAATTCCCTCAGAGACATTAAAAGGATACTGGATTCTTTAGAAAAGAAGTTCCAGATGGCTGTGTGATGCCATGTGGTTGCCAGGTAACAAGCCCAGGTCCTCCACAAGAACAAATGCTCTTAACCACTGAGAATCTCTCCAGTCCCAGTATTTTCCCAACCTTATCCCATAAATTTCCATCCATCAACAAGTTTGTCTTCAACATCACTCTACTACTACCTCCTAAGACTTTTCTTCTGTTTAGTTTTTGAATGTGAAATGTATTTCTGTGCCTAATTATTTAGTTTATTATGATATCTTCTAACTTCATTCATATTTTGAATTTATAATTTTTCCTATGTATATTAAGCCAGAGTAACATTTCAGTGTTTGTATTTGTATAATACAATAAACATCACCATTGTATGAAGTATAGTATCTCTTTATTTCAGCAAATTTAATGTATTTACTCTTTATACATAAGTTTGTGAGACACCTCTTTAAGAAAATGCAATATCATTTGATTGCTGTAGAAGTAACTTAGTTATATACATATTTAGTTCTATGTGCAAACTTTTGTCATAATATTAGTATACAAATATTATTGTCATGGTCAATGAGTTTTAGTTTTCTATACTGAGTGTTTTGTTAAAAGCAATAATTTTATTTTAATAAATCCCCTTCTACCTATTAATTTCAGTATAATTAATGATTTCTGTCATTCTTTTTTAAGATATTTATTATCATGAGGAACTATTTTTTACCCAGAAATTCACTACCTTTTTTTAATATTGGAAAATCCACAACAACTCCATTTTAAGTTATTTTATATTCATTCACAATAATAAAAAGATAGGACTCTATTTTTGTTTGTTCAAGCCACATTTGTTAAAGCACAATTTTTATCCTACTTACTTGTTTTGATATATCACAAAAAAGTTCAATTCATTCTATAAAAATAATCCTGTTATGAATTCTCTTGGAGTCTACTGGGCTTATTTCATATTAAATAGCTCTTAAACATTTTATGGCTTTGATTCTTGAGATTAGACAAAGTTTCCCATTTATCTATGTGTTAAATCCTTAATTATATATTTATTTCCAAAAAAATATCATTATGAAAATTGGTTCACTAATTCATTCAAAAATAAATAAATTTATAATATCAATAAGATAGTGTCTGGAAAAATGTCTCAACAGTTAAGAGCACAAATATTTTTTTTTTATTTACCAGATTATTCCTTCCTACATTCCAACCACACTTTCCTCTCCTCCCACATCACCCTCCCATCCACCTCTCCTCTTTTCCAGATCAAGTCCACTTTGTTCTCTCTTCAGAAGAAAGAATGCTTGCAAGAGACCACAGCCAATCAGAACAAAGCAAGATATAATCAGACAAGGCTGAAGTTCTCATATGGAGGCTGTACAAGGCCAATAGGAGGAAAAGTGTCCTAAGAGCAGGCAAAAGAGTCAGAGGTACTCTTGCTTCATTGTTAAGAGTCCCTTAAAACACCAAGCTTAAACAGCCATAACCTACACAGAGAGGACCTCCTGCAGACCTACGCAGGCCCTACTATTGCTGCTTCAAAATCTGTGAGCCAATGTGAGCCCTGCTTAGTTGATTTTGTGGACTGTGGTCTCCTGATGTCCTCCATCCTGTTTGACTTCTTTTCTCTGGCTCTTCCATGGGGTTTCCCTATCACCAAAAGAAGGCACCAGATGAAAACTTCAATTGTTACATATTGATACTGAATAGGATCCCTAAATCTCAAAATCTCAATCAAGTGAAGAGAAAAAACAGCTGTGAATGACAATATTGAAGAAAAACATATTCAGCACATTTTTCAATAATAAGTAAATAAATACTATGAATAACTGAGCAAATGAAATTCAATATTGTCTAACAATGTCTAACCTCTGCTTACACAAAGTAAATATGCCTATGCTTGTTAGAATAGGGTTAGAATAGATGATCCTGCCTGGATATAGTGTAAGAAGCTTATAATAAATGTGGAAATATGGAAAAGTTTGATGATGATTCAAAGTGAAATAGAATTCTGTAAAAACAACCCTAGAGGAGTAATGTCTTTAAGAGTCCTTATTATGGCTTCTAGAGGCACTCCATTGCCAATGTCCTCCTCAGTCTCAGTCCACTTCCTTTTGGACTAGTCATAGATACATTCCATCATTATCTTTTAGATGAGTGTTGGAGAATATCTACATGTTGTAGCCTACATCCAGATGTTTAGATGCCAGAGTAGATTCATAAAATTCCATCATTC
Organism: Rhynchomys soricoides; assembly: GCA_019843965.1. Taxonomy (NCBI): domain Eukaryota; kingdom Metazoa; phylum Chordata; class Mammalia; order Rodentia; family Muridae; genus Rhynchomys; species Rhynchomys soricoides. The sequence continues at coordinate 1,517,065 of JADRCH010000239.1, read as the reverse complement.
AAATAATTTTTAACTCAGATTCATTGATTTATTTTTGGCAAATTTAGCCTCACAGTAGATGTTAATCTTTTTTCTGTTCAAGCTGTTTTCTGTGCCATAAAAACATAAATTACTTCCTTGCCATAAATTATACAGTTGCTTTGATTCTTTGATGCTGGGTCCTCTTCACAGTATGTATACTAATACCACATATGTGTCTTTCAGCAAATTCTACCATTATTATTCTTGATTGCTGCAGCACTTACTTCTAAATGCCATGTTAGGCAACACAGGTTATGTGACTATAGCCTAAGTGAAAGAGAAAAATTCATCAATTTTTTTCATGAAGGCAACTTTTGTCATGAAAGTAATTACTAATACAAAGAATTCCTAAAGGAAACTTAAACTTAAAGGATACTATAACAAAACCTGGAAGGGAAAAATTATGAATGAAAACTTGTGTGTGTGTGGAGGGGGGGGGGAGAATAATGTTCAGAGATGCTCTTATCATAGCCAGTTGAGTACCCATTTCAGCTTTACAGAATTACTATTCTTTTCCTTCTTCCGTTTCATAAAACCTTTCTTATGAAGCTTTTCTGTTTTTCAGCTTATAGAGGTAAAAATTAATTGTATGATTTTTAATGAGAATGTGGCAGAAAACATCCAACACAGCATTTTAATATAATATAACATTTTAAACATAGTTTGTTGTAACCAAGCACTCTGCTCAATTGATATTTGAATGGATATGGCATGATATGCCTGCTTAAATACGGTTCTTTCCTGACTCTGCTGGAAACTAAAATATTGAAATTTCAATTCTTCAATGCTTTATTTCAGTTTCATTTACTAAAATTGCTAAACCACAGCCAGAAAATATATTAAAGTTAAATGCTAAACACTTAGTATGAAATCATATTGTTATAATGAAAAAATAACTAGTTTTTGTCTAATTTGACCATGACACCTGCTGCTGAACATTTACTAGCATACTTTTTAATCTAATGTGTGTCTTCTTTGCTTTCTAAGTGAATTGCCCTCAAGCATGAGAAACTTAAAGTGTCAGTGACATATTTTGTTTATTACATACAAAATGAAACAATGTTTGACAACTATTTGTTGAATTTATTTCATACTTCACTGCCAGTTTAAGTTTTAAATGCTTCAAAAATCAGCACACCACAAAATTCACATAGAAAAAAATTATGTGCATTGCCCAAGTATTAGATCTTTAATAAAATATTCCAGTAATTCAATTTTCATAAACAGCATTTCATGTCAATTTTCTAATCAAATAGAATGAGACCTCTGCTTCACATGTACAATCATTTGCCCTAATCTTCAGTAACAAGTGACCCTTGTGATATAGACTCCTCCTGGGAAGTTCTCAGGTTCCAATTCTTTTTTTTTTTTTAAATTGAGTATTGTCTTTATTTACATTTCAAATGTTATCCCCTTTCCTGGTTTCCCTCTCTTGCAGAAACATCCTCTCCCATCTCCCCTCACCCTGCAAAAAAATGAGGGTGTTCTTCACCCACCCACCCATTCTCACCTGCCAACCTTCGATTCTCCTAAACTGGGGCATCTATTGAGTCTTCATAGGACCAAAGACCTCTCCTCCCATTGATGCCTGAGAAGGCCATCCTCCTCTATATATGCAGTGGGAGCCATCTGTACTCTTTGGTTGGTGGTTTAGTGTCTGGGAGCTCTGGGGGTCTGGTTGGTTGGTATTGTTGTTCTTCCTATGGGGTTGCAAACCCCTTCAGCTCCTTCAGTCCTTTCTCTAACTCCTCCATTGGGGACCAATGGTTGGATGCCAGCATCCACCTCTGTATTTTCAGGGCTCTGACAGGGCCTCTCAGAAGACAGCCATATCAGGCTTCTTTCAGCAAGCATTTCTTAGTATACACAATAGTGTTGGGATTTGGTGACTGCATATGAAATAAATCCCCAGGTAAGACAGTCTCTGGATGGCTTTTCCTTTAGTCTCTGCTCTACATTTTGCCTCCGTATTTGCTCCTGTGAGTACTTTCTTCTCTTTTCTAAAAGGACCAAAACACCCACATTTGGTCTGGAACCTCATAAAATTGCAAAGCTTCTGTAAGGCAAAGGACACTGTCAATAGGACAAAATGGCAACCTACAGATTGGGAAAAGATCTTTACCAATCCTACATCTGAAAGAGGGCTAATATTCAATATATACAAAGAACTCAAGAAGTTAGACTTCAGAGAATCAAATAATCCTATTAAAAAATGGTGTACAGACCTAAACAAAGAATTTTCAACTGAGGAATTTTGAATGGCAGAGAAACACCTAAAGAAATGTTCAAATCCTTAGTATCAGGGAAATGCAAATCAAAACAACCCTGAGATTCCACCTTACACCAGTCAGAATGGCTAAGATCAAAAACTCAGGTGACAGCAGATGCAGGCGAAGATGTAGAGAAAGGAACACTCCTCCATTGTTGGTGTGATTGCAAGTTGGTACAATCACTCTGGAAATCAGTCTGGTGGTTCCTCAGAAAATTGGACCTAGCATTACCTGAGGACCCAGCTATACCACTCCTGGGTATATATCCAAAAGATTATCCAACATATAACAAGGACACATGCTCCACTATGTTCATAACGGCCTTATTTATAATTGCCAGAAGTTAGAAATAACCCAGACGTTCTTCAACAGAGGAATGGATAAAAACATTGTGGTACATTTACACAATGGAGTACTATTCAGCTAGTAAAAAATGATGAATTCACAAATTTCTTAACCAAGTGGATAGAACTAGAAAATATGATCCTGAGTGATATAACCCAATCGCAAAAGAACACACATGGTGTGTACTCACTGATAAGTGGATATTAGCCCAAAAGGTCTGAATATCCAAGATACAAATCACAGACCACATGAAGCTCTGATTCCAATTCTTGCAGAAGGATCAGTCTCCTGGGTTTGTAAGCACCAAGACATTCCAATAAGAAAAAAGCAGACTGTAGCATTTGGAGTGTCAAGCATTTGCTCTGCCACAGGCTTGGGCTGCTCGGGGAGACAGGACATGGGAAGTTTTACTGTGTTTACCCCATGCAGGTATCGGGTGTTTATCAGAATATAGGAAGTGGCGAAGTGGCAGGACAGCACTCCAGGAGTGGAGGAGTGCAGTCTGAGGTGCTAGTGACATCTGGAGTTGGCTTGGGGGTCCCAGGCCTGGATGAAGGCCTGGGCCATCTGGTTCTCAGGCTTTTGGGCACCCAGGCATGGGAAGATCTGAGGACTGAGTGGGAGCCCGAGGGCTAGATCTAGGTGAGAGAAGAGGGGAGAGATCCGGCTGGGTTCCAAAGGGATGGGTCCTTGGCCTGTCGGTGGCTGGCTTGGCTTGGTGGAGGCCTTGGCTGTAAGCACTGAGAGGCCTTCTGTGAGAGATTAGATGGCCAGCTCTTTAGGCAAAGGTCTGTTCCATTGCTCCCAATGAGGGATCCTGATGAAAAGAGACAGCCTATGGTTTTAACACATTTATTGTTCTAGCATAAAGTGGATGAGTAAAAACCGTATGCTACTTCTCAGGGATAAGCCTGAGGTTAATTATCTTTTGCAGGGAGGAGTGTCTTAGACGGGAGTTTATTGGCTAAGCCTTCAGGTCTTTTAGGTACATCATTAAAATGGAGATCTGCCTTGAGGCTAAGGGACCACAGGTCATGTTCTCTACCTATGAAGGGGCTTTGGGTGTTGCTCTTACATGACTGATGGCCACAATCTATGGGGGGTTGCAGTCTGGTGTCAAGAGCCAAGAACCAGACAAAACACCTGCTGTCCCTCAGGGTCACCAGAGTTTCCAAACTTACTACAACCAGGAACCAAGCTGCCTTTCACAGACTTATAGCAGACTAAATATAGAAGTCTTGAAACAAAGTAAGAAAGAAAAAACAGTCATTAACTCTCTGATAGAGAAACCATGTTGTCCAGCATCATGTAATAAAAAGGAATAAAGTTACATGAAAGTTTGTGTATCTTTACAGTCCTTCAGACTAGAACCCAATTTGAAAATAGGATTCCATGGATTTTTGTTCTTTTTAGTATATGCAATTCTTCCTTCCTGCGAACACCTCTTCTCCAAAAAATGACCTCACCCTAAAAATTTCATGTGCCTTCCTCATTAGCTACAGGATTGAGAAATATGAAACACTAATATGGTATGAGAATCAAACATGAATGTGAATTTTAAGAAAGCTTTACAGAAATGTTGTCCTAAAATACCATATTAGTAACAATTTTATACAACCAAAGTCCTTATATGAACTGGCACTAGTAGCTTGAACATTGTAAAAATAAGTTTGATCCTCTCTCCATGAAATATATGGTTTTGGGTGTCAACTATGGAGTGTTACAGTCTACTGAAGTCTGTTTAGATATCAAGGTGGCAAGGAGACCTGTGATGAGTGGTCTTAATTGTATTCTATTGAATTGAGAAGCACATACACTACCATGAAATCTTAATTCTGCATCTGATCATGAGCATATTTCCAAAGAATTGTGCTTCTGAGAATACCACATTGAGTAGAAATAGAAATAGAAAAAAGGAAGTATATTCATGTATTTTTTATTTCTCTCTACTTTTCTATCTGTCTCTGTCTCTGTCTCTGTCTCTCTCTCTCTCTCTCTCTTACACACACACACACACACACACACACACACATACATACACACACATTCACACACACATCTCATCTCCCAATATTTGATTAATATAGCTGTTTGTATTTGCTCCTGTTGTATGTCTTTAAATATGTTTCTACCTTTCAGGTTTACCATTCATTGTATGAAATACATAATGATGGAAAATGCCTATATTTAATAAAATAATAATAATAGAGGTTTGCATCTAGTGTTACATGAATTGGCAAAAAGAGTGAATCATTCTCTGTGGGGTTACCTGGAAGTTTCCTGAACATCTGCTGTGCTTGAACTAACTTAAGGAGAATATCAAGTATGTGATAAAACTGGCTATGCTATATTTATAAGAAGTGTAGAAAATAAATGTAATGTATAATAAAACATTATTAATGGTATTTAAAAAGAGATAGAGCACTAAATATCTCTACTGGCCATCAGGCTTTCATATTAGGGGTCAGATAGGTTGTCTAGGCAATCATACTAGCCGAATATGAAAATATTTTCATTCCTCTTGTCACATTCTGCATTATCAGTAATCATTTATTTTACAGTTTCAATTTTTTTTGCTTTTAAACCTTATACTTTATTTTTTTATCTAATGCTCTCCGATGGTTGTAGTGGGAGAAAACAGAAAAGACCAGAGCAAAAGAATAGATCACTCAACACAAATATATGAATACTTTTCTATTAAGTAAATGGAAGTCTTTGTGATTTGAGCCTCTTCCTAAAAGTGGCTAGAGTTTCTTTGGTTTTATTACTAATCCTTTTTATGAAAACAAGCTTCAAATTTCAAGTATCTGTGAAGCTAGATAAGAAATACATAAAATTATTAATTTTGTTGGATTCTCTGGTAGGAACATTAGTCACCTGGCAAAGGGAAGTCACAAGCATTCAAATGTATGAAAGGTATTCAAGACAAGAGTCAATTTTATGTACATCCATTTCCTTTAACAGCTTGAATAAGCAAATGAATAAAACTGGATCCAGAAAAATATTAGCATTTCATGAATTTTTAACAGGAGCTGTATAGGAAACTCAAAAGAAGTTTGGAGGAGGCAAGAATAGAAAATGAGAACTTCATTTATTCGAAGAAAGAATAAAGGAGAGCATGACAGGAGAAATCAAAGCTCACTAGTGAGTTTATTTAATTAATAGTCCAGAGGGCCAGGAAAATGACTACAAAAGAGAGCGGTGAGGGTGGGAAACTTGGAGAACTACTAGAAAGTCCCAGACACCAGGATTGTGAGGCTCCCAGGACCCACTGTGGATGATATTAGTTGAAATACCAAACCGCAGGGAGATAGAACCTGAAGAGACCACCTCCAGTGGACAGACATAGCCTCCCAGTAGAGGGATGGGGCCAACAACCCATCTCAAAAATTTTAACCTAGAATTGTCCCTGTCTAAAGGAAATGCAGGGACAAAAATGGAGCAGAGATTAAGGAAAGGCCATCCAGAGACTGCCCCACCTTGGGACCCATCCCATCCACAGACACCAAACCCAGACACTACTGCTGATACCAAGAAGAGCTTTCTGTTAGGCGCCTAGTATAACTGTCCCTTGAGAGGTTTTGCTGGCACCTGACTAAGACAGATGCTAACTCACATGCAACTATTGGACTGAGCCTGGGGAGCCCAGTGGAAAAGTTAGGGGAAGGAAGAACATCAATATCAGCTAACTGGACCCCTCAGAACTCCCAGGGACTAGAAGTTACTAAACCACCAAGCAAAGAGTATACATACTAGTCCATGGCTCCCACTACATATGTAATAGAGGACTTCCTCTTCTGGCCTTTGGTCCTGTGGAGGCTTCATGCCCCAGAGAAGGGAGATGCAAGAGGGGTGAGGCAGGAGTGGTTGGGTGGATGGGGAAACACCCTCTTAGAGACAAAAGGGAAGGGAATGAGGAAGAGGTTTCCTAGAGAGGAGACCTCTCTCAGGAAGGGGAATAACCTTTGAAATGTAAGTAAATAAAATGATTAATAAAATAATTTTAAAAATAAGCATATTCTAGTTTATCAATCTATTTCTACTTTCTTCTTATGTGAATATACAGAGAATATTTTTACTACACATGCATGCACAAAAGTATGTATTTGGTTAGTTCACATTCCATGACTATGATTTAATTACTTAATATATTCAATATAATCAAGAAGAAGACTTATTTGGTCATGGTTTCACATGTGTCTGGGCATAGGTGGATAATATTATTGTTTCAACCAGTTCTACAGTGAAAACATATATTAAGGAAGGAAGACATGACAGAGGAGACATGTTCAACTCTTGGCAGCTAGGAAGAATTTTAAAACAGACAAAAAAGAGCTATAGACCAATGTAAGCACCCCAAATAACTTTTTTCAGATAAGCCTCACTTATTGAAAGTTCTATCCATCTCTAGCAGCTACATAAGTTTGAACATCAAGCTTTTATAATGTTTCTTCAGGGAACATCCTAAGTCCAACATGTAGCCTGCATATATACAGTACTTAGCAGATACACACAAAAAGTTTTGTGCATATGTATGTGAGTAATTTATGTGTAAGAAACAATTAGGAAACCTCATTGTTTAATTCTTTCTGTTAGAATGAACAGCGTTACAGGATGATGTAGGAAGATGTTCAACTGAAAACTGAATATTGATTCTTCCACTTGTTCCTTCTGACAAGACCTAGAGTTATGTTTAGATATTTCCCTCAGCCCTGATAACGTTAATCTAAAATTATACCCACTCATGAGATCCTATTCCCATTGGCTAGCATTCTTTTGCATACATAAAATTTTATAAGTCAGCTCTTATTTAGTTCTTGAGGAGTCTTTTATTCTTATAAAAGTACTATAATGGCTATAGTCAGATGCCATGACTAGTCATTTTAGAAACAAGAATTAATTTAGTGGGATTAGGTGACTAAACTGTTGTACATTTTCATTTCAGTCTACTTTAGACACTGGCCTTTCTGTGCCTTTGGATATGACCATCAGAAAACAAAGTGATGTCTATGATTTTGTTCATGCTACATAGTTTGACTATGTAGTTTATGCTGATGATGACTTTGTGAATATCTTTCACTGCTCTGTGAGTATGGAAGCAGGGAAATTGTTATTAAACTGACCACAGTGTGATTTTTGTACACAAAGCCTCATGGGAGTTTCCCTGACAGTCACTGAGTACTACTACATACGATTTACAAAGAGAAAGTATGCCCTTTAGTGCAGCCCTACTAGGGATATGACACAGAAGTCCATAACTTATGTCTGCCAGACTTTGCTCTTACTCTATTTCATTTGCTGTTATAGTCTTTTTCTTTTCTATGTAATAAACCTTATCTATGATTATAGCAGTTGTTCTGACCAATGAGTCCTTCCGATGGTCCCTGAGCCTGACAGTGGAAATAGGGATGCTTGACAGTTTTGACTTATAAAAAAACAATACAAAAGCATATAGTTTTACAAATTATCTCTATAGAAAAATAGATGTTTTATAATGTCTAAACCATGGTAATTCAGGAAATGAGTAGTTTATTACCACCAACGTAATTTCAAAAGGATTAATTGCTGTGTTTACAAAATATTGCTTTATAACATTAGTGAAGAAATGTCATTGTATGGAAATAAATAAGTAACAAACTAAAGAGAAACATTGCTATAAACTAATATTCATTAATAATGAATTTTTGTTTTTGTTTTTGTCTTCTGTTTTACTTCGAGACAGGGTTTCTCTGTGAAGTCCTGGCTGTCCTGAAACTTACTCTGTAGACCAGACTGACCTCGAACTCAGAGATCCTCCTGCCTCTGCCTTCCAAGTACTGGGATCAAAGACATGTGCCATCACTGCCTGGCCACTAATAATGAATTTTAAGAGAGTCTTATATTACTCTTTTTTAAAATAGCAACAGCTATATGAATTCACTAGAAAAAAATTGTCATGAGAAAGTGTTTTATCAGTTGTAATGTAGATTACATGTCTAATTTCATTGATAACCACTTACAAAATTTAAAATCTGGTAAGCCTTTCCGAAAATCTCTCTCTCTTTCTCTCTCTCTCTCTCTCTCTCTCTCTCTCTCTCTGTCTCTCCCCACACAATCACCCATACACATAGACAGACAGACAGGCCGATACACACACACACACACACACACACACATATACATATATCATAGCATCATAGCATGTTTATGCAATACTCTTTCTATTCATTTTCATTTTTTCAGCCCATTTCTACTACATATTTCACTTTCCTACATACACATTTAATCACTTAAATATCCAGTCATCCACTAATATAGTATGTTTTGTAGTCTCTGTTAGTAGTTTGGTATTACTAAAGAAAAGACTTGGCAATGCAAAGACAGGAAATTTTTCATAAAGAGCCATATTGACAGGATGCCAAATTATCATTCTATACATCTATATAAGTTTAAAACAAAACAAATACTGGTTGTGAGAGGTAAATGATTTTATATATTAAAGATACTCTAATTGTCTCAACACAGAAGGATGGATTGGAAAAATATTAGATTACATGACATGACAGAATGATTATGAATTAGCTAGTCAAGAAAGTAGAGGTGGGTTCCTGTATGTACTGAAAATTTGCATGTTAGTACACACTGAGAACACTGGTAAATGTAAAAGTGCTGTTCAATTTAAAGACTTAGGACAAATGAAGGATATAAATTATGTGGCAGTGAATTCAGGCACAAAACCCTGTGAGATTGAAAGTCACTTCCAACAATGGGAACTAGCGAATTGAAAATAAAATAAAATTGTTATAGTAGGTAAAAGAACAATAGATATTGTGGCAATGGAAGAGACACCTGAAAATGGCAGTAGACTTGGGTGTTCTCATTCAGTTAATGAGAACTATTTTGTATAAAATTCTAAATTTCCAATATTTTCCCCTTTCCAGGTCTCCCTTTGGGAAACTCCCTATCCCATCCTCCCTTCCCCTGCCTCCATGAGGGTATTCCCCCACCTCCCTACCCGCTCCCATCTTCCCTCCCTGGCATTCACCTATATTGGGTCATCTAACACTCTCAGACACAAGGGACTCTAATGAGAGAAGTTTTGATTGGTGTCAGGGCTTTTAGGGTAAGATACAATACATTCAATTATTCTTTATGTAATTTCATCTATATAATGAGGTAGTCAGAACTGTTCACTTTTTTCCTTCCAGTTATGACCTCGCCTCTACAAACATGACCAGGATCCTCCCTACAAAAGAGAAAAACTATTTTTCTATAAATCTTGAGTATATATTGTCTGCTGACATTTCAAGGAAGATATAGAATTTAGAGCCATGAGATAGGAAGTTACTAAGACACCAGAAAACCTTCAAATGTGTACTGATCAAAATTTAAACAATTTTAGAATATTTAGACCATATGAATAAGATATCAGAAAATAGCTAACTCTAGTCCTGGAAACATACTCTAAGATTTTTATACCTTACCACAAAGAAACTTGCATCCTATGTCTATTTTTGTTCAAGTCGCAACAGCTAAGAGATGAAAATATTTTAGATACCCATTTATAGATAATGAAATGTATGTTACATTTACAGAATTGGGTTTTATTCAGATATAGAAAAATAAAATCATGAAATCAGCAAGAATGTATTAGGTGACGTAGAAAAGCAGATATTGCATATTCTGTCTCATATGCATTTATTTTATGAATATATATGTATATATTTTATTCATGAATATATATGCATATAAACATATATCTACGTTTTGTGTGTGTGAGAGTGTGGGTAGAGATCGGGAAAATAGAAGTGAGTCAGTGACAGAAAATTTAGGTTTAAAGGAAGGGAAATAGGGAAGACAATATAACATATATGATAAATAGAAGGCAATATGGCAAATGCGATATAAAGGTGGACAGGGAGGTATTGGGTAGAAAGACTCAAGTAATGAACAGAAAAAAGATATATAGGGAATAACTGATAGTAAAATATCAACCAAACCTGAGTGTTCCACGTTCATTTCTGATAAAAACATACTGGCCCAAATCAACAGATCAGAGGAAGGGATTTATTTATGCTTACATGTGATAATCTATTAATGAAATATGTTTAGGCAGGAACACCAGAAGGAACTGAAAGCAGAAACCATAGAAGAATGTTGCTTATTCTCTTCCCCATATTTATTAATGTTTAGCTAGTTTTCCTATATAGCCCAAAACAAGGTTAACAGGAAATGGTGCTATGCATAGTGTGCAGGACCCTCCTTCATTAAAATGTCAATCTCTCAAAGATATCCATAAAACAATCTTATCTCTACAATGTGTCAATTAATGGGTTCCCAAAGGAAGTGATAGAGAAAGGATGGAAGGAGCTGAAGGGGGTAGTAACCCCATAGGAAGAACAACAATATCAACCAACCAGACACCCCTCCCTCCCCCAGAGATCCCAGGGACTAAACCACCAACCAAAGAGTACACATGGAGCAACCTATGGCTCCAGCCGCATATGTAGCAGAGGATGGCCTTGTCATACATCAATGGGAGGAAAGCCCCTTGGTCCTGTGAAGGCTTGATACCCAAGTGTAGGGGAATGTCAGGACAAGGAGGCAGAAGTGTGGGGGGGCACCCTCATAGAAGCAGAAGGAGGGAGATGGAATAGGGGATTTTCTGGGGTGGGGGGACTGGGAAAGGGGATATCATTTGAAATGTAAATAAATAAAATATCCAGTACAAAATAAATTAAAAAATTCAAAAATATTCTAATTTGTACAATAATTGTGTATGAAAATATCAGAAGAAAGGCTGTTATTTTGTAAGCTAAATAAAAAATAAAATATATTTTAAAAGCTAATTCAATATAAAGTTATGTTAAGATATTTAAAATCTCAAAACAATTGAGTTCTAAAAAGACTTTGTTAAGACAAAATCAATCATATATGGATACAAACTATGAAAGTGCAAGTGAATATGACTGTGGAGATTTACAAAATGATAACTAAAATTAAAACAAAAAAGTTTTAGAATAGCAAAGTCAGTCACCAAACTACCATTGTACTGTGGATGGGCCTGGTGATGTTTGTATTTTGATGCTAATTCCTCTCTCCTGGGAGGGACTGCAGACAAGGAGTGAGTTGTGAACTCAGGTGACTTCTTGTGAAACAATCCCCTAATGAACAAAGGAGCCAATCACTGGGTGAGTAGGAGGGACTTCAGGGTTGGATAGAGGAAGAGGGGAAAAGGCAAGAAAGAGAGCCTTTTTGAGACTGGGACAGGGTGAGGACAAAATGTAGCTACTAGTATCTCCAGGCTTTTAGAGAATCCTGGTGGATTCCATACCTAAGAAATTAGATTTAATGTAGCTTACAAGATTAAGGTCTAGTTGTTGTGCCTAGTGATTGAGTTACCTTTGTTTCTGAATTAAGTTTGTGTTGTGTCTTCCTTCACATGGAGGTTCATCTGGGTTCAAGAGAGAAAGGTATAGCAGCAAAGCATGAGTTTGCCAGATTTGCACCACAAAGGCTGTGGGGATGTGAAGAATGGGGCTGGTATGGTAGCTACCTGCCAGAGGAAACCTAGCAAGCTGGGTGGAGAGATTTTGGAGCTTTGAGTCAGAGTCTCCACAAGATAAAAACAGGTTGGCCATTGCCTACCAGTGCATGGCCTACCGGGCCACTTGGGCAGAGAGTTGCCAGCACAAGCAGGAAATTGCCAGTTCTTTTCTATTCAATACTTTCCTCAACACCAGTGTTTTAATATTCCAGATCTACATATCCAAATCTGTTGTACATTTAAAATAATGGAAATTGACAGAAGCCTGAGGAGAAGAATGTCCAGTGACAGGCATAAAGTGGATTCCAGATCAAAGGGAGATCTCAAGGCCTGACACTATTACTGAGGCTATGGAGTGCTCACAAAAAGGGACCTAGCATGACTGACCTCTGAAAGACCCAAGAAGCACCTGAAAGTGTCAAATGCAGATATTTGCACCCAACCAATGGACAGAAGCTGCTGACCTTTGTGGTTGAATTAGGGAAAATCTGAAAGAAGCTGAGGAAGAGGGTGACCCTGAAGGAAGGGTCTTAATTAACCTGAACCCCTCAGATCTCTCAAACACTGGACCACCAACCAGGCAGCATACACCAGCTGATATTAGGTCACCAACACAACAGAAGACTGCTGGGTCTGGGTTCAGTCAAAGAAGATTCACATAACCATCAAGAGACTGGGGACCCCAGGAAGTTTAGAGGTCTAGTTGGGTGGGTGATGGATGGTGGGGACTTCCTCGTGGAGACAGGTTGCAGGGAGGCGGTATGGGATGTGGAACAGTTGGAGGATGGACTGGGATGGAAATAAAATCTGGAGTGTAAGAAAAAAAGATTAAATAAAAAGAAGGAATAAAAAATATAAATTGCTGTCTGTTGTACATTACACAATCTATATTATAGAAAAAATATATTTACACTGTTTCTTCTCTTGACACATTCAATTATGCATATATATCACTAGGTCTCCAAGATTCGCTCTCAAATGAGGGACATATAACGCTAAAAATTGTTTTTGATTGCACCCTCTAAATTTTACTTTCATCTCTATGACAGGATTTAAATTTATCTCCATAAAGCCTTTAATACAGGTATTACTGATTATTTTCATTTCCTTGTAATATAATTGTGTCTGGGTTTTGAGTTCTTTTTCTATAGAGCCCATTACAAGGAGCCAATCTGTGCATTTTAAATTAGAATTTTCTGCAAGTGCCTTTGATTACAATATTCTTCTCACTATATTCCATAATTATTATTTAATCATTAATTCAATACTATAACAAACAACTTCTCAAATCTCACAGGGCTGTTTTTACATAATTAATACCTAGAAGGATTAATTTCTCCACTATTAACATTCAGGGTTGCTTGTGAAAACCATTACAAGTACTTTGACAACATTACATAACAGTAAAGAAAATTAGAGTGGTTTAATGTCTGCAGAAAATAAACGCTCCAGGTCTAAGATTAAATCTACTGTAATATAAAGAAGCAGTTATTTTTGGAGAAAACAGGTTAGAAAATCTTTAGTACATCTTTGGTTGATTTTCAAAGTTCATACCTTAAACTTCAGTTATTTTGTTTTTAAACAGATTAGTAATGAATTAAAAAATGTTCAAAGTTATGCACAACAAATTGTGCCACATTTCAATATAACACACCATTTCACATAATACATTTGAATAATTGTAATCATGAGGGTGGCTTGTTTTACATATGGGTACCTGAAATTGTTTTATCACCTTGAAAACATTAGTTCAATGGAAAAGCTTTTGTATTAGAGTATTTTCTCTCCTGTCAATTAGAGAAGACTAACCAAATTCCTACATGAGAAAGACTGAGTCCTGTTTTCCTTTCCAGAAGATCCAGACTGATGCTGACAAGGCAGCCTTGGAGACAAGGCCTCTGCTCTCTCATGAGACTTAGACTCTCCCACCAACTTCTTCTGTCAGCCTAGAAGCAACTGGACCTCTTGGAGCTCCCAGAGACTTGATGGCCCAGAGCGCTGTAGGTCTAGTGGTGTGGGAGATTCCTCTAGGGGAATGGGGACCAGAGGAATGGGGTGAAGAATTGTGGGAGAAAGTCGATGGATGGATTATAAATAAATAAATAAATAAATAAATAAATAAATAAATAAATAAATTTAAATTGTTAAAAGAAATAAAATGAAAAATTTTTCTAAAACTGTCTTCAAATGCCACTTCCTATCAAAGGCAGTGCTAAAAAACTGACAGTCTGCAACTAAAACATGCTTAGCCTCAAAATTTTGCTTACATAAAATTCTGAATTTGGAAAATACTGAGTTAATATGTTTGATTTCACAATTTACTGACTCTACGTGACAGTTTTTCTACTTTGGAAAAGGTATGCATGAGCCAATTTGCCCCAGTTGTCCTAATTCCTTACTGCCTTGAGACTAGAGTCTAGTGGCAAATCTCTTTTTGCTGATGTAGTTCCTTAACAAGTTTTAATTGTTTGATTGCTATACATGTCTTAATCAAGAATACTGTTTCATAGTTTAAACTAAAACATTACCTTACACAAATAAAACTGAGATATCTATTAATAATAGAAATACTGTTCATGGAATTCAGTTGCAATGGTATGCATTGGCATCATTGTTAAATACAGTAGATCTTTAATCTACCTAGGTGGAAAACAATTATAATAAGAACAATTTATTTTTATTCTCATAAATAATGCCATTAAATAAATCTGCAATATAATGATCATACTTATGATGTCTATAAACTCTGAAGTACTGACTAGTAAAAGAGGTGGTTTGTATCATATTGATGTTTTAATAGAACTAGAAAACAATAGTTTTTTAGTTAGTACTTCATGTTGCCATCAAAGCAGAAAAGCCAAGTATTTTAGTGATTCTTTTGTATTTGCTAGATGCAAACATAATTTTGAGCATAGGTCTTTCCCTACCTGTGTGTTAATGAGTTTCTTCTAATGATGACTTTCACTGCTTTCGCTGTGTAAGCTATGTCTCACAAAAAAAAAAAAAAAAAAAAAGAAGTTAAAAGACATTGGTGCAGAATTTTTCTTGATTTGATTTGCATTTTCATCTTTTTTTTGAAATTAGTGGAAGAAAATAAACACAAATCTCAGCTTCTTAAATGTATTGACAAATCTCACCTCAGAAGCAGAAATTTCAGATCTTTATAGTAAAATCATAAATAGCAAATTTAATAAAAATGTAGACATGATCTCAAGTGTACAAATAGCCCAAAATGTCATGCCAGATAGTCAAAAATATTTCCACTAAAGGTTTGCCAGCATTAATGGCCCTGTGTGCAAGATAATTATATGAAATGCCAAAAGACCAAATCAATGGGATAAATGATATTTAACAAAATTTGAAGAGTAAGCTTCCAACATTTTGAAATATACTCCTGTGTTGAAAAGCAAGCCACTCACCCACATGCCTAACATATTTGAAATTTTAAGGACAGGAGAAGCAAACGATTCATTATGGGTATCCAGACTTACTGCAATACTCTGCACAAATGCACTTTTGTGTTTCCTTTACAAAGATGCTTATGCAACATATAGTCTTGGATAAGAAAGAGTGCCTATATGCAGGAAGCAAAAATTCGATGCTTGGATGTAGCTCAGTAAAATGACTGATGCTAACAAAACTCAGGTCTGCTCAGATGTGATATGTATCTATTATGTGAACAGCATCTACCCAGAAACCCTAATTTCCTACTGCAGAATCTAAAGAAGAAGAAAAACTGATGAAAGTATAAACCTCAGGATGTTTGCTGTTCCATGACATTAAAGTCCTTTTCTTAGAACCTCATGTCACATACATGTCTCATTCCATCTTCAATACAATGGTGTCAAACAAAATTGATAGTGTCCAATAGAATAAAATGTCAGATTCTTCTTCAAGTTCTTGAATGCTGAGGCCCTCGAAATTTCATTTTTTATGTCAAAAATACATTGAATTTTCTGGTCTTTGAAACTTGTAGATTTTGAATAGAACTTGATTTTAACAATTGCCAAGATATAATTGTAGTGTTCTTACCCAATTACTTGATCTTTGCTTTCGATTAATAAATTGTATTCTGACCTAGGTACCTGCTTTTCTAATTTAGTCCCTTAAATGAAATTTATAATTATTAATCCTACTGAAACCTCCATATTAGGACTCGCTGAATATTTTTTCTTCTGGTCACTTTATATATTACAAAATTACTTGCTTTAATAAATAAGTTTAACAAAAGGAAAAATATTAAGTGCATATCCATATAATACAAGGAATTTTGGATACAATACAGTGACTCATTAACAGGAAAATATCATTCATCAATATTATATTCTATATAATTTTTAAGTTTCAAAGTATATGAAATTATACATATAAATTAGTCTTCTGGTCTGTGCTTGTTAAATACATCTGGTCAGGTATTTAGAATACCTCTAAAATTTTGATTCCATAACAGGAAACTGTCCTATAATGACTGCTGAAATGAAAGCTTTCAGATCCATAGTCTGCAATATTTTTTTACTTGTGTTCTTATCTTTCAATTAATAGCCTAAGTTTTATTTCTACTACATTTTCCATAGTTCTATAAATATAACATTAGAAGAAAACATCCATGTGGGAAATTTTTCTGAGAACAAATGTCATGTGAGGCTGAAAATAATTCTGTGGCTCTCTTTATCATTTATATACATTTCATTCATTATTTATTTAATTTATCACTCATTTGGCTCATTCTTCTATAGAACTATGTTAATTGTGACAGAGTTCCTGGCTCAGTTATTTATTTATCAGTAAATAGCAATATAAAGGCTTGCTGTTGGTAGCTGTTATATTTATTTCTGCTGGTTTGGTTTCAGAGAAATTAGATCGTGTGGCACAAGAACCCAAAGGTTATCATGTTTCCCACCAAATCTAATGAGGAGAAGTGTTACCAACTTTCCCTTATAACATGAAAAGTTAGTTCATAATATATCATACTGGGCAGAACACCCAGACCATCTAAATCAAAAATCACAAATTTGAAATGTAAATGAATTTGCTTGTTGCCTCAAAGTTAACATGAAAGGAGGCTGGGTATTAGGAAGAAAGATCTTAAAACTAACAGAGCAGAAAATTCCAGATTAAATTAAGATCAACTTCCCTTTGTTTTGAGTTCAAGAACCAGGCCCCATTTTGTTGAACAAAATCATCATTTTCTAAATATTTATTTATTTTATATGTATAAGCTTCAGTCTATTATAATAAATGTCCATAATACCTTAGCTATACAAATCTATATATAATTTTTATATTTTAGCTAAACTTATTTACCAAAGTGCATTATTTTGCTGTACATAAAGAAGTTGAAGGCAAAACAAGTGAAAGGCGAATCTGCCATCTTCATTCATAAATTAATTGCATATTTTTACATAAATATTTAGGGTTTTTCTGAAATATGTCTTTGGATTGGAAGGTTGGCCATGCTTTATGTTGTATATGAATGAACCATTCTGATTAAGAAGTTTTCATGAGTCACAGCTATTTAGAAGACTGCCAGGTGTTCCATAAAGCTAAAAATTGATCTTTGAATTCAGAGAATACTGAGAATAACATATGGAATTAAAAGAGAAAGGTTTTCTGATTCCTTTCAGAGTTGTGCTATATTTTTATTGATACTATATACATGCTATACACATGGATCTGTATCCCAAAGCACCTACTGAAGTTTCCAGGCTCATGTGTCCCAGCACAAAGAATCACTAACCAGGAACATATGGTTAGAAATAGGAAAAATTATTCCTGAGAATAGAAGTAAATGAGTAGGCTACCAAGCCAGGAGATGTTATCCACTCCAAAACAGTTAGGCCACAAGACTCCTGACTCTTTATATGTCATTTACATTACATTGCCTTCTCCTACAGTCATATATCATGAACTGTTTTTGAGAATTTCAAGTTCATTTTATGGAGTCTAGCTGGGAAATAATTTCTTATCTTTTACTTCAAATTGGTGTATTTAATTATTATTTTTATTGTGGCTTTCTTCAAGATTTCACTTTATTGCCACACCTACTCCTTGATAGATGAGTATCCACTATGTAAAAATGTAATATTCTGAGAGAGGTAGACAGGTGATGATCCATATGTTTTCTGTAACTACTTCCATGCTTATGAGGGGTGTAGTTCATGCATGAGGGACCATGAGATTCTCTACTTTATTGAGTCGAGAAGGAACATTACCTCTTCTGTAGTAGGAGTTAGCTCAAAATCCACATATCACAGAAACTTTAACTTGAAACTGTAAAATATAAAAACTTCAGATTTCCTGAGATTAAAAACACAGTCTAAGCAAGAGTAACATAGATACATCCACTGGTGACTCCAGAAAGAATGAGATCCAGGAAAGAGAAGACCCTTACTTAGTTTAGGAGGCCCATCTCTTTGTAGCTAGTTTTTAGTTTCTGGGTATTTTTTACATGAACTATATTTCATTTCTTATAACAGGGTGTGTTTAAAGCTGACAACTATGGATTTGCTAACCTTCCAGGAGCCTCATCCCTGGAAAAAAGCTGATTCTCCCTCTCTCAGCACATATCAGTTGTCTGTAGCTTTTTGTTCAGGACTGGAATCTTGTGGGATTTCCATCAAACACCTTTGTATAAGTCTTGTTACATGACCATGTTTTTCTAAGTCTCTGGGTGTAGCTTCCCTGTCATATATAGAAGATATTCTCACAGCACTTGTGTGGTCCTCTGTCTTACAATCTGTATGCACCTGCTTCCATGATGGTAAACAGTGAAAAATGAATACTTCAGGGGATCATACAGACATAGTGAGTTTTGTTCTTTTATGCCTTAACATAAGACACCATACAAACACTGGCATGATAACAATTATAAGCTTGTATGATAACATTATGTTAACAAGTTTTAAAGGTCTATTTTAACTATGTTTATAGGAACCAAGGTGAACTCTTGGGGAATCTGTAAATCTTACCTTTGTTTCTCTATCATTCTGTTTTATTGGGTATCTCCAGTCTCTAAAGCACCTATCCTGTATGAGTCATCCCTTTCTTAAATTCTCATTTGCTCAGCATTGAAATAGAAGTGTCAAATAGTAGAGACTTTAGAGCCTGAAGTTTCTGTATTATTGAAAATTCTAAGCTAACATTGATAGCTGAGTTAAGTTTTAACAATATCCTCTGGGGAAATAAAAAAAATGAAAAAAAATCAGCAGGCATGGCAGAAGAAAGAAGTTTTTATCTTTTTGAGGAGGCAGCTGGAAGGCATACATTTGTTTTGATATGATGGCAGAGAATCTAGGTTCTTGTACATTCCCATATGTCAAGAGAAAATGAAGGTAGAGACAAATTTAGATAAGACCAATTAGTGTGATCTTGTTGCCCAGTGATATTTTGTATAGAAGCTTCCTACATTTTCTTTGTAGAGCTAAAAGTTTACAGTTGATAAAGGAATAGAGATTATAATTTATTCCTGCGTGTTAATGAGTTCCCCCTAGGGAGAGTATTGTAGGCACAAGAGTGCATGAAACGCAGAAAGTTTAACTTCATGTACACTCTGTAGGTCCAAGTTTCCTTTTCCTGTAACACGGAGTAAATGAGAGAATGTGGAGGTACAGTGCAGTTCAGTAGAGTGGAAAAACATACTTTACCTGAGTCTGTTACCCACCTTTTTTCTTATTTGAAGGCAAGGATTGAGCAGAGTGAGGTCAACCAAGAAATCAAAAGTATCATTGTTGATTCCTATGCAACAGAACCTGACATCATGGGGACATCCTCTTGGAGATGGGGGAGGAAGTATGGGATGAAGAACAGTCAGAGAGAATGGACCAGGAGGTAGATAATGACTATACAGTAAAACTAGACTAAATAATAATAATAATAATAATAATAATAATAATAATAATAATAATAATAATTTCATAAATTCAATTATAAACAAACTTGCTTATAAATTAAAATGTCATACACCAAAATTAAAATTCATGATAACTTACATTCACAAGAGTAAACTACTATTACAATGTTAGAGGCAATCAAAATAGAAGCTGTTATGTACTTATACCAAAAATATCCAGAAAAACATTAAAACTTTTATCAGCTTTTATAAACCATGTCCATTGCATGTTTTCAGTCATTCCTCATTCTGATATATTTAGTCTCTGTTGTTTTTCTCATTTCTTCATGTAATGCTGTGTGCACATCAATATTTTTTTACCTATATACATATATTATTGTTTAGATTAAACATATGAGACAGAGCATGTCTTTTTTTTTCTTCCTAAGGTTATTGCTTAATATTATCGATTTTGAAAATAAAACTCAGGTGAGAAATCGGCTTCAGGCCAAGATGGTTTGCTTCCATCTTTGGTCATTCTTTCCTCACTACCCAGATTATACTGAGGCTAAACGATTTTTTAATAAAATATGGGCTTTTTTTTACTTTAGTTTCTTATAGTCAATTTGTGTTAGTATGGAAGCTGCACTGTAACATATAGTCTAAGGGACATTAAATGAAGTGACAAATACCGGGACCTCATCCATTCTCAAAATCTTCAAAGAAACTGAACAGATTAGAACAACCTCCTTCCTGACTCTCAAAGAATTCTTCTTGGCTATGTTTAGAGACAGCCTCAGAGAGTCCAGAAACACTAGTTTGTGTTCCAAGTTACTCTAGGTTTACTGTTTTCTTAACAAGTTCTCTACATTATCCCTTCCATGTTCTGATGCTATCCCCCCAGCACTTCTGAAGCTTTTCCCTTTGCCACAGTGGAATAATGATATTCAAACAAGACTTTCTTTTGATAGTTCCCATTACAAAGAACAATGCTCATTACAAAGCTAAGCATCTTTTCCACGTCTTAATGTGTGGGTCCATCAATGCTCATATCACAGTTTATTCCTTCTCTCCAAATTTTCAGTAAAACCCTTGCCATATAACATGTCCCCATATGAGGGAACAAATCCTCTTGTTTTCGTATCTGATAGCTTTGCTTTTTTATTTTAAAGTTCCACTCAGGTTAAAAGTGACAAAAGCCAAGGATGCTGTCCCCGACCTTTGAATGTAATGCTCAAGGGAAAGTGATTCCACCTTTACAATCTACTTTAGACTCTTGGGAGAAGTCAAGAACAGTTAGAACCCCACAAAACAATAGTATAGGAGGTATGTTGGAATAAACCTATGGAGTGATCTGGAGGCCAGAAAGCATTAGGTCATTGGAAAAAACATTGCATTCAAAATTCAGGTGAGGATTGTACTACATCTGAATCTGACATCCATTTACATTTTATTTTATTTATTTTTACTTTTATGTGTATTTTAATTTATAAAGTAATTACATATTTTTCTCCTCTTCCCTTTCTTACACTTCTATATATGCCCATCAATCCCTTGGGAATTCATGGCCTCATTTTATTCAATTATATATATGTACTGGTCGTGTAATATTGAATAACTAATTCATGTACTTATCCCTTGGGAGGACAATTTCTCCTGCTCTTGGTCTTATGTCTTGCCTGTAGTTCTTCATCTATAGGTTCAGCCCCATGAGACACCCCACTTCCATGCTAGAATTATCTGTTCTGTACTTTCTTAGGTCTTATTTAGGCAAACATAATTTTTTGAAAGATTGATGGAAGGTTGGGAGTACATGAATGCTAGCAACATTGGAAAATTTGGGAGATGATAGATCACAGAACCATTGGAGACCTTTAGCAGCCACTTAAGCATTGGCATATTGGCTGGGCTTGTAGCTGTGAGAGACATGTCCATTTAGCATCAGAATGTATGTCCCCAACAGAGATTTATATGGCTCTCAGACCCAGTACTGAATTCTGTGGATCCAAGTGAGTCTCTGGTATTTATCCATCACTAAGTACTATCATTCTTAGATATATTGCTGGCCACTGTGCCTCTTTTACCGTGGTCTATGTTCAGCTGAATCCTTATTGGTCAAGAGAGATAGTAAAGAAATAATCTAAAACTTCAACAACATAAATAATGAAAGGAAAATAGAAGAGAAAGACATAGGAGGTAAAGGTCCCCAGTTAGCACATGCCAGAGGAATACTTGTCCAGTATGAAAGAAAATGCTTAAAAAGTTATCAGGTGAGGCAGATATACCAATGTACCAGTTCTGAGAATGTCTTCACTGGAGACCATAAAGGGCAGAAGGGTTCTTCTTCTAGTTTCCGGATTACAAATTCCACAGCTCTGTCCAGAGATTGCTTGACTATGTACCTGAAACTGAAGAGGCATCTATATATCATTCTTGGACAACTGGATTGACAAAATCATGTCCCGCCCCTTGTCTCGCTCCAGTTGCTACTTTAAGTGCTTAACAACAACAGCAACAACAAAAGCAAAACCAAAATAAAGACAAAACAAAAAAGGAAACATGATTAACATATTAATTGTACCTGTTTTCTGGGATCCTTCCTACTCTGCACTCTGTGTCCCCTTCTTTCATTACCATCTGTAAATTTAAAATAAATTTAAAATTCTCTCTAAAATTCAGCCTTTGGGGTGAGGATCTTCATTTTTGTAAGTTCTTAAGATAAGACCCTAAGAAAGCTATTAGCTTAAGGAGGCTTGGTGGCCACGATATTTCTAGGACTATAGTTCCCCAAGTCTAGTTTATAGTGGGACCATAAAAGCATCAAGGTGCTCAAAGACATCACAGTATTTATGAATCAAAAAAAAAAAAAAAACAAAAAAAATGATAAATAATACCATAGTAAGCCCCAATTGACTATTTCTGCTTTTACAGGTGTGTTTCTGGGTCCTGGGGCATACAATGATGTTTCTTGTGTTTCAAAACAATACATTGAGCCAGCGACAAATGAATAGAAATAGAAATATGGGAGTATATGAGTAGAAATATAGAAATAGAGGTCCTTAGGAGTACTTTCTTCCTAAGAATGGGGTTGGGATAGTGACCACATACAACCTCTGCTTCTAAAGGACCAGACAGACCCTGAAGATCAAAGCCCTTTTTACATCATTTACACTGCCCTAACCTTTCCAACCATTGTGAGATTGTTTCAAGAGGCTCTGGTCATTGTGTATAATCCATGTGAGGAAGAATTTTCATCTATCTCTGCCAACTGGCTTCTTTAACATGTTAATGTAGGTTTCTCCAATCCCCGCTGTCCGGCTACATATCAATAAAATTATCTAGTCATTTCTCTTAATTTTATTTCTTTCATTTTTGCCTTACCTATGTATTTCATGCAATAAATAAAAAACACATGACTACATTATAATATTATAATATTACTTAATCATAGAAATATAACTAAAATTATTATCCCAATATTTTAATAATGCAAGAGTAGATTATTATACATAAACACTGAAGTATTCTGAGTGTTCTTACTCAAAACTAACATTAAACACAAATAAATATCATGACATTATACAGGATGAGTTTAAATAAAGAAGCAATCACCTGCATTAAATTCACACAGTAATGTGTTTGATATGTATTATCTGTTTTGTATATTTTGTATAGCAAAGAGTTGTGATTAAATTGTAATACCAAAATACAGAAAGTGTCAAACTTAGAACCCTGAGCAATAAAAATAAACATAATAAAAGCCATAATTTCAAATATGGGGGGGAGTAGACCATTTTTTAGCAGGCTATCTTACAAATCCAGTCATTGAAAAATATAAGCAAACTGTGTTTTCTTGTATTTTTCCTCTGTATCATAGATACCACCACCTTTATACATCCTTTTCACAGTCAAAGTTCTTCTAGTGTTATTCTAGCCTGAATGGAAGAATTTATCTTTTGACATAAATGAGGCAGAAAATTAACTGAGTGAAAGTTGGACACTCAAATGATCAATCACCACAGTTACTGCTTAGAATTTCATACTGTTTTCTAGTTCCATATCTGAATTTCTTCCATATACATCAACACCTAAGTATCTTTGATTTTTCTGTTCCTTCAATATTTAAAGGAATTCTCTGAGGTCATTCTGAATGCCTTAGGGATGTAAGCCTGTTGTACTGGAACATGTAATTATTTTAGCAAGAAATGCCAAATGAAGCAACCAATTTTCAATCTATGTTTGATTAATGTAACTACATTTAAATTAGATAGTAGAACTAGATGCCATTTGTGTTGTCTATGGAATTATATTAAAACCAAAACAGAGAATGTTTACCCTTGCCATACCTTACTTTGTGGGAAATTGCAATTAAGTACTATTTGAGTTGTATCTCTCTCCACCCACCACCAGATTCAATCTGCAAACAATGACAGTAGTATATAACATGATGCTGAAGAGCACAATGAAACGTTAGGAAACTGAAGGGAGATAGCACAGTTTGGTATGTAGACGTGCTTGCTGCCAAACCTGACCACATGGGTTTGATCTCCAGAACATATAAGGTAAAGGAAAAAACTCACTCATGAATGCCATCTTTTCCTTTGTACAAGAAAGTCTTGGCAGGTACACTTCCCCACAGCTAAACAAATAAAGAGATGAACATTTGAATTTTAATTTGTTTCTTTGAAACCTTTCTCCATTGACATTTCTCTAACTTTATTTGGGTTTTTATGTAAGCATTATTTAAGTAGTTGTGATTTTGTTGAGAATTTATACTGGTCCACAGTATATAGATTAGTTTTCAAAGTTCTGACAACTACTCAGAGTTCCCTTCGCAGACTGTGTTATATAGTAGCAATCAAAAGCCAGAATTCAGAGGACTTAACAATAGGTCCTTGAACAAATGCATTTGAGGGGCATTGGGTCACAAATACAAATTGGGTTATATGAAGCACCCTGAGTTTTCCATGTGTCTCCAAGGCATGTCTACTAACTAAACTATAATAAATAGCGGCCCTGGGTTAATTGCATAAAATATACAATCTATTTATATTTTGCCAGTGTATCTAGCTGCTTGAGGCTCTACTTAAAAAAAAATTAAAGAGTTTATCCAGAAAAATACAGAATTTAAATGACCAGGCTTTGCACTTATTATCATATATTGTTTAATGAACATTAAATGTACAAATCTATGACTATATATCATATATTTTATTTTGTTATACCTTAGCTGTATATTATCACAATTAATAATGTATGAGATATAATTGTAATCACTTACATTATTGTTCCAAGTGCTGAAAATGTAACTTGAAGCCTTACTAGGCACATACTTTAACAATGGGCTACATTCCCAGTTCATGTCAGCACTTTATGTGGATTATTACAGAAGACCTTTAGGAAGCATATTGGTGGCTTGAATGAAATGTTCCCATTCAGTTTCAGGCATTTCGTACTTAGTTCTTAGTTTGTGGCTATTTGGGAAGAATTAAGGGGGGGTGTGGCCTTGATGGAGGAAATTGTTTGGTTTTAGACCCTGACAAAGATCTGAGGTGCATATTTTACCTACCAAAGCAGACCTGGCTTCCATGTTTCCCAGTATCCCTCAGTCCCTATCTGGCATACCCTGTCTCTAACCCTGAAGTTTCCAGCCCAGAGGCTGGGCTGCCTTTCCCTATAGCTCTGTCCCAGCCTTACAAACTGTTTCATCTGGATCTACACAATCCTACTTCAAGATGGTCAGGCAACCTAGAGAGCTGTAAAACAACCTGCTTTGGCTCACACTCCAAAACTGTACCTCAATGTCAGCAGGAAGTAGACATGAACAGAAGACTGTGGTACCCCTTATTACTTTACAATCAACAAAAGTGTGATTTTTGGTTTCAGACCTAGGACAGAGGATTAATTTGTATATTTTACATACCAAAAGCAGAAGTATAACACTAAGGGTCTTCTTAGAGGTTTAAAAAACTCACTCTGTTTGTGGTTCTAGGAGTCAGCTCTCAGTTGCTGTTCCAGTTGCATGCTGCCTGCTACCCTCTGCTTCTTTGCCCTCATGCACTATCACCCTTGCTCTAGAATCACAGATTGTTTTCATTGCTCTATCAATATACCTGAAAATAGACTCTTTGCTATAAAAAAAAGCTTTGATTATGGTGTTTTATCATGGTGAGAGACAATTAACCAATCAATATATATACATACTTTCTGTTATTAATTATATTGGTTATTAGACAATTTTGTACATGTACACAATTTATACTAACCATTTTAATTCTCCCACTATCTCATCTTCTACTACCTGAAGTTACCCTCTTCAAAAGTTCTCTCCTATTCATGTCTACTATTCTTTTTCTAAATCACTTAGTTAAACTGGGGCTGTCTGTGTGACCCATGGGTTTGAAACTGTCCTTTAACATCTCATGAACTCAACTATAGGTATATAATTAAGAGCAGAGATTGTTCCTTCTCAAGAAATTATGCAAAGCCAATAGTCTAGCTGTAAAGATAAGGCTCAGGGAATCTCTCTCTACCATTGGTAGTAGGGATGGTCATGTGTGATCTTAGTGAAAATGACCACATAGCTTGTGAGGTATTATTTTGAAAATATTGTAGCAAGTCTATAGGATAGCATTTTTAAATCCATTGTGTCTTCTGGCTCTCCCATATTTCTTACCTCTTCTAAAAGATTTTCAAAAATGGGAAAGTTAAATGAGGTATTTATGTCCACAGTTTACCGTGTAGCACCATAACACAATATTTATGCCCCATCTTCCACAATTTCATTAATCCTTAGATATATAAGATGCATTGCAGATACTTCAGTTGAGATGGGTACTGATTGTGAATCTCTTTAACAGTATTTGTTTGTTGTAAAAGGCAGCTTATTTGAAGAAAGATGAGAACTATGCTTTTCTGTGAGCTTAAGAGTAAGTGTTCAATTGAATATATATTGACTTAGAAATATGAACTTTTCAGTAATGGTAATTGGCTAGGTTTCTATTACAATCATTTATTCCTTCCCATTAAATAGGTCCTAACTCCAATTGCAGTTGTTGGTTCCATCAAAGAGAAAATTGTCATTGTTGCACAACTTGCAATAATGGATATCTTGTTAACCAGTCATTGTTGGACTACGCCGCATTACATCTGGGTGGAGCTACCACTCACTCCTCTCCTGCAGTAGTGTATATACAACCTTCCCTTAATGCAAGAGCCAATCCTCAGGGAGGAAGCTTCCAGAGACCCAACATCCCTTGTGTTAGAAAATATCTCCAAGACATGTCAGGGAAAAGGCACTCATGAAGTCTAACATATGAATGCCTAAACAAGATCAATACATCAACAATATGCTAACATGAATAGAAAAATATGTCACCCAGCCCCATCCTTAGATAAAGATAATAAAGATAAAATATGTAGATATTGTCAATGGCTTCTGAAAAAAAGGAGAATCAGTTTCCTCTAGGGATGAGCATCATAAAGATTGCTCTATACTATGTAGTCTACCTTAAATATATGCTCATGTAAGCAAAATTAAAGTGGAGTAAGTATGTTATATGTGTGCATATATGAATAAATACTTGTATACTTTTAAATACATATGTAACAATAATAGATAAGGAAAATATCCTGAATTTTGTGTTGTGGAAGTAGGAGTGGAATTAGAGGTAGACGTAAGGGTGGAAGTAATGTAAATACAGTGCTCAGGAATGAAGGTTTCAAAAAAACAGGTTCTTTGTTAAGAAATCAAGATTTTTGCCCATATTAATATATCATCTTCATAAATTGATACTGACAGAAATTACCAGAGTTTACATAAATTAATGCATAATATGCTCTATACAATTTTCAATTATGAAAACAATTAATTTACATTTTAAAATACTAAAGTAAAAGTAAATCAATTCACTGATGCACTGATACTATAGAAATAGTGAATAATGCTTGCCACACTATAATCTTGTTTTATTTTGATGGAAATTATTCACAAAATAGACTTTATCTTAATAAAGGACCTTATCACACCTATCTCCCTGTCAAGTTAAGATTTAAATATTAAAATATGATTATTATGCAGACATTGGTACCTGACAGAGTTTACATCTCTGCTTAGATACATAAAAACTGAACAGTATTACACAAACTATTTACATTTCCTAGTCCTACTTTAATGTTATGAAAATCAAACAGGGATTGTAAAATGTGCTCCACAGGTTCTTGTGAGTACTTTATGTATTGATGTACATAAGCTGCATAGATAAATGTCTGTGACACATTAGTTACCTTGTTAAAATATTGAGGCATAACCACTAACACCTGCATATAGCTATTATTTATAACAAGCACTTCATTGCATTGTTCCTTGAAGTAAAATTTGTCCATTTTTCTACAAATAAAAATGCTTTGAAGTAAGCATTTCTGTAAATTATACTATTTATTACCTTTTTGTGTTTTCTTTGTAGATAACCAACAATATGATCAGTCCACATATCTATCAAAAGTTAGAGATAGATATTTGATATATTTTGATAGTTACCCTCCCTCACAAAAAGACTTCTGTAGACTTGAAATGTCACAGAGAATTTATAAATATAACAAACCTTTATGAATAATAGAATTCTATTTTAATAAGTCAAGGTAATTGTTCTGCTATGGGTAAAGTGAATATTATAGGGCTACAATCAAATATGTATTACTTTCTGTTTCCTCAAAATTCAGAGTAAATCCCCACTCCTGGTATTTTAGGATTTTGCTATTGTAGGAAACATATCCATTTCCAATATATATAGATTGAAATGAAATTGTATCACAGTAGCTTGAGTTGCTAATTTAGTAAGATCCACAACTTAACAAATCAGAGCATTTGGTTCAAGACACACCATCCCAAAGAATACTGTACTCATAAAGAATACAAGACTGGGATGTAATAGAATATGTATGTCACCTATTATTATGGAGACATCAAAAGCTAAGAAAGACACAGAAGATGGGCTTCTCCCTTACAGCCTTCAGAAGAAACCAACTGTGCCCACACACCATTGTTCAAATTAAGGCATGCAGAACACAGATAGTGAGTTTCTGAGGTTTTAATCCCCCATTTCAGGCATTTTGTAATGTTAGTCCAAACATGCTAATACACTACTTATTGATTCCTCTTCTTTAGCAAATATACTTTGTTTCCTATCCACTTACAGACCAAGATTCATATTCTTTGCTTTTGCAATTTTTGTTGCTATCCTTTTAGGTAAAAATATGTGCTTGCCTCTCTAATAGGTAGGCTGGCACCGAAAGCTAAAAACATTTTCAGACTAACTCTTCTGCTTCAACATCTTAGGACTCTGATGCAGTATGAGAAAGTTATTTCAATCTCATACTTTCAAAGTATGTTATAATCTGGACAATCCCTTTCTTCCTGCAGTTTTCATATTTGTAATACTATTTTGAGCTACTATCATATTTTATATTTATTCTCATTTTAAAACTGTAATTGGAAACCCAGTAATTAAATATTTATGGTCAAGGGTTTGTGTGTTCACAGAAAACTAGCTATTCTCTCCAGAGATGCTATCAGTATCAGAAGTGAACCAAAACTTATGTCATTTGATTCTATTTTATTCATATGGTAAATTAATCTCATATTCCTATTACAGCTAGTCAAAAATGACAACTACATATGTATTTTAAATTAAATTCTAATAAAGTTTAGAGAGAAAATAAATGTCAGTGGCTAAAACCTATTTACACTTTAGGAATGCACAGAAATTTAAATTAGTTGCAAGCTATGCAATTTCATGTTAGCAGTCAGTTCCTTCTACATTTCTTTGCAGCTCTGTGCCTATTACAAGATATTTAATCCAGCATTCTATTAAGAAAGTGCATTGGGAAGTGGTTTTTTTTTTTAGTTCTTGGTATTGACATTTGCTGTTTGATTTTACTTACATGAAATTAATAGCAGATTGTGTAGTGTGGCTATCAGATAAAAGGGTATCATCCATTTGCTCACAATATAATTAGGAGAGTGATCCAGTTCCTGGCTAGGAGTTAATTATGATGTATTAATCAGAGTGGGCATACTTAAATATATGGATATATCCTAAAACGTGAATTCTCTTATGATAACAAGTGATGAAACATGTAAAATATGAAGTTCAAGGTAAATCTTATTTGATAAAAGAGCTGAACATTGAATTTGAAATTTCAAATTACTTTTAAAATAATAAAGTCAATTTTCCAGAAGAAAAGACATAAGATGTTTCATAAATGCTATATAAACTATTTTCCACAAAAATCCCAAATCAAAGTCCAATCTGCAGTCACCCAAATTGAGGCTCTTGTGGTGTGCTTTGCACAGCAATGCTCGTTGAGGAAATGAATATCTCTGAAATCACTGAATGGCGGCCTTTCCATCGAACACTTTTGCTCTCTCTTTCTCTCTCTCTCTCTCTCTCTCTCTCTCTCTCTCTCTCTCTCTTTCTCTCTCATCTCCTCTGCCATGGATACTCAATTTCATCCTGGAGCTCAGCTTTCCAGATAGATATGATCTAATGAAACTTAGCTTTTCTTCACCCTCTCTAATGAAAACTATATCTATTTGATAGATAGTGATATATTACCTTCTATATAAGAAATGAAAGGAAAAAATGTACATTGTGAAAGAGTCAATGAACCAGGCTGTTTCATGCAGCTGTCACAGACCAATTTTACCTCAAAACTTCAAGGTGTATTACGTAATGTTTTCTTTTCTATTTTCTATCATTTGACTTTATCATAATCTCAATTTGGGTTTTGTCTTATACTCTTCAGATGAATATTTAGTAGAATTCATGACTCTTAAAATATGAGTAAAGTAGTAGGTTTGAATATATTTACTCTTTAATTTTAAGTGTTTGTCTGGACATTTATTGTAGAATTTTAACTTATTTTCTTTTTATTGTTTTATAAATATTATAGCTACATGACTCTAATCACAAAATGATCATGCGTGGTATGTACTCACTGATAAGTAGTTATTAGCCAAAAAAAAAGTACAGAGTACCCAAGATACAGTGTACAGAACTCAAAAAGTTTAACAAGCTGAAGGGCCCAAGTAAGGACACCTCAATCCCACTTGGGAGGGAGAGAAAGCAAGAACAAGAAGGAATGAGAGACCTGGGTTGGAAAGGAGACAGGAAGGAGAAGAAGAGAAGATGATCATGTATCGGGTGGGGAGAAAGGACTGAAGCCCTGAGGACAAGCAGGAAGAATGGAAAACAGGCAACCTCAGGGAGGTAGGAGGTAGGGGAACTCTCTAGAATGCACCAGAGACCTGGGAGGTGAGAGACTCTCAGGAATCAAAGGGAGGGACCTTAGATGAAATGCCCTACTGTGAGGAGAGGGCACTTGTAGAGCCCACCTGCAGCAGAAATACAGGGCATCAAATGAGGTATGGGGTTGCCATCCCACAGTCAAATCTTTGACCCATAATTGTTCCAGTCTGAAAGAATTGCAGGGACAAAAATTGAGGAAAGACTGAGGAAAAGGTGGTCCACTGACAAGCCCATAGTGAGATCCAGCTCAAGGGGAGGCCCCAAGGCCAGATACTATTACTGATGCTATGGAGCACTCTCAAAAGGGGCCCTATCATGACTGCCTCCTGAAAGACCTAACAAGCAACCAAAAGACTCAGGTGCAGATTTTTATACCCAACCAATGGACAGAAGCTGCTGACCCCTGTGGTTGCATTAGGGAAAAGATGGAAGAAGCAGAGGAGAAGGGTGATCCTGTAGGAGGACCAGTAATCTCAATTAGCCTGGTTCCCCAAGATCTCACAGACCCTGGACTACCAACTAGGCATCACATATCAGCTGATATGAAGCCACAAACACATATACAGCTGATGACTTCCAGGTCTGGGTTCAGTCAGGGAAGAGACACCTAACCCTCAAGAGAATGGAGGCTCCAGGGAGTAGAGAAATGTGGTGGGGTGTGGGGGGGGGAATGGGGACATCTTTGTGGAGACAGGGTCTGGGCAGGAGGTATGGGATAGGGAACAGTCAGAGGGTGGACCAGGATGATGCTTAAAATCTAGAGTGTAAAAAAAAAAAAAAAAATTAAAAAAAAATTTTATAATACCATGTCTGATAGCTTGACTTTTTACTCTTCAAATCTATTTTAAAAGATAAATGGCATCATTGCTGTGGTTATTGATGGTTTGGAGCAGTTGTTCTCAACTTTCCTAATGCTGTGATGCTTTAATAGAGTTCTTCACTTTATAGTGACAACCAATGTAATTTACTGTCAGCGATACTTCAAACCATTAATGTGGCTACTGTTGTGACTCTTAATGTTACTATATGGTATGCAAGATATCTTATATATGAACCCAGTGAAAGGGTCATTGGATCTCCAAAGTGGTCATTACTTACATGTTTAGAACCGCCATTTAGAAGTATGTTACAGTGTCATTTTGATATTTGATGCTTGAAAGATAGTTTATTGAGTGTCAGACTTGATTTAGCTCAGATAATTGATGACTCTGATTGTCCTCTGATGCCTAGGTCTGGCTAAGTTCTACAATATTATAATTGTGAAAATAAATTATATTACACTGTGGGTTCTATTTTTAGACTGATAACTATCACTTATAGTCTAAGTAAAATCCCTGTTACTGCAAATCCCATGGCTCCATTGCTTAGGAAAAGCCACCCATCATAGAGATAAGAATAACTTGTGGTAAAGTCAAAAATAATGTCAATGTAAACAAGGTCATAATGTCCATGTAAGGTCTCCATTCCATTAGTGGATAGAGCCTTTGCCTGTAGATATAAGAGCACCTCACAGAACAGAATCCACAAACAGCTCACAAAAAGGGACTAGCATGACTGAACCCCAGAAGACCCAACAAGCAGCTGAAAGAGTTAGATGAAGATATTTGTACCCAACCAATGGACAGAAGCTGCTGACCCCATGGTTGAATTAGAGAAAAGCTGGAAGAAGCTGAGGAGGATGGTGACCCTATAGGAGGACCAGCGGTCTCAATTAACCTGAACCCCCGAGATCTCTCAGACACTGGACCACCAACCAGGCAGCATACACCAGCTGATATAAGACCCCCAACACTTATACAGCAGAGGACTGCAGGGTCTGCGTTCAATCAGAGAAGATGCACCTAGCCCTTAAGTGACTGGAGGCCCCAGGGAGTTTAGAGGTCAGGTGGGGTGAGTGGTGAGTGGTGAGGACATCATTATGAATACAGGGGGGATGCAGGGAGGAGGTATGGGATATGGAGCAATCAGAGTGTAGACCAGGAGGGGACTAAAATATGTATTGTAAACAAATAAATAAAAGATTAAAAAAAGTTAAGGGCTGTTATTTTGACACAAGCTTTCATATAATACAGGCTAAACTTAAATATTCTATATCAGATGTTATTCTTGAACTTTTTTATTGGATATTGGAAATTATGTAAAATATTATTCATTTACATCTCAAATATTGTCACTTTCCTGGTTTTCCTACCTCAAGTCCCCTATCCCATCACTCCATCCCCCCACTTCTATGAGGGTGTTCCATCATCTACAGACCCACTCCTACCTCACTGCTCTGGCATTCCCCTACACTGGGGTGTGGAGCCTTCAGAAGACCAAGGGCCTTTCCTCTCACTGATGGTAGATAAGGCAATCCTCTGCTACATATGCAGCTGGAGCCCTGGGTCCCTCCATGTGTACTCTCTGGTTGGTGGTTTAGTTCCTGGGAGCTCTGGAGGTTCTGGTTAGGTGATACCTTTATTCTTCTTATGGGGTTGAAAACCCCTTCAGCTTTTTCAGTCCTTTCCCTAATTCCTCCACAGGCGTCCCCGTGCTCAGTCCCATGGTTGGCTGTGAACATCCACATCTGAATTTGTCAGTCTCTAGTGGTGCCTCTCAAGAGACAGCTACATCAGGCTCCTGTCAGCAAGTGCTTCAATGGCATCAGCAATAGTTTCTGGTTTTGGTGTCTGCAGATAGTATGTATCCCTTGATGGGATGGTCTCTGGGTAGCCTTTTCTTCAGTATCTGCTCCACACTTTGTTGCAGTATTTTCTTAAACAGGAGCAACTCTGGGTTAAATATTTGGAGATGAATGTGTGGCCTAATCCCTCAAACATTGCCCTTGCCTAAGCTCTGAATGGTCTCTACAGGTTCTCTTTGTTGGGCATTTGAGCTAATCTCACCACCATTGTGTCCTGGGAACCTCTTGCTTTCCTGAAATCTGGGACTTTATGGTGGCTACCCCTAGTTCCCCATCCCCATTGCTACACAGCTTTGTTCAATTTCCTGACCCTCTGTCTACCATCCCTATCTCCTCCAATACCTGATCCTGCCCCCACGTTTTCCCTTCCTCCTTCTCTCTTCTTCCCATGTCCCTCCCACCCTCTATGTCCTGTGAGGATTTTGTTTGCCCTTCTAAGAAGGACTGAAGCATCCACACTTTGGTCTTCCTTCTTCTTGAGCTTCATATGGTATCGTGGATATTCCAAAGTTTTGCCTAATATCCACCTATCACTGAGTACATAAAATGTGTGTTCTTTTGTTACTGGGTTACATCACTTGGGATATTTTCTAGTTCCATACGTTTGCCTGTGAATTTCATGAAGTCATTGATTTTAATAGCTGAATAGTATTCCATTGTGTAAAAGTACCACATTTTCTGTATCCATTCCACTGTTGAGGGACATCTGGGTTCTTTCCAGCTTCTGGCTACTATCAATAAGGCTGCTATAGCTTGCAATCCCACCAGCAATGGAAGAGTGTTCCTCTTTATCCACATCTTCTCCAGTAACTGCTGTCACCTGAGTTTTTTATCTTAGCCATTCTGACTGGTGTGAGGTGGAATCTATGGTCATTTTGATTTGCATTTCTCTGATGACTAAGGATGTTGAATCTTTTTTTAGGTGCTTCTCTGCCATTTGAGACTCCTCAGTTGAGACTTCTTTGTTTAGCTCTCTATCCCATTTTTTAATAGAGTTATTTGTTTTTCTGGAGTCTAACTTCTTGAGTTCTTTGTATATTTTTGATCTTAGCCCTCTATTGGATGTAAGATTGGTAAAGATCTTTTCCCAATCTGTTGGTTGTCATTTTGTTCTGTTAAGGAAATTTTCCCTTGTGGTCATGTGTTCGAGACTCTTCCCAACTTTCTCTTCTCTAACTCAATTCTTCATAGAGTTAGAAAGAGCTCTTTACAAATTCATGATGATGATTCAACTGGAAGTCATGTAGAAGAATGCAAATTGATCCATGCTTATCTCCTTGGACAAAGCTCAAGTCCAAGTGGATCAAGAACCTCCACATAAAAACAGATACACTGAATTTTTAAAATTTTGACCATCCTATCTGGGCCTACAAATAGCTAGAATCACTAGACACATGACCACTACATGACACATACCATATTGTAACAAAAATGTCATGTACTAGGTTTTTAGACATAATTATGGAAGTATTTATAGAAAAATACAAATATATTTATGTATAGAGATATACATATGTGTGTGTAATATACAGATATATATTATACACACATATCTATGTGTGTATCTATGTGTAATATACACACATAAATATATATTTTTATATTTATGTATTATGCACACTATAAATATACATAATATAAGTATAAATGTAAATATAAATATGTTATTATAAATATATATATATATATATATATATATTGCATACACACACACACATATATATGAGGCAAAGGGATCTCTATTTATTATAGAACACCTGGTCTATTCTATACAATCAGTTTCAGGATAAAGAGTGGTGTGTGTGTGTGTGTGTGTGTGTGTGTGTGTGTGTCTGTGTCTGTGTTTCTGTGTGTGTGTGTGTCCAAGTCAGTGTGTGTGTTTATATCTGTATTTGTGTACATACATAAAATATACCAAACAATTTTCTTTGTGCATGTATGTAGATATAAATGTATGTGAATGCAGGGGCAAATGCACATATGTGTGCTTATGTAGGTCAGAAGTGCAGCCTGGTCATTTAGGTCCTATATCAACCAAAGTCGGGCTATCTCTAAATCTGTTGACTCTCTGCAGATCCTTTTCCCCTAATATGCCTTGTGTGACGTCAATAGGAGAGGATTTACCTAGTTCTACAGTCACTTGAAGTGCTATGATAAATTGGTACCCAGAGTGGGGTTCCCCCTTCTTAGAGGAGAAGGGGCCAAAGTATGGGGCAGGAGCTTGTGAATGGGGGATTGGAAGGAGGGGGACTGTGATCAAGACATATCATGAATAAATAAATTAATGGAGAAAAATCACATTGGTACTTCTGGGATTTCTTGCATGTGAATGGCATAATTTGAATGTGCTCTTTCTATACTCACTTTTACATTCTTCCCATTCATATGAACTAATCTTCCTCTATAACAGTCTTTTTGTCTAGAATCATAAATTTTGGCTTTTTATTATAACCCACTGAATTTAACCAGAGCCATCTGAATGACATTTGGATTATAACTATACATTGGAGCCTGGTAGAACAAAAGGTAATGACTCACTTTCTCCCTGAATATATCATTCTAGTTCAGCAATGAGGAAGGGATAAGACTTCCTGAGCACGTCCTCCATCAGGCCTGCCTATTGATAGGTGATTCTTGTATAAATCCAAGCAGGTATCCACCACCGCAGCAAGACTGATTTCTAGGAATATGTTCTGCTCTTAGATGGCATTTTGTAGACTTCATTTCTATTTTCTGGCTCTTACATTTCTTCACTCCCTCTTTCAAAATATTTCAAGAACCTTGAAAGGAATTTATAAATGCCTTGTTGAGTGTTGATCTAAGCTCCGTCAGTTTCTCTCAGCATCCATGTACCCATGAATCCCTACATTCAGTACAATTTACTGAAAAGAGAGTCTTCTTTGATTAAGGTTAAATAGTATCTGTCTATCCATATAAACATAAATATTTAGAAGTTTGCTAGGCACTCTGGCAGTATACAGCTTCGGATGCAGGACTATGGACTCCTGTGCCATGGGTTTTTGACTAACTTTACAGTATCAGACACGGATTCTTTCCTATGGAATAGGCCTCAAATCTAAATGAAGAACAGTTGGTTATCCTCATAGCATTTTTGTGTTGACATAGTGTAACCATTTTGCACATTATGTCTGGAAGGGCAATCTAATAGTTCAGAGGGTTCACAGGTAAGTAAGGCATTTGCTGACATTTGTTTCTGACATCCTGCATCATATATTCAAGGAATATAAAGGCTATCATGCAAGGAAGAATCTTCCAGCTTGTTATCCATTAGATTTTGCTATATCATAAAAGTAAGATGTGCAATGTTAACAATAAGCTTTTATCACCTATTGCCAAAGCTTGTACTGGGGGCGGGGGGAAGTTTGTCTTGGGTCTACATGACCAACTTAACTCTTACTTTGAGACAAGACTCTCACAGAACCTGGGACTTTTAAACTTAGACAGCCTTCCTGGTCAATGAGCACCAGGAATAAACCATTTTCTCTGCTATCATAGGGTTATAGATATATGAGGTAGGTCTTGGAATTTATGTCAGTGTTGGGGACCAGAACACAGGTTCTTAGGCTTTTATGACAGATAGTTTACCATCTGGTTTTTATTGTGCCCTTAACTAATTTATTTTTTTTTTTTGCAAAAGTTCTAAAGTCAGATAAAATTTTTGTAGTAGATCATTATAAGAATTATTAATCTACTGGTTATACAAAATTAAAAAGGTAATGCTACCATTTTAATAATAATTGCCTCAGAAATGACAAAGGTTATCATTTCTTAAGGAGAAATAACACCCTGAGGTTTTAAAATCAGCCATGATATTTAGCATGTCTATTATCAATGAAAGAATGTTAACTAAAAATCAGAAAATTTAGATATTCTTGGTCCTAAAACTTAGCAAGTATTGAAGGTGAGTATAAAATGGTTGTCCTGATTTTTAATAACTTATATTTCCAAACGTTTATATATTATCCAACAAATCTAGTGCCTGATAAAACTAAACCCAATATTTAATGTATGCATACATATTCATAGATTGGCAACCCAATAAATCATTGAGTTAACTACTGAATGAATTGAAAAGTTATTTAAAAAGTTGTTTCTTATGAAATAAATATTCTTTAAACAGAGGTATGAAATTAGCTAATGAACTATAATTTATTATATCTAATCTAGAAAAGAAAATATACCCTATATTTCCTTCATCATGTCAGTTCAAAGCAAACAGATTTTGTAAAATGCTCTTTGGTCAAGTATTCATACATATTATCAGATTATAATTTTATAATCCTGTTACACTTGTTTCAAGTCACTAACAACATTTATTCTCAGAATAAATTATATATGTTCCTAAGACTATGTATTGACTTAAAGAAATTATTTATAATTAGAGGCAGTATCTGCTACCAACCCTAGATTTTGTAAAGTAATTTTAACTGGATAAATAATGTTTTATAACTTTTATGTCATCAAATTATAATTTTCAAGTTGTATCTAATCTTATCTGTATATCAAGTACTGTTGATTGACTTTATCAAATCCACCAACTCTTTGCATTATCATACACATATTAAAATTTTATTTGCTTTCTAGATTGAGAGACAAGTTCTTTATGGTATTTCATGGAAACCTCACTCTACCATCAGAATCAGAGTTCAATGTTTATGCTTCTTTGAAAAGCAAGACAATCTTTCTCTTCAATAATTGTTGTATCTATGAACTTTTAAAAAACAGAAGTAAAGATCGACTCTTTTTGCATCTCTAGTGCCAAGCATAATATTTAGTTTGTACTAGAAATACAATAATTATTAAATTAAAATTCAGCTTTGATAATATTTTATAATCAAAACTTCCTCCTTCAGAGTGTTTTTACTTCAAGAAAAGTTTGTCGCTAGAGTTGAACAAGTTGTTACTTATAAATTAATGTGTTTTTACTTTATCACAGTCCAATTTTTTGTAATTGGATTTTTGGAAATAACAAATACAAGCAAAGCAGAAAATAATGTTATTTTTAATATTGTTTTTCATGCCTCTGTGGGCAAAACAATAAGAAGAGTGACTCACAGTTTTCAATAATGTTTTCATTAGAAAAAATAACAACTTTATTGGGATTCATAATGACCTATAACAATGCAACTGAATGAGATTTATTATAGTCCATCGCTACATTTCTCTAAAAACATTTATGCTAATTTTCAAAGTAAAAGCTCAATTTTTAAAAAGAAAATGCTTGCATGTATATTCACTGTAAATTTTACAAAAGATTTAATGACAGATAAAACACTAGACTAGAAAGTGTCAAATGCAACAAAAAAATAAAAGAGTTTAATTTTCTTGCTAGTTGAGAAAAAAATAAATGGTTGAATCATTTATTAAGTAATGTGGCCTTCATTTTATATTGTCAAAATATATAAAACAAAATCAAACAGAGTTATAATGAGAAATGGCAAAAACTACTTCAGCAAAGGCTAAAATTTAGCATCTTTTAGCAATAATACATGAAACCTGTGAGCTTGAGTTCATTCTCTTGTGCTGTGATCATAAATTCATCTTAGAACTCAAAGCCAGATGAGATGGCCTTAAATTACCCTGTCATTCAGCCTATATTGATTTGCAGTCCTTGTCCCTAGTGATGGCATGGGGCGCAAAGAGGGCAAGTACTTCCTCTTTTTATCTTAACAAGGTTACATTAAAATTAAAAAGAATATGTCTTTCTAACAGACAGTTTAATAAGTTACTATAATCTACAATTTCTAGGGACAGTTCCCTCTGCTGTTATGGCACACTTATGGAAACGTTCAACTACAAGTATATTTCTACTTCTCAGGACACTCTGTCTCTTCCTGTCAGCCACTGTCCTATTCTAAATTAATTGTAAAAGTTAAAGATGGATTTGTCTTTTTCACTTTTATGCTGAGAGAATAGAAATTTGGATAGAATTTTGGCCCCTTCAGTTAACCTTTCTCACCTCTTCCAAAGAGGGTTGCAAAGATCTTCTTTTTCCTTAGACAAGCTCAAAAATATGTGGTATCATAACTACCAGGAGATATGCTGAGAGAT
Organism: Rhynchomys soricoides; assembly: GCA_019843965.1. NCBI lineage: Eukaryota > Metazoa > Chordata > Mammalia > Rodentia > Muridae > Rhynchomys > Rhynchomys soricoides. Next base: position 1,477,011 of record JADRCH010000239.1, on the reverse strand, counting down.
GTTCAATGTCAGGTGTCAGGGGGTTACAGCCTTTGCCTTGCATAAGGTTCTTCTTAGTCTTGTGCCTATGGTAAGAGGAAAAGCTATGGATTCTCAATGAAAGAATTTTATTTGACTGTGATACAGGCTTAAAGCAATTTGAAATTCAAAAGTGAGTTCACTTCCCAGCTAATTTCCTTCTAACCTGTGAATGCTATAAAACAAAGTCTCTTGAAGGTTAAGTGCATCTTTGCTCATTGAGGCCAGAGCAGGTAGTCCTTTGGTGTATGTGTGTTGGGGGCCTCACATCAGCTAGTGTATGCTGCCTGGTTGGGCCTTTCATCTAGTGTCCCTCCTTGTGAGTCCTGAGCGTCTCTCACCACCCAGGTATCTGGTACATTCTGGAAGGTCCTGTTTCCATTCTTTCTGCTAGTCCTCAGGGCTCCACTCCTGTTTGTTCCCCCCTTAATACCTGATTATGTTCCCTTTTTCTCCTTCCTGTTCCCTCTCTCACCCATCTCCCTTCTTCCCTCTGCCACCCATGATTGCTTTCTTCTCCCTCTCAAGTGAGATTGAGGCATCCTCACTTGGGCCCCTTGGCTTGTTACTCTTCTTGAGTTCTGTGGATTGTATCCTCAGTCTTCTGTACTTTCTTCAGTAATAGCCACTTATTAGTGAGTACATACCATGCATGTCCTCTTAGGTCTGAGTTACCTCACTCAGGATGACATTTTCTCATTCCATGTATTTCCTGCAAAACTTATAATGCCCTCATTCTTAATAGTTGAGTAGTATTCCATTGTGTAAATGAACTAAATTTTCTGTATTCATTCTTGTGTTGTGAAACATCTGTGATGTTTCCAGCATCTGGTTATCACAAATAAGGCTGCTACGAACATAGTGGAACATGTGCCTCTGTGGCATGGTGGGGCATCTTTTGGGTATATGTCCAAGAGTGGTATAGCTAGGTCTTCAGGTTGATCTATTTCCAATTTTCAGAGAAAACTCTAGATTGATTTCCAGAGTGGTTGTACCAGTTTGCAATTCTGTCATCAATTGAGGAGTGTTCCCCTTTCTTCACATTCTTATAAACATGTGCTGTCACCTGAGTTTTGGAACTTAGCCATTCTGATTGATATAAGGTAGAATCTCAGAGTCATTTTGATTTGCATTTCTCCAATGACCAAGGACTTTAAACATTTCTTTCAATGCTCCTCAGCCATTTAACATTCTTCTGTTGTGAATTCTCTGTTTAGTTCTATACCACATATTTTGATTTTTTTTTTTTTTTGAGGTTAGCCTCTTGAATTCGTTATATATTTTGGATATTAACCCTCTATTTGATGTGGGGTTAGTGAAGAATTTTTTCCCAATTTGTAGGTTGCTGATTTTTCCTATTGACTATGTCCTTTGCCTTACAGAAGCTTTTCAGTTTCATGAGGTCACATTGATATCCTGGAAGAAGAAATTTATATGCATGATATGTTTCCTTACATGAAAAACTTAAGTGTTTGTCGTGTAAGAAGACACAACATCCACTGAAGATGGATTATATTCCTCTTTGTTGTTTCTTCAGTCATTATTATTTTCTGATTTTTAATTGGACTTGTTTAAGGAGCACCAGTTAATAAAATCAATACATGTATACAATGTTAACAATCAGATTAGGAAAGCTAAGATTCTCACTGTGTAAAGCTTAATTCTCTTGCTTTCATGGTACAAGGAATAAAATCTAGGACTTGTGAATGCTAGGCAAGTATGATACTACTCATCCCCATGTTCACATACTCCATAGCATTAGTCGATTTGGGGAATTTTGGATTCCCCCTTCCTAGTGGTTTTTATAAAATATATTATAAAACTTACAAATTGTGACTTCCTTACGAAAAACACCTGGTTCTTAGGTGTAAGTGCACATTGGTGCCTATTATCCAAATTCTTGTACCCATATTTACACTCTCAAGCTTCTAATCACCTCGGCTCTATCTTTTTTTGTGAAATCAACTGTTAGCTTCCATGCATGAGGAGACACAGTAATTTTATTGGATATTTTATTTATTTACATTTCAAATGTAATTCCCTTTCCAGGTTTCTCCTCTGGAAAACCCCTATCCTGTACCCCCTCACACTGCTTCTATGAGGGTGCTCCCCCACCCACTCACCCACTCCTGCCTCCCCGCCCATGCATTTTCCTACACTGGGGCATCAAACTTTCACAGGACAAAGGACCCCTCCTCCCACTGATGCATAACAAGGCCATCCTCTGCTACATATGTAGCTGGAGCCATGGGTCTCTCCATGTATACTCTGGTTGGTAGTTTAGACCATGGGAGCTCTAGGGGATCTGGATGGCTGATTTGTTGTTCTTACTATGGGCTTGCAAACCCCTTCAGCTCCTTCAGTCTTTCTCTCACTCCTTCATGGGGGACCTTGTGCTCAGTCCAATGGTTGGTTGCAAGAATCTGCCTCTGCATTTGTCAGGCTCTGGTCAAGCCTCTCAGGAGACAGCTATATCAGGCTCCTGTCAGCAAGCATTTTTGGCATCCACAATAGCATTTGCATTTGGTGACTGTATATGGGATGGATCCCCAGGTGGGGCAGTCTCTAGATGGCCTTTCCTTCAGTCTCTGCACCACATTTTGTCTCTGTATATCTTTACATTTATTTTGTTATGCCTTCAAAGAAGGACTGACGCATCCACACTTTGTTTTTCCATACTCTGGAGGTTCATGTAGACTGTGAATTGTACCTATGGTATTCTGAGCTTTTGGGCTAATATCCATTTATCAGTGAAAATATGCCATGTGTGTTTTTTGTGACTGGGTTATGTAACTCAGAATGCTATTTTCTAGTTCTATCTGTGTGATTAAGAATTTCATGAAGTCATTGTTTTTAATAGCTGAGTAATACTCTATTGTGTAAATGAACCACATTTTCTGTATCCATTCTTCTGTTGAGGATACCTGGGTTCTTTCCAGCTTCTGTCTATTATAAATAAGGATGCTATGAACCATGGGGAGCATGTGTCCTTGTTATATGTTGGAGCATCATTTGGGTATGTGCCCAGGAGTGGTATAACTGGGTCCTCAGGTAGTAATATATTCAATTTTCTGAGAAAGCACCACTCTGATTTCTAGAGTGGTTATACCAGCTTGCAATCCCACCAGCAATGGAGCAGTGTTCCTTTTTTTCCACATCCTCATCAGCATCTATTGTCAACTGAGTTTTTGGTCTTTGCTATTCTGACTGGGATGAGGTGGAATCTCAGGGTTGTTTTGATTTACATTTCCCTGATGACTAATGATGTTGATCATTTCTTTAGATGCTTCTCGGCCATTTGATATTCCTCAGGTGAGAATTCTTTGTTTAGCTCTGTATTCTACTTGTTAATAGGGTTATTTGTTTCTCTGGAGTCTATCTTCTTGAGTTATTTGTGTATATTGGATCTAAGCCCTCTATTGGATATAGGATTGGTAAAGATCTTTTCCCAATCTGTTGGTTGCCATTTTGTCCTATTAACTGTGTCCTTTGTCTTACAGAAGTTTTGCAATTTCATGAGGTCCTATTTGTCGATTCTTGATCTTAGAGCACAACCCATATTGGTGTTGTGTTCAGGAAACTTTCCCCTGTGCCCATGGGTTCCAGGCCCTCCCCCACTTTCTCTTCTATTAGTTCCAGTGTATCATATTTTATAAGGAAGTCCTTGATTCACTTAGACTTGAGCTTTGTATAAGGAGATAAAAAATGGATAGATAATACATTCTTCTACATGCTAACTTACAGTTGAAACAGCAACATTTGTTGAAAATGCTGTCTTTTTTTCCAGTTGGTAGTTTTTAGCTCCTTTGTCATAGATCAAGTAACTATATGGGTATGGGTTCATTTCTGTGTCTTCAATTCTATTCCATTGATCTACCTGTTTTTTTGATACCAGTACCATGCAGTTTTACATCATTAGTGCTCTATAATACAGCTTGGGGTCAAGGATGGTGATTCCCCCAGAAGTTCTTTTATTGTTGAGAATAGTTTTCTGTATTCTATGTTTTTTTGTTATTCCAAATGAATTTGCAAATTTCTCTTTCTAACTCTAAGATGAATTGAGTTAGAATTTTGATGGGGATTTCATTAAATCTGTAGGTTACTTTCTACAAGATGGCCATTTTTAGTATATTAATCCTGCCAATCCATGAGCATGGGAGATCTTTCCATCTTCTGATGTCTTCTTCAATTTCTTTCTTCAGAGACTTGAAGTTCTTGTCATACAGATCTTTTATTTGCTTGGTTAGAGTCACACCAAGGATTTTATATATTTTTGACTCTTGTGAAGGGTGTTGTTTCCCTAATTTCTTTCACTGCCTGTTTATCCTTTGAGTAGAGGAAGGCTACTAACTTGATTGAGTTAATTTTATTTATTTATTCATTTATTTTATTTATTTATTGCTGAAGTTGTTTATCAGCTTTAAGAGTTCTCAGGTGGAATTTCAGGTGTCACTTAAGTATACCATCATTTCATCTGCAAATAGTGATACTTTGACTTCTTCCTTTCCAGTTTGTATCCTTTTGACCTCCTTTTGTTGTCTAATTGGTCTATACTGAATAGGTAAGGAGAGAGTAGGCAGCTTTGTCTAGTCCCTGATTTTAGTGGGATTGCTTCAATTTCTCTCTATTTAGTTTAATATTGCCTATTAGTTTGCTGCATATTGCATTTACTATGTTTAGGCATGGTCCTTGAATTCCTGATCTTTCCAAGACTTTTATTCTGAAGGGATGTTGAATTTTCTCAAATGCTTTCTCACCATCTAATGAGATGTTCATATGGTTCTTTTCTTTGAGATTTTTTTTTTTAACATAGTGAATTAGGTGGATGGATTTCATTATATTAAACCATCCCTACATCACTGAGATGAAGCATACTTGATCATGATAGATAACTGTTTTAATGTGTTCTTGAATTCAGTTTGCAAGAATTTTATTAGGTATTTTTGCATTGATATTAATAAGATTAGTCTGAAGTTCTCTTTCTTTGTTGGGTTTTTGTATGGTTTCAGTATAAGCATAAATGTGGCTTCCTAGAATGAACTGAGTAGTGTTCCTTCTTTATCTATTTTGTGGAATAGTTTGAAGAGTATTTGTATTAAGTCTTCTTTGAAGGTCCAAAAGAATTTTGTACTAAACCCATCTGGTTCTGGCCTCTTTTTTTTTTTTGGTTGGGAGACTTTTAATGACTGCTTTTATTTCTTTAAGAGTTATGGGACTTTTTAGGTGATTTATCTGATCCTGATTTAACTTGGTAACTTGTATCTGTCTAGTAAATGTCCATTTCATCCAGATTTCCAGTTTTGCAAAATATAGGCTTTTGTAGTATGATCTGAAATTTTTTTGAATTTTCTTGTTTTCTTTTGTTAATGTCTCCTTTTTCATTTCTGGTTTTATTAATTTGGATACTATCTCTGTGCCTTGTGGTTAGTCTTGCTAAGAGTTTATCTATCTTGCTGATTTTCTCAAAGAACCAGGTCCTGGCTTTGTTGATTCTTTGTAGAGTTCTTTTTGTTTCTACTTTGTTGATTTCAGCCCTGAGTTTGATTACTTCTTGCCATTTACTCCTCTTGTGTGTATTTGCTTCTTTTTGTTCTATAGCTTTTAGGTATGCTGTCAAGCTGCTAGTATATGTTCTCTTTTTTGGAGGCACTCATAGAAATGTGTTTTCTTCTTAGCAATTCTTTTATTGTGTCACATAAGTTTGGATATGTTGTGCCTACATTTTCATTAGATTCTAAAATGTCTTTAATTTCTTTCTTTATTTCTTCCTTGACCAAATTATTATAGAGTAGAGTGTTATTCAACTTCCATATATATGTGGGCTTTCTGTTGGTTTTGTTGCTATTGAAGACCAGCCTTAGTCCGTGGTGATCTGATAGGATGCATGGGATTATCTCAATCTTCTTGTATTCATTGACACCTGTTTTGTGACCAATTATATGGTCAATTTTGGAGAAGGTACCATGAGGTGCTGAGAAGAAGTTATATTCTTTCATTATCAGATCAAATGTTCTATAGATATCTGTTAAATCCATTTGGTTCGTAACTTCTGTTTAGTTTCACTGTATCTTTGTTTAGTTTCTGTTTCCATGATGCTTCCATTGATAGAGAGTGGGGTATTGAAGTTTCCCACTGTTATTGCATGAGGTGCAATGTATGCTTTTTCAGCTTTAGAAAAGATTTTTTTTTTTTTTAATGAATGTGGGTGCCCTTGCATTTGGAGCATAGATGTTCATAATTGAAGAGTTAATCTTGGTAGATTTTTTACTTTGATGATTATGAAATATCCTTCCTTATCTTTCTTGACAACTGGGGTTGCTATTCCACAGTCAAAACTCTGACCCATAATTGGTTCTGTCTGAAAGAACTATAGGCATCAAAATGGAGAGGAGCCTGACGAAAAGAAGGTCCAGGGACAAGCCTAAAGTGAGATCCAGCTCAAGAGGAGGTCCCAATGCCTGACACTGTCACTAAGGATATGGAGTGCTCACATAAAAGGACCTAGATGACTGCACTCTGGAAGACCCAGCAAGTACCTGAAAAGAGTCAGATGCAGATATTTGTACCCAACCAATGGACAGAAGCTGCTGACCCCAGTGGTTGAATTAGGGAAAGGATGAAAGAAGCTGAGGAGGAGGGTGACCCTGTAGGAAGACCAGCAGTCTCAATTAACCTGGACCCTTGAGATCTCTCAAACACTGGACCACCAACCAGGTAGCATACACCAGCTGATATGAGGCCCCTAACACATAGAGTAGAGAATGGTTGGGTCTGTGTTCAATCAGACATGGTGCACCTAACCCTTCGGAGACTGGAGGCCCAGGAATTTTAGAGGTCAGGTGGAATGGGGGTATGGGGGATGGAGACATCTTTTTGGAGACAGGTGGTGGGAAGGGGGTATGGGATGTGGAACAGTATGAGGGTGGATGGGGTGAATAAAACCTGGACTGCAAAAAACAAATAAATAAAATATTAAAAAATAAAATAAAGCAATTATAGAAAAATAAAAAAAGAAATAAAGTCAATTTTATGTGATATTAGAATGGCTACTCCAATTTGTTTCTTGGACCATTTGCTTGGAAATTTTTTTCTAGCCTTTTACTCTGAGGTAGTGTTTATCATTGTCACTGAGGTGCATTTCCTGTATGCAGCAAAACACTGGGTCCTGTTTATACACCCAGTCTGTTACTCTATGTCTTTTTATTGGGGAATTGAGTCCACTGAAGTTAGGAGATGTTAAGGAAAAGTGATTGTTGCTTCCTGTTATTTTTGTTGTTAGAGGTGGAATTATGTTTGTGGTTATCTTCTTTTGGGTTTGTTGAAAGATTACTTTCTTGCTTTTTCTAGGGTGTTGTTTTCCTTCTTCAAGACACAGTATTTTTTATTCTGTATACTTTAACTTTTAGAAGATCTCATCTTATTTGTGAGTTCTTATTGTAACTTATGGAAATAGTCCACCCTAAAGGATGATTTTTGTTTAGATATGTAATTTCAGAAAGTTGGAAAAATGTGTCAGCTATCTGTAGTTGTCTAAAATTGATTTTGCATGAACTTATTATTCATTCACATCTACTGAAGCTGCCCATCTGCTATTAGCTCTTGCACTATGACAGTTATTTAATCTACTTATAACCTAGAAAATGACACCTCAGTGACTTTTCCTATGTTAGTATTTCACATATTTTCTCAAAATGTGACATAAGTTTTACTATATGGGAACCTACAAGGTTTCTAAAGCAGTTATTATAGAGTGCTCTGTAATTTAGGAAGTACTGCTTAATATAGAGTGTCTCTATATCTTTCCGGTGACATTAAATTTTTTTCTCTTTTTTAATTGAATATTTTCTTTATTTACAATTCAAATGTTATCCCCTTTCCTGGTTTCCCCTCCAGAAAACTCCTGTCCTATGCCCCCTCCTCCTGTCTCTGAGAGTGTTCTCCCAACCACCCACCCATTCCTGCCTTCCTGCATTGGCATTCCGCTACAGGACCTAGGCCCTCTCCTCCCACTGATGTCCAACAAAGTCATCCTCTGCCACATATGCGGGTGAAGCCATGGGCCCTCTTTGGTTGGTGGTCCAGTCCCTAGGGGCTCCCCGGGGGTCTGGCCAGTTGACACTGCTGCTCCCCCCACAGAGTTGCAAGCACCCTCAGTTCCTATAGTTCCCTTCTCTAACTCCTCCATTGGGACATTAAGATTTTTCATGTAATGTATGTGAGTTGTCTTTGTGTATCTCTGTGTGTATTGTGTGATATGATGTGATGTGATGTGTAGTGTGGTTCCATAACAGCAGGAGCTCTTTTGAAACTCAGAATACAATTCTGAAGAGTCAGTTACCTCTTTTCTTGTGGATTCAGGAATTAAACTGGAGAGAGCAGACCTACTTAGCTGTTTCCCCTCTCCTATGTTGACTTTTATATCTATAAATAAATTTATATTTCTTTTTGTGTGCAATATAAGCATAAGAATACCTTTTCATTGAGGAAAGTGGCAGAGCTTTTGTTGTTTTCTGTATAATGTAACAAAATTTTTCAAATTTGTACAATAATAAAAATCATAGTACTGTGTTTTTTGTACTAAAAACTCATTTCAAATTTGTAAATGGTATTACATGAAATTATAATTTTATCTAAAGTATGCCAATGCTACATTTTTATATGTTTTCCATTTATTTGTCTTGTATGTATGTGGAACAGCCCTCAAGTGGACATCAGATCACAACTTTCAGGAAGTGCTTCATTTCCTACATCATGTGGCTTCAAGATATCAAACCACTGTCAGAATTATCAATAAATACCTTTACTTGTTGACCAACTCTTGGTCCCTCCTTTAATTTTTTTTAAATAAAACATATCATTAAGAATACCTTACTGTTGTATTTCAGTTTTGTATAGAAAAGTGTAGTCAGTCACTTTTCTCACTTTTACAATGGTGTTATGATGCTTAAACCAGAAGCCTACTTGGAAATAAATTAAGACAGCATAATGTCAGTACACTGAATTCTAAGTATCTGTTTCTGTATTCTAAGATATCTTGTGTCACCATTCTGAGAAAATCAGGACCTTAAGATGGTCAGCTGTTAGTATGAAATGGCATCAAAACTCCAGTGCTCCATGCCCTTCTTCTAGTGAAGTCTTTTTCTTTTGTTATTTCTTTACTATTTATTCAAAGCATATTTTCAATGTTTCCTTTAGAAGGTGATTTCCAAAAGTGTTTCTGAATTTAGACTGTGATTTCTTATCTTATACTTTTCTGTTCTCTCAAGTCACTGGCAGTATGTTAGAAATACAACCAAGAAAAGCTTTATTTGAAATGTCTGACACTTCCACTTTAGGGACCAGGGTTAACACACAGTGGTAGTGATGGCTGCTTATCAGACAGTAAGACAAGCAAGACAGGAGCTGCCTAGTATACTGATGGGAGTACTCTTTATAGCCCTTATTTATAACGTGTTCTTTTACTTCATAGTGCCTGAAAAATTCACCCCAATGTATACTTACATTGGTTGGTGCATCCTTTATAATTATTATCATAAATAAAATAACAGAAACATGGACAAAATGATGGTGATGGAAGCAACTTTTTTTTTTCAACCAGAGTTTCTAAATTTTACCTTGTATTATTTTGTTTCTCAAATGTGTATGCATTAGCATTTAAAATATGATTTTTAAAGTCATTTAAACAGTTATATGCTCCAACCAGAGCTGCTGGATCTCTCAAGGAAAAACTAATATGGAAAAAAATATTCCTACTTCAATTAGTTTTATATGTTTTGCCTTGCTTCAAGAGAACTACTTCACACTGTTAAAGCAGCATGCTATTCAAAGCACATGGACAATCATTCCTTTTTTACCATAACAGAAAATATTGCTTTGTCCTCAGGTCCAGCACAGACACAAACAGTAGAAACATAAAGTGTTGCAATCATGAAGAATATAGACTCTTCATTACAGGAAGGAAAATAGGCACTCTATGAGGGCAGAAATGCAAATGACATGATCAATTTTAACTTTTAGGGCCCTATGTAGTTAAGTCTACAGCTCTTTGGACATCATTGTCTCTCATTCTTTTATTTCTCCAGATCAGCCTAAATTCTGAGAGTACATAGCGGAAAGAAAACAGAAATCAGTGACAGTGGAGTTAATGCTCAACAGATGTGGAGGTTACCCAGTTGTTCAACTGATATTCCAAAGTCAATTGAGGAAAGGATTTGAAATGATTCTAGCAAATGAATGCTCACTCTGAATTTATCCTTTATGTGCATGAATATCCATCAAAACAAAAATCACAAAGTCAAGTATTTATATGAGAATAGATTCCCCATTTTTATTTTCATTTTCTAGCTCAGTTTTATCTTTTTGTAACTAAATGTTGTTTGCCTTATGCTTGGGCTATTCTGGACTCTGTATCTGTGTTCCTACAATCAGATTTTTAAATTTCTCTTTACACTTATTTTATTATATATTTCTTGATCAACAACATCATTATTACTGAATGAAAATCTTGTTTCATTTTATTTCTTTTATTGTTCTTCCTAAAAACAATATAGTCAGCTTCAGCATCTAAATTGTTAATATGAATAATATTTTAAAATATTGCACTAGTAAACAAGATTTTCCTTTGTTATGTGACAGAATTTCCTATAACGAAGAAACATGAAGAACATCTATTCACTGAAGATAAGTAACTAATGACACACCAAAATACAGATACCACCAAAGCCTAACTTGGCAAACTAATACGTTTTATATAGGTTACTTACAGGTATATGGGTGAGGGGTTAATTACAAGAGCAAAAATGACCCCAAATCATCATACAAGATGATCATCATAAAATGATCATCATCATTTGTATGTGTCACAAAAGTTTTAAACTCTGAGGAAAAGGATAAACATTTTCAAATACATAAAGAAACACATACGTATTCCTGTATATGTCTACAATATAATAAAACATTTTAAAGTTTTTTTTTCCTATAGGGTAGAAAAGTATACAAATATAAATAATGTTATTTCTCATAAATATTAACATTTAGTTTCAATTAAATTAAAAAATGTTAAAAATATTTATTTCACATAATCACATATCTTTTAATATACTCATACTAAGTGATTCCATGAAAGGAGAAAAATACAGAGAAGTGGAGAAAGGGGAACCTCATCCTTGCCTTTCAAAAACAAAAGCAAGTGAGAAGTGTAATGAAGAAAATCTTCAGATACTGCACCTGGTCTACAATGTCTAATTGCACTGCTTTAATCTCTTTTCTTAGACCCAAGTTAGGTATACTTCCACATAAACTGTCATATCTGGTAATATGGACAGTTCTTAGCTTCAGCATGACACAGATTCTTCTCCTGAAATATATGAGTCCTTGAGTCACGTGCACTTGAGAATACTTCATCTATTGTAGAAACATACAGAAGATTTTCAGTTTGTCAGCTTACACCTAATTTCTTCTCTCGTATGTCACAGCAGTCCAATTTCTTCCTGAAATGCATAGTCAATTAAAAAACATGGTTTATTCTGTGTAATTTCCTACCATTCTTGTATTTTTCAAAGACTGGTTTGTAACCATGAAACCTGACCTTTCTGTGATTCTGTATATGGTAAGAAGAGTAGAACTCCAACCCCATGAGTTAATGACTGAATAGCTTTTGATAAGTTTATATCTACAGTGGCTTTGTTGTGCTCTTTGCTCCTGAGGAGGAATTCATGGGAGTGGTCAAGATCTACTTACATGATGATATTTCATGAAGCATTACTATCTAGAAAAGTAAATATACTTTAGGTACTAATTATTTTTCAGTTATCTTATCAATATTCATTTGTTTCTGTTTCTTAAAAATTTTTGAATATCAGACATTTGGCACAAGCTGAAGTTAAGTCAATATTGGTCATTGCAACAAAAATATTAGTTGATCACTTTCTGCCATAGTAGCTACACATTCATATACCCAGTTTTCTTGCATTTGAATGACTGATAAGAAAGAGTGTCTCAATTAAATTTTAAGCATGTTTTATACTGTTTTAATACTTTTTTCTTGATTAATTATTTTGATGATTATAAGACAAGCCTTCTGATACAAAGGCATCCATGTTTAATCCTTATTTTCCTATATCTGTCTCCATGTTCCAATACAAATGCATTTTTATTTTTGGAATTGTTCATTCATAGCCATGAAACCCATGTTAAAATCTAGCAGAGACAACTATGGTAGTGTGTGTGTGTGTGTGTGTGTGTGTGTGTGTTTCTACACAAGTCAGTTTTAAAAGTATATCAGTTTTATCTCTGGACATTTAAAATCATTAATATAATAGTTTTAAAAATATCTTACCTAAGTCCTTTTTTGCAGCAAATACTTACTCTACTCTTCTGTTGAAAAAAGCTTATTCAAGCTTGTCTGTTTTATGGACATATGGCTCAAGACTCCTATGACACACAAATGACACATGGATAAAGGCAAAGTTTTAACATTGTTGGGTGATTGTGAAGGAATTAGATAAAGAGTTATCATAGAAATGAATCCAGTGCCTGCTTTGTTCAGATTATATCTTAAATTTTGAAAAGACCTAGTTTTCTCTTTATGAATTTTATATAAAACCCAATTAATTAAAGTACTTCTGATCATTTGGTTACACAAAATTATCATAATCATTCTGCATTATTCAGGACCCAGTAGCATATCTATTTTTTCAAACTTTTTTAATTTTCCTGAAGCAATATTATGGTGTTACTCCAGTACCCCAACTTCTGAATTGATACATTCCTGTTAGAATGGTCCATGCTTTTCATCACTTACTGAGTTTATCAATTTATCTTTTTACTCACTAATTTGGTTATGGCTATGGGTTCTTTTTTTCTGTAACTACTGGGAATAGTGCTTCATGGTCATGACAGTGCAGATGTCTAGACTAGAAACTGGTTTGACTTCTTTTAAAATAAAACCAGAAATAAAATTATTGTATTCTATTTTAGGTTAATATTTATAATTTTTAAATAAATTGCCACATGTCACCGATATAGTGTAAGATTATGTTCTACTCAACACTGTGCTAAGTTCTATCTGTAATATGGACAAAACTGTTATGTAACAAACATGAAACACTTTATTTTGACTCTTTTCTGCATTTCAAAAGTGAGGATAGATGGTAGGAAAGTTTTCATATATGGCTGGAAATTTGTATATATCCATGAAAATGCCTGTTTATTATTACAGCTTCACATCTTATAAAATTAAATATATTTTAAATAAAATATATTGCGCCCTTTTTCTTCCTTTATCCCAGCCCAAGTTTCCTCCAATCACTTACATGCCACTGCCCCTCAAATTGATAGCCTGTTTTCTTTTATTATTTTAATATATTGGATTATTTCCATTTCTCATAATGTGATTGTCCTACATAGTTAGCATTTTAATAACTTATATTCAGATTTACAGGTCTCATGGCTTAACTCGGAACTCAACGATACAGCTAATCTCTCTTAGAAATTTTACTCAAAAGATCTTTTGTGCCTACCTTTCCCTACAGGAATTGTAATTTATGTGTAGGCTAACCCAGTAATAATGTGGATTTTGAGGATGTGCACTCCACTCCTCTTGCTCATGGGGCAACTGTTTTAAGCACTAAGTCATACCCTCAAAGCCTTTTCTGTTTATCTAACTAAATTTTTTTATTTATTCCTCAGAAGTTTATACAAATACAGGATAACATATGATCATATACATCCCATTTCACAACTTCAGTTCTTTTCACATCCTCTATATTCTCATCCCTAGTCCCCTTTCACATTTTGTGTCCTTTATTTTTTCTTTTATAATCGACTATATACTTAGTCATTTCAATGAATGCACGCGGTATCAACCGGGATAATAAAATCCAGTCATTGGCCAAATTAAAAAAAAAAAAAAAAGTCAGTTCTCATTCCTGTGATCTATTAATAGTTCCTCAGTAAATAGAAAGTCCAGAGATGGTCCACTGCTTCTATGTTAGAGTTTTGGGTGGTTTAATCATCTCTTGTGAGTTTATAAATATGAAATGCACATAAAATATTAAATAGTGTATACAACATCTTCTGGCTCTTATATTTTTTCTGCCTTCCTTTCTTGATGTACTTTGAGGCTTATACAATGGTTGTATTTTCACAGATGTCTAGTTTAAGTCTAAATATTTCATCTCATATTCCTAATATTTACCATATTATGATTCTCTCCATTGCCTGTTTCCTACTTCTAAAAGTAGACCCAGTGTATAGATAGCATAATCAACATTATTTGAAGGCAATTTTATACAATTTTAGTTTTACATTTAGTTTTACATTTACAATTTTAATTTTACATTTAGTGCAATGACAGTAACAGGTTCTACTCTGCATCTAATGCAGTCACCAGATGTAGGCTTTTGAGTTTATTTATAGAACTAGGAATTAAATCTCAAATCCAATAACTACTCTGCAATAGTCATGACAAGATTTTACCATGCCACTACTACTTATCATGCCAGCATTTGAGCATGAAGATTCTAGCATCAAGTAAAACTAGTTGTGTATTTTCTCCCCTAGGCCCCTACATAGCCATAGCACATGCTAGAACCGTCAAAGGTGACCATCAGGAAAAATAATTCTTCATCAGTATGAGATTGATTTTTGCATGTCATGGAGACAAAACATGGGATGTCTTCAGCAATAAGATTTATGTAGTTATGGAAGATATGTAAGAGCAATGACAGTGGCCCGTGTTATGTTGGAGAATTCTGGGATCTCCCTGATTAATAAGTTCTATGGAAGTATTCCATGTCTTTCCTTATGATTTTCATCCAGTATTCCTTTTAGTGTGGAGCAACATTGTCCATTCAGATAGATAGGATACTTCTGTTCAGATTGTTCTTGGTTTCTATGGCTAAATTATAAAATTAGCTTAGTAATTGGTTTCCATAAAAGTTTTCATACTCTTTGTTCTGGTCACTATTCTCCTAAATAGACCTGTTCCATTCTTATTTAATCTTCTACACTCCACCATTTCTCTTTCTTCTTTTATTTCACTTGTATGTGTATAAAACGCCAAGCACATAAACCAAGAAATGAAATTCTCTTTAATATATAGTTAAAACACCAGAAGTGCAGGTAAAAGAAAGAGTATTAAAAGCAACAGTAAAGAAAGGCCAGGCCACCTATAAGGTAAACCCACCAGAGTAACACATGCTTGTTCAAAAGAAATATTAAGAAACCAGAAGCACATGGAAAAATGTTTCCCAAACTCAAAAAAACTGACGACCTGGAAATTTCAACCCAATGAAACTATCTATTAAATTGAAGCATAAATAAAAGCTTCCAATAGAAAACATGAATGAAGTGAATTTATAACTGCTAAGCCTTCTTCATAAGGGAGCTAGGAGGAACAGTTCAGTCATTTGACAATTATAAACACATCAAGATGCCACTGAACTAATTAAGAAGAACAAGAACATTTATTCACAAAAAAGGTTCCAAGAAAACACCACCAAAATAAAGAAACATACTTCTTTAATGTAAGACAATATATAAAGCCTAAGCTTTGAGTCTCCATTTTCTATAAAAACATTCTTCCACATATATGCATGGATGCACATAAAAGCTGCTTAACTTTGCTCAGAAAACAGGGCTATTTTCTACAGCAGCAACAGTAGTAGCTGAAGAATCAACAGTGCATTAGGTGGTGGCATTTGTTGCTTTGTTTTGTTTTACTTTTTGGTCTTATTTCTCACCTCAAATTTTCTGGGATGCTGTAACCTGTACTTGAAAACCAACCAAACATGATCTTCCTTAATGTTGCTTTGGTCAGTGCATTTTAATCATAGAAAGAAACTAGGACAGTAAGAAAGCTGGGACAGTAGGTTGTAGAATGAATATTTTGTGTTATGTAGCATGTTGAAACCTCAAATATCTAAACATTTTGCTACTAAAAATTTCTACTAAAAAAGAATGAAGGGGGGGATGATGAGCACATATTAGGTTTTGGCATCACCTAATTAAAAAACTGTATTGGGTTCATTAGAATTTTGTCTTATTGACACTCAAAAATACCATAAATCTTTACTTAAACTTTTCTAGTCTTTGCGACATGCCTCTTTCAGTTGTATATGATAATCGTTATTCTGCACACAGCAAGATATTCAAATCAAATACAAACATTTCTGAGTGTATTTTATTCATGTCCCTCATCACATTAGACAGTGACATAAGCCAAACTTTCAGACTACCAACTTACATACACTTTCCTAATTATATTATTTTGATCTTTGCCAGAAAGGGTAATAGCAGTAAAAGAGAACATTACTGGCCTGTGCTTTTGACTTTTTATTTACCTGTTTCCCCTACTGTGGTTTAATCTCCTCCAAGTGCCACTCAAGTCTGCTTCTATCACTTGAGTCAGTAGTGTGGTGACCTTTCTCACAGTTGTTGTGGGATAAAGACTCCTCTCCCCTATCTTTGAGTCTTCTTGGCTACCTTCTTAACATTTCCACCACTCTAAAATGTTAGTAAAAATAAGTAAGATTTTAAAAATAAGGACATTCCTAAAGTAAATAGCTTAATTCTCATCTTAAAAATTTCAAAAATGTCTAGCAAAGTATAGAAACATTATATAGAAACAAGGTGTTGTTTGACATCTACAATAGTATAAGTTTTATAGTTACTGAGGCAATAACCAAAATGTTATCGCCCAAAGATGATATTTGTGTTTTCTCAATTTTAATTGGAATTATTACTATATTCCAGAATATTAATTTATAATTTTATAAACAGACCTACAAACAACTTCATGTTATGACTTAAGGGAAATGAAAAAGGATCAGTCAGACTGCCTGTACCAACTACCTGATAGGATACCTCAGCCTTCAAACTGCCTGCACTACTCTGTAGGTTTCTAGCATGTCTAGCATTTGAAAGACTCTGCCTTTGGAAGAATACCCTAACTCATATTGCTAAGGAACCCCGAAAACCAGCGTTGGTTCACAATGTTGGACTTTAATGGCATCCATATTTTTATTCATCATTGGCCTCATCTGAATTGAGTAAAATGTCTCATATATTCCTTATCACTAGTGTCATAAAAATGGGTTCATGTTCTATCTTCTCTTTTCCCTCGAAATTCCTTTGGCAACTTGAAATCATTAGTTCATTCTAAGGAGTTTTATGACAATTTCATTGTTGAAGAATTGAAAGCATACTGCTATGTTCATACAGAGCATATCACACACTTCTAAAATGACACCTTCAGACCCATCTCCATTTAAGGAAAAGGAAAAGACAGTTTTTGGTAAACATGGGACAAATGGGTCTTAGTGAAGGGCTCTTTACAGATAAGAAAAATGTGAACAAATTTTTAAAAGTTAGTGAATATAAAAGAATGATAAAGGTAGAAAAAAAGAAAACGTAAAGATGAAGATGCGCGTGAGGCAGTTCTGAATTAGATTATCCTGACAGTTCAGCAGAAACATTACAGACCATGAAAGGATAGGATGAACGTTCCTAGTGATGAACAAAACAAAACAAAACAAAAAAATCCCCCCCAAAACAGAAAAGCACCTGCACAAAACAGTATATTTGATAGAGTTGTCTTTCAGAGATGTAAAAATAGTACTTGCCATATAACGGAACCAAGCAATGAGAAACACAGCAAGATTGTAACAAAAATCACAAGACTAAATATAGTGTGTTTCATTATCTCAGACCATAATTTCATACTGTTAGAAACTACAATAAAAGTGATAATCACAGAAAATTCACTAATATGTTTAAATTCAACAACAGAAGTTTAAAATATATGGTATGTTAAAGAGGAAATCAGAAAAGAACACCAAGGTTTTACAGTATTTAAACATTAATGAGAGTAGTCCTTCAACTTTCCAAATGCTGGCATGACAACAGATACCAGCAAATGTGATGAGGTATATCAAAAATAGTTTAATACTGTGCTTGAAGGAACTAGAAAGAGACCAAACTCAGAATCAATGGAATAAAGAATATAATAAATATTAGAAAGAAAAGAAATAAAATAAAGAGAAAGTTCACATAGGCTACCAATAAAACAATGTTCAGTATAGAAAACAATGGGCAGAAATACAGCTAAGCATATATTGTCAATGAGTTTTTGACAAGGATATCAAACAATCATAAGGGTAAAATAATTAGGAATAAATAAACTAGATTATTAAATGCCAAAACCCCATTATCTGACAACATATTCACATTCCAACTAATATCAGACGAGAAATACAAATAATAAGGCCAAAGTATAAGACTCCTAGGTCTGAATAAGAACACAGGGAAAATGCTCCTGGATATAGACTTTAGAACTGAGACCTTGAGTATCACACCAACAGATGAAGTTATACAAGACAGATAACACACAAATGGAACTTCACAAAACTAAAATTTCTGTGTATCAAAGGAGCCAAATGTCATGATTAAAAAGTGCTTTTGGAAAGCTATGTTAAGTATGGATCTCATTTAAGATGATCAGCTTTTATTTTCTAACGTGATTTATAAGCTTTTATTGAAAAGACTCTGGCATTTCAAGCCAAATCTTTATTTTATTATTTCTTGATAACTTGATGCAAATTTGATTCACACAAAAATTTATTGAAGTGAAAAAAAATCTGCGTGTCATAAGGGGCTAATGTCCAAAGTTAATAAAGAATTTTTATAACCTGGAAGGTAAAAACAGATAACCCAATTAAAACTTGGAGTAGGGTAGTCATTGCTGTAAGAAAGATATAATAGAGGTCATTGATCAGAGAAACAAAAAATAATCACCCAGGAAATGCAAATAAAAGATGAACACGAGATGCACCTTCAACCATTAGGATAGCTATTATCCAAAACAAACAAACAAACAAACAAACAAAACCAAAAAAACAGATTCCAGTATTTTTGAGAGTGTTTAGAAAAAGTACTATTGTGCTTTTCTGGTTTAATGTTAAATTTAACAGTCTTAGAAACTGGTCAGGATATATATATGTATATGTGTGTGTGTGTGTGTGTGTGTGTGTGTGTGTGTGTGTGTGTATGTGTGTGTGTGTCATGATCCAGCTCCAGTATTAACTCTTCTGAGCAAGTATCCATGTTCCCAAAGGGAAACATAGTCACTATCATATGTTTATTATAATATTATTCATATCTGCAAAGAGAACTAAATATCTCTCGACTGATGAATATGTAAAGATTAAATTATTGTTCCTTATAATCATGCAACAAATTCCTGTCACAATATGAATAAACTTAGAGGGCACTGTGATAAATGAAATAAGCCAGAAGCTGAAAGAAAAGTGTTGTATGATTGCAGATGAGGTAGGAATTTTCTATTCATAAACAGTAAGAACCAGCATGTCAGAATGCCAGAGGAGGGTACCAGAATAGTCAAGTGATATAGTTGAGTAGATATGCAGGATGAACAAATCTAGAGATATACTGTTTATCTTAAGAACTACAGATGAGTATTATGAATAAAATAATCATATAGAGAGAAATAATTAAGAATTATTATAAATTATTATAAATAAGAATATTATGTCTGAGAAAGCACAGGAAATATGTAATTCCATATGAGCAAAACAAGGGAAGCACACAAAAACACACATACAACACTACTAACATCAAAATGTCAAGAATTAACAATCACTTGTCATTAAAATTTCTCCACATCTATGGACACAATTTCCCAATAAAAAGACACAGGTTAACAGAGTGGATATGAAAACAGGATCCATCATTCTGCTGCATATAAGAAATATACCTCAGCAATAAAGTTAGATATTACCTCAGAGTAAAGGGCTAGAAAATTTTTTTCTAGCAAAGGGACCCAAGAAGAAAGCTGGAGTAACCATGTTAAAATATAATGAAATAGACTTTCAATCAAAATTAATCAAAAGAAACAGGGAAGAATGCTTCATATTCATCAAAGAAAAAAACCTACCAAGATAATATCTCAATTCTAAACATCTTTGCCCCAAACTCAAGGCACCCATATTCGTAAAAGAAACATTGCTAAAACTTAAATCACATATCAAACCCCAAAGAATAATAGTGGGAGACTTCAACAGTCCACTCTTACCAATTGACAACCAAAAGAAATAAACAGAGAAATAATAAACCTAACCAATGTTATGAATCAAATGGACCTAAAAGACATTTATAGAATATTACACACAACCAGAAAATAATATACCTTCTTCAAAGCACATTATGAATCCTTCTCAAAAGATGGACCGTATAGTTGGTCACAAAACAAGCTTGAAAAAAATACATATAGTTGAAATAATGCCTTGTATTGAGACAGGTGCTCATAGCCAACCATAAGTAGCAGAGGATTGATTTGTCAGACATCAGTGGGAGGAGAGACCCTTGGTCCCGTGAAGGCTCAGTGCCACAGTGTAGGGGAATACTAGGCCAGGGAGGCTGGAGTAGATGGGTAGGGGAGCATATTGATAGAAGCAAGAAGATGGGGTATGGAATAGAGGTTTTGCAGAGGGGAAACCGGGAAAGCAGATAACATTTGAAATGTAAGTGAAGAAAATATCCAATAAAACAAACAAACAAATAAATAAATAAAAATAATGCCTTGTATTTTATCAGAGCACTATGGATTAAAGCTTGACATCAACAATACAAACATCAGAAAGCCTATACAATCATGAATACTGAACAACTCTGTACTCAATAATCTCTGGGTGAGGGAAGAAATAGAGAAAGAAATTAAAGACTTTCTTAAGTTCAATGAAAATAAGGGTACAGCATACTCAAATTTAAGGAAACAATGAAAGCAGTGCAAAGAGGAAAGTTCATAGTTCTAATTCCCTCCATAACAAAGCTAGAAAGTCCTCATAACAGCAATTTAAAGGTACATCTACAAGCTCCAGAAAAAAGAAGCAAATACATCAAAGAGGAGTAAAAGGCAGAAAATATTCAAAATTAGGAGTAAAATCAATCAATTAGAAACAAAGAAAACTACAAAGAATAAAAAAAAACAAAGAACTGGTTCTCTGTGAAAATCAACAAGATAGACAAAGCCTTAGATAAACTAGAAGACAGAGAGATAGTATTCAGACAAACAAAATCAGAAATGAAAGAGGAAAAATAATAACAGACAAGGGGGAAACTCAAAAAAATTTGTTCTTGCTTCAAAATACTGACCTCTACATAGTTGGGACATGTTAATGAACTGAATGATTTTTCTAGACAGATACCACTTAGCCAAGTCAAACCAAGATCAGGTAAACTATTTAAATAGCCCTATAACCCCTAAAGAAATAGAAACAACCATAAGAAGTTTCCCAACCAATATAGGTCCAAAACCAGATTATTTTGGTTCAGAAACCTGCCAGACTTTCAAAGAGGAACTATTACTAACACTCTTAAAACTATTCCAGATAATAGAAACAGAAATAACATTGCCAAACTCATTCTTTGAAGCCACAGTCGCCCTAAAACACAAAAATACTCAAAAGAGAAACAAAATTTCTGACCAACTTCTTTTATGAACATATTTTTACATTTTCCTTATAGATATTTTATTGGTACAATTTACGTGTGTGTTTTAAATGCAATCATGACTGGATGAACATTTCACATTCTCCTTTCAATACATATGTAATTTCTCCATAGTGCCTATAAGAATCTTCAACAAAATGACTGCCTACTCATTCTGCATTTCAGGGTATAATTGAGTCAATCACTTGGGGTCATACTGAGGAAACATTGAGATATTTCAGAGAAGTGAAGAAACACAATTTATATTGAATTCTCTGCATGTATATCTGTCATTACAAGTTCAACAAACAACCATTCTTTCTTTATATCATAACCATTGTGTCAAAAAGTGTGATGTAACTTCCTTTTATTTTAATCATAAATTTCAGCTTTATTGTCTAGAGTATTTTAATTCACAGTCTTTCAAAGATTTGAGAATTTTGTATTGTGACTGAAAAGCTGGGATAAATTTGACCACTGTACTTAACAAATTGAAGTTTGGGCCAGAGTGGCATCTGCAAGTATTGAATATAATGTAAGTATTCTTGCTTGACATGTAAATAAATTTTATCCCATTTAAGAGTATGTTCTTTTTCATATAAGATTTTTTCAACTCCAGATTTTATTCCCCTCCCAATCCACCCTCCAACTGCTCCACATCCCATATCTCCTCCACACAGCCCTGTCTCCAGGAGGTTGTAGAGGATGCACCTAACCCTCAAGAGACAAGAGGCCCCAGGGAGTTTAGAGGTCTGGTGGGTTGGGGACATCCTCGTGATGTAACTTCTTATAGCATATGTGAACTCTATAGCTGCACTCGATTTCTTACAAATATATAAAGCACATCAATATTTTTTGCAGTGATCATCTCTATAATATTATCTAATTGCTTTAATTTTACTGAAATTAAGTGTCCAAATCAGATATAATGAGCTTGAAATTTATGCTTATATACAAGGCAGGCAAATATGCAGGCATTTTGTCATACCTGATCAGTTCTGATTAGTTACTGTGGTTTTGATTTTGAAACAAAGGGAAAAAAAGAGTTAGACGTTAGACTCTTTATCTGAGAAACAAATAATATGAATGTGTACAGTATCATTGCCTTGAAAAATCTTCAGTACCATTAATGTCAAGTTGTAAATGGGGCTTAACAGACTTAGGATTTTTTGAAATAAAAATATTAAAAAGTTGACTTGAATTTCTGTAATAGACTAAGAATTGTAAAATTAATACAATGATAAATTCTGGAAGTGTTCTATATACCATAACATAATTTTATTAAGACTTTTGTGACGATTATCAATAGTGTATGCTGGAGTTTGCATAATTATGGATATTTTACCCCTGGACAATGAAGTTTAATGAATCCACAGTGTAGCTAGGACACTGTAGTCACATTCTCATGGGTATCTCATTTTGCTTTTCCTCCTTGAAATGTAGCAAAAAAAAAAAAGTAAATCATACTGAAGAAATGAGGGAAGAATATATTAACCTGACTAAAAAGGAAAATATTCCAATTGAAAACATCAAAAACATATATGCATCAGGTACATTCAATGTTGTTTGTCAATATAAAATTGAAGGATAATTAAAGCAAACTGCAAGGAATCTCAGTTCCCATTTGCCCTGCAGAAAAAACATAGCAAATAAAGTCCTTTAAAACACTGGAAACATGAATTGACCTTTTATTACTATCCATTGTATTTCACAGATACACGTCTTAAATGGAAGTCTTTATTCAGTGAGTAGACTCTTGCTAATTACTCCTCCTGACTAATTATACAATGTTTTCAGGTTAACTCTTTCATGCAATCAATAATAAAAAAATATTTACATTTGAGCACTTTTGTGTTTTAGTTTAATATTATGTATACTATGCATACAAAATAAATAAATCTCATTTTGAGTAAATTGTTTAGCTCATAAATTGTTTTAAATGATTTAAATATTTAAAAGTTATCTTGAAAATTATGTGGTTTGTATATGCTTGGCTCAAGGAGTGGTACTATTAGGTAGTGTGATCCTTTTGAAGTAGGTGTGGTTTTAAGACCCTTGTCTTAGCTGTTTGAAAGTGACTATTCTGCTTACAGCCTTCAGTTGAAGATGTAGAACTCTCAGCTTCTCCTGCACTGTGCCTGTCTGGATGCCACTATATTCCTACCTTGATGATAATGAACTGGACCTCTGAAACTATAAGCCAGCCCCAATTAAATGTTGTCCTTATAAGAGTTGCCTTGGTCATGGTGTCTATTTCCAAAAGTAAAACCCTAATTAAGAAAAAAGTGAACCCTAAAATATGATTAACTTTTTTATTTTCTTCTCATATCTACATTATAAAGGCTTTTAATATTTTATTATTGTAATGACATTCTCAGTGACTTTTGTGAGAGAAACAGACATATGTTTTGCTTTTTCTGTAAAAATGACATTTCATAAATAGTTTATAAGTGTTAACTTTTTAGATCCTGAAATATTTATTTGAAAAATATTTTAACTAAGTTTTGAAAAAAACTTTGGGCTTTAGTATGTAGATGGAAGAGGATAAATTGACAAAATATTTTAGAAGAGAAATTAAGAGGAACCCAAGAAAGTTGGCAAGGTTCCTGCCCTGGGTGAAAGATAAGAATCTTTTTTATAACAAGAAATGGAAATCAAGCCAGATTTGTATTCAAAAGTTCTCATGGAGGAATTCTTTAAATTGCGTAAATAGCCAGCAAAAATTGAAAATGTTATTAAGAAAGATGTGTAAATAATTATTAATTTGCCACAAGTATATTTTTTTCTTAACACGCTTTTTATACCTAGTAAAACAACTTTTTTCTATTAGAAAGAAAATTACCCCATAACTATAAGTAACACACTTTCTAAAGAGAGTTACCACAAAAACATATTCTTCAATAACAGATTAAAATCATTACAGGAGAGGAAATTAAAACAGGTTTATTGATTACATATTTCTTATATGAAACATATTTAACTGAACAATTTTCAACTATCTTTCTCTCCATAAGCTTGATGTGACCGCAAAGCAGCAATTCTTTAGTCATTGATTAATAAAAGTTAAGCAAGCCAAGTTTATAGTAACAATTTTCTCTCTAATCTTAGTTGTAAACAACCTATATTTACTAAGAAGCAGCTCATCTATCTTTTATCTTATTTTTTTCTTTTTTAATTAAACTAATAAAATATTTTAAAATATAAAACTCAGTATTGACATTTTTAGTCATCAAAATAATGCATAGTAGTTAAATGCTTCTTAAATATACATGATATATTCTGAAGCTAAAAGTAATATGCACTCAACCAGTTTTTAAAATCAATTTGGAATATTAAACATAATAGAAGTAGAAAAATGTAAAAAAATAAATTATAGCAAATCGAATCTAGGAACACATGAAAAAAAAAATATTCCACTGTGATCAAGTAGGCTCCATTTTGTGGATGTAGGGATAGTTCACTTTATGAAAATCCATGAACATAACTCACCATATAACAAAGTGAAAGGAAAAAAACCTCATATGATCCTCTCATTAGATTATGAAAAATCCTTTGACAAAATCCAACACCCCTTCTTTTTAAAAGCCTTAGATCATTGATACAAGTCACATACCTAAATATAATAAAAGAAACATACACTAAGTCAATATCTAACAGCAAATTAAATGGAGGGAAACTTAAAGCCACTCTAATAGAATCAAGGACAAGATTGAGCTGCTCACTTTCTTTATCTATTCATTATAGTACTTGAACTTCTAACTAGAGCAATAAGACACCTAAAGGAGATTAGGGGACACAAATTAGAAAGGGAGAAGTCAAAGTATCATTATTCATATATAGTATGATAGTAAATATAAGCAACCCCAAAAATTATACCAGAGAGCTCCTACAGCTGATGAACAACTTCAGCAAAGTGGTTGGATACAAAATTAACTCAAAAAAATTAGTATCCCTCCTTTCTCCAAATGATAAATGAGCCACAAACAATATTTGGGAACAATACTTTTTATAATTGCCTTGAATAATATAATTATCTAGGCATAACACTAACCAAACAAGTAAAATATCTATATGACAAGAACTTCAAATTGTTGAACACAGAAATTTAGGAAGATATTAGAAGTTGAAAAGATCTCCCATGCCCATTAATCAGTAGGATTAACCTAGTGAAAATGGCCATCTTAGTAAAACCAATGTAAAGATTCAATGCATTTCCCATCAAAATTCCAAAACAATTCTTTAAAGACCTTGAAATTGTAATTCTTACTCCATATAGAAAAGAAAAAAAGAAAAAAAAGCTGAAGAACAGTAAAATAACTTTTGAAGGTATCACCATCCCTGGCCTCAAGTTGTACTACAGAGCAATAGTAATAAAAAATTCACAATATTAGTATAGGAACAAATGGGTTGGTCAATGGTATTGAATCAGAGACCCTGAAATAAAACCACACCCTATGGACACTTGATTTTTTTATAAAGAAGCCAAAATCATACAATGAAATAAAAAACAAAAAAGGAAGCATCTTCAACAAATGATGATGGTCTAACTTGATGTCTAAATGTAGAAAATTGAAAAAGGATCCATATTGATTACCCCATGCAAAACTCAATTCCAAGTGGATCAAAGATCTCAGTGTAAAAGTGGATACACTAAATATAATAGAAAAGAAAATGGAGGAAAACTTTGCAAACACTGGTACAAAAAACATATTCCTGAACAAAACGCCAATGAATGGCTCAAGCTCTTAAGACCAACAATTGATAAATGAGACCTCATGAACCTGAAAGATTCTTTAAGGCAAAGGACACTGTCAATAGATTAACACAATAATGCCGGCCTACAGACTGGGATAAGTGTTTCACCATCCCTATATATGACATAAAGCTAATATCCACAGTATATAAAGAACTCGTGAAGTTAGACACCACCAGCCCAAATAACCCAATTAAAAAATGGGGCACAGAGCTAAAAAGAAAATTTTCAGCAGAGAAATCTCAAATGGCTGAGAAGCACTTAAAGAAATGTTCGAAGTCCTTAGTGATCAGGAAAATGCAGATCAAAATGACCATGGTATTCCATCTTACACCCATTAGAATGGCTAAGATAAAAAACTCAAGTTGTAGCACATGATGGCAAGGTTGTTGGGCAAGGGGAACACTTCTTCTTTGCTGATGGGAGTGCAAACGTGTACAACAACTTTGGAAATCAATTTGGTAGTTTCTCAGAAAACTTGGATTAATTCTACCTGAAGACCCAGCTATACTGTTCTTGGGCACATAAACAAAAGGTATACCACAGGAACACCTGTTCAACAATTATCATAGCAGCCTATTAATATTAGCCAGAAAATGGAACCAACCTAGATGTCACTCAATAGGAGAATGGATAAATAACATGTGGCTGGAATACTATTCAGCTATTAAAAACAAAGACATCATGACTTTTGCAGGCAAATAGATGGAAGTTGAGAATATCACTTGGAGTGAGGTAACTGAAACCCAAAATGACATGCATGATACGTATCCACTTATAAGTAGATATTAGCCATAAAGTACTGTATACCCACTTTACACTTCAGAAACCCAAAGACCCTAAACAAAAAGGAGGGCCTAAGTGAAGACGTTTGAATCTCACTAGGGGGAAATAAAATAATCATAGGTAGCAGATAGAAGGGATACCTAATGGGAGAGTGGATGAGGAGGGTAATGTGGGGCAGTGTTCAGAATTAGGTGTGAGGAGAGATGTGTAGAAGGCCAGGAGAATGAATGGAAATCTTCTGTGTGGAAGGGCAGGGAATCAGGAGGATATGCCAGTGACCTGGGATGATGAAGGCTCCTAGGAATCAATAGAGATTACCTTAGCTGAGACTCACAGCACTGGGGATATGGATCCTGAAGAGGCCATCTCCTGTAGACAGGCAGGAAACCCACTGGAGCAATAGGGACACCAATCCACCCATAAAACTTATGACCCAAATTTATCCCATCCACAAGAAATGCAGGGATATTGGATGGAGCATAGGCTGAGGGAATGGCTAACCAATAACCAGCCCAACTTAAGACCCATTCCACAGGCAAGCATCAATTCATGACACTATTATTTACACTGTTATGTTTGCAGACAGGGACCTTGCATAACTGTTCTTTGAGAGGCTCCACCCAACAGCTGACTGAAATGGATGCAGAGTCCCACAGCCAAGTATTAGGTGGAGCTTGGGGACTCATATGGAAGTTTTATGGGAAGAATTGAGAGCCCCCAAATGGAATCAGAAATCCACAGGAGGACCAATAGTGTAAACTAACTTGGACCCTTGGGGGTTCTCACAACTAACATCCAAAAAGCATACATAGGCTGGATCATATATGCAGCAGATATGCAGCCTGGTATGTATGTGCCCCAACAACTGGAGTGAGGACTATCCCTAATGCTGTTGCATGTCTGTGGTATAGGTTCTCCTACCTGGGCTTCAGGGTCTGTCCTCAGTGTGAGATATGCCTAACCCTCTTGACTTGATGTGCCAGGGTACAGGAGATACCTAGGGGCATCTCTGAAGAACAAGGTAGATGGAATATTTGGAATTTTAGGGATGGGCAGTGTAAGAAGAAAGACCAGGAGGAGGAAGGAGGATTGTAAACTGCACAAAATTGCTAATATATATATATAACAAAGATAATCAATATAATTTATATGTATATTGCATACACCTACAGATAAGTGCATTTTTCACCCCTCATCAAAGATGATTTTTATTTCAGTAGTTACAATCTATTACAGTAGTCCTCAGCTGGACAAAATACAGAGAATAAATGACAGTGGGTTGGCCACAGTATGGTTTGAAAGCACAAACTGTAAAATGTCATTGTTTTATAAGTACAATGTAATCCTTACAACTAAGGTACAGGGAATGTCATGTAAGATGGGCATAGCTTATTTTGTTTTAAATTATGTTATTTTCTCATGAAACTATGTAGATCCTGGAAAAAGGGACAATAGGAGGTTTGGAACAAATTGGAACTGCATTCCTTGTTTCACTTAAGGAGATATTGTGTTCTGCGATGTCTTCAAGTAATAATAATGTAACAAAATGCTCTTAGGAATTGCATCATGCTAAGTTCTCCAAGGAGTCAGAACCCACAGGAAATATGCATAAAGAGTTGTACTGTAAGGAATTGATTTCCCAGGTTCTGGAGACTGAGAAGCCCCAAGATCTGTAGGATAAACAGGGAAATAAGAGACGTGGGAAAGTTAGTGGTTTAATTCCAGATCGAATCTGAGCCATGACATTCAGTCCCAGTATCAAGAAAGTCCAGCAATCTCTTGAATCAGGAAGAGTTGATGTTTCAGTTTGAATTGAGTCCAATTCATGTTGAAACATGAGTGATGGGGTAGTGAGGGGAAGGTATGGAGTTTATATTTGGTAAGATTTTAGCAAGGCTACATTCACAATGCAACCCCTACACTTACAGGTCAGGGACCATTGCAGAAAAGGGATGTAAAGATTACTAAAACCAGAGGACCAGGATATCCGCTGTGATATTGTTGTTCCTAGAAGTTGTAGGGATACCACATCAATGAAAACTCAACAGTAAGGTTGTCCAAGCGAGAACTGTATAATGGCAACACCAGCCAACATGTCAGCTATTTCACAAGGTCTCACCTCTACATGAAGTGCTACAGATACATAGTAACTGCTGAGAGAGAAAGGTTCAGTTTCTGCAATGGATGAACTCTGTAGTAGGTAATACAATACTGTGTTGTTAACCTTACACACAAGTACATATGAGCAGCAATAAATGAACTCAGGATGTTATCTGTCTATCTCTCTGTCTGTCTATCATCTATCTATATATCTATCTATCTAATCAATCTTTCATCTGTTGTCTGTCTATCATCTAATCTACCTATCCATCAGAGTGAGTGTGTTTGTGTATGCATGACAACTTGGTGAAGTGGTGTATACTCTCAATGTTTATGTTTACACTAAACAAGTAATGAGGTTTTTCTGTGTTCATTATCCTTTAAACAATGCAGCAGTGTTACAATAGTTCAATTTATATTGAGAATTTATATTGCTTTTAGTTTTTGCTTTTTTTCATTTCTTAACTAGTATAATGTTATAAGCATCCCAGAATGTATGCTTATTAGAGAGGTCTGTGAGTACCACAAGTTATGTTATTCATGTGTTTTGTGAGCATAGACACATGCACAGTATACTGTTTTATCTCCATTGTTTTTATGATACTGCTTCTTCCATTTAACTACAAGTATTTTAACCTGCTGTTTAGTATGTTAGTATGTTTATTTTATATAATTATAATTCATGGATGGAGAAAATGCATATATATCTATAATTTGTTCTTTTACCCTACCTTCCCTCTTTTCTTCATTTCTTCATTGTTTCATTCTTTCAGTTTTTCTCTCCTGTGTGTTTGTGGTGTGTGTATATATATATATATATATATATATATATATATATATATATATATATGACTGTGTGGATGCATATTCATGTAGAGGCCAGAGGAGGATGATGAGTGTTTTCCTTTATCTCTGTGTATCTTACTTTATTCAAAGAGGATCTCTGAAGCTGAAGCTCAACATTTTGTCTATTCTTCTGGCCAGCCACCTATCCGGTTCTGCCCCTCTCTGCCTCTACAGTGCTGGGATATAGATTTCCATGGCCATACTTGGCTTTTACATGCCAGCCAGGGATTAAACATAAGGTTTAGCTTTCACGGTCCATGTGCTTACTCATTGAGCCATCTCTCTAGCTCCTCCATGTCTTTACAAAGTCAAACATCTTCCCATTTCTTTGAAATTTTGAAGTCTGATCATTTTCTGTGAACTGCCTTTAAAGTTTTTAATACACAGTCTATGATTAAAACTTTCCTGTTAATTTATAAATGCTTAATAAATCAAATCTTGTTTCTAAATAAAAACATGACTAAAGTTACTCAATTGAATACACACATATTTTCATTGAACTATAAATATACACATTACATGTTTAACATAATAATGTTGCAGGTTACTGCCTAGTTCTAACACATAGTCTAATTTCATTGTAGCAATGTTGACTTTTAATTTGCTTTTAGGTTTGTTTGGACATTGTGTTCTTTCTATGTGCTTAGACGCCTGTTGTTAGTGGTTCAACCAGATGCCAGGAGGATTTCATCGATGTTGAAATGGACTTACATAGAATTTAGGTTATTGATTGACACTCCTATTAATCAAAAGCTTGAAAAGGATTTTGATATTTACTTCTTTCCCTCCTCCTCTCCAATTTCTTTTTATTTCCTCTGTTTTAGATACCTTCTTACTAACTTAGAGGAAACTACTCCACATGGTAGTACATTTTATAATACATTTCATTATCACATTTAATTTGAAACTTAATGGTGTATCATTTACCCAAATCATTGAAAGTTCTTTTATATATAATGTTAAAGAAAAGTTCTTATCCAGATACTAAGACTTGTATCTTGCATTTGATATAATATTTCTGTATTTTTACCTCAGCATTTTTAAAGATGCTTTGATTTCTTTTAAAGCACTGTACATGAACAATGGAATATGCATTTTAAATTTTATGATAATTATCTGGTAATGTCTTCTGTGACTTTTCTCACTCAATATTTCCTTCTAGCATGTGGCTATTATAGAAGTTTGTCTATTAAAATTCAAATGAGGTAGCAAGGTGTAAATTGTTTCATGAATGTTTTTCTCCATCTTTTGAAAATTCTTCATGGTTATAGCTCTCTGGCTTGCTCTTTTTTTTTTTTTTTTTCTTTACATGATGCTGAAGTTTTATATGGAAAAAAACTGGAGATATAAGCATTGCGGTTCTTAAATAAGACAATGCACACTTCCATCATGGTGCCTTTGAAATGTAAACTACATGGTTTCCATGTCATCCAGAGCATGAGATGCTTATTAGGAATACCTCTAAATCTTGGGGATATGGCCCTATATAAGCCAGTTTCCAAAGTTTTTAATATCACATAAGAGAAATTGGGGATGGAGGCAATGTGGTAATCTCACTCCTGAGGCGTGTAGATGTAGCCTGACTAAGTTGCTTATGAAAATGTGATTTCTTAGGGCTTCAGGCAATATGATTTAAGGAAGGAAGCCAGGGAATTTTCGATATAGCACTGGAGTGACAGGTTAATATTATTAGCAAAAGAGAGTGGGAATGTAGGCTTTTTCCATTTCGGTGTTTCAATTTTGTCAATAGGATTGGCACCGTAATTATCTCTGGATTAGTCACAGGCTTAGACATTTGTTAAAAATGAATATAATGTAAACTGTAACTTGACAGGAAATTTGTTTGAAAAGATATAATGCAAAAAAAAGGGCAAAAAGTTCAAACTGAGAAAAAAGTTAAGCATTTTTAAAACTTGACTACTGAAACAATATTATCTTTGAAAAGATGTGCTGATAGAGACAGCAGTAGGGAGTCTGCTCACTGTCAGAATGTGATAAGTGCAGAGCCAGGAAGCGTTCTCACAGGAAAGATTGCACCGGTGTCAAGCTATTAGCTTTAGCATCCCCAGTCCTTCCACCCCAGGGCTTTCACTATACCTCTATGCATACCTAGGCACTAACAACTCAGAACATGGGAGAAGGAAGAGGGAAATTACCTCTTTCATGGAGTGCAAGCAACAGAGGTCTGGCTTCTCAATTCATTGATCATCACTGCTGTACTTAAGAGTCACTGCATTTCCACTCTGTGAACAAAGGCACCACTGTAGAAACCTGCTAGCTGCTTCCTGTGTTTTATTGTCATATGTTTCTAGATATTCATATGAATATCTAGACATGTTAGAAAAATAGGAAAGGCATGTACTCATTTTGAAGGTGAAAATCTTTGTAAATTTAAAGTACAGAAAGGAATTAGAAAGCATCGTCCTTAAGGCAATTTTAACAAGTTGCAATCAAATTATTTAAAAAGGGATCATGAAAACTTTGGAAGAATTGCACCTAAGTCTTCTGAGAGAGTAGCCAAATGTGTAGTTATTTGATGCAGAGGTGCTGAAGAAATTACGAACAGGATTTGTTTTAACAATCTTTCCCTTTACAATTTCTGTATAAAAATGAAGTCTTCATAACAGTAGGGCAAACTAAATAAATGAAGATGTGGCACAAGTCATTTAAAAAAAAAAAATGAAGGAGACTATTTGTCAGCATAGTAATGAGTCAGAATATGATGTTAGTTTAGATCACACTGGACAAAAATATAGTATTGCCCTTTTTTTATTAAGGTATTTCTGTAAACATAAAAAGTTTAGGTGGTTGGTTCTAGTAGCAGAAAAAGCTAAAAGTAGGTGAAGTAGACAGGTAAATTCTTAATCATTCCAGCCTATCATTTAATGCTTTATATATTACAGATTAAATATTTCTATCTCTTCTTTTCAACAGGGTAAAGCCCTAGCTAGGGTCACAAAATATTCTAAGCATGTTATTATCTTCTTTGGTCATCTTTCAGTATAATAAATTAAAAAAATATAAACAAGTGCTTTGTGTCATTTTCATTTAGCATAATACAATTTAACATGGCCAAACAAATTAGACTGTGTCATATCTCCAAGTTGGGAACGTTTGTTTTGGTTGATTCTGTACCAGTGGCTACTAATATTTTTAATCACATTCATCCAAATTAGTGAAAACTCTATTTATTACTCACTGTTCTAGGAGATATTCAAGATAGAAGTGATCATTATGACCAACATTTTGCTCACAAGGAAGATAAAGAAAATAAGTGTCACACAGTGGAATGTGCAGTTACAAAGAGGGTGTGATGAAAGGCTCGGCAGGGAGGAGCCTGATTATCCAGCAGTCCAAAGGCAAAGGCACATGTGGATTCTCTGAACATGACTGATGAGATGGCTTAGCAAGTTGATTTAGACACAAAGGGATGGAGATTGTTCGCCCCAAGGAATAATACAGTCTATGAAACAGAAACTCCCTTTTAAATTCTCCTGTGAAATCTCCCTCTTTTATTACCCCTAGATAGCATGGAGTCATGTGCTATAGACTTGACCATGTTCAGTGTTGTAGACATTCAAGAAAACCCCAAGGTCCTCCTGAGAGCACTGAGACATTCTACTGTTGGTTTGTTTGTTTGTTTGTATTTTTTTCCTCTTGTGAAGTAGGTGGATTATTATTATATTTAAAGCAGGATATGCCATGAACCGTTTCTACTTTTCCAGGTGATGAACTCTACCAAGAAAACAGAAGGTGACCAATCCATAAACTATAGGTCAGAGAATTCTTGTTGGGAATATGAGTTTCAGTAATATTTATGACTGTGTTAGGGAAAATTAACTGGTCGTCCTTCGATTCTAAGTTGTCTTTGGGGGGGTTGTAGGGGCAGGGGGTCATTGAGACAGGGTTTCTCTGTGTAACAGCCATAAGCCATGGATAGTTTCTTGGAAATCACTTTGTAGACCAGGCTGACCTCCAACTTCACAGAGATCCACCTACTTACTTCTGCCATCTTAGTACTGGGATAAAGTCATGTGCCACTATACTCAACCCACTGTAAGTTTTTATAATCAGATCCTCCTAAAAGAAATAAAAGTAATAACAGAACAGTTGTCAAGCAGGTTGCATGTACTAAGAGTCAAACTTTCTATCCATTGAGAAGAACAAAACGAGCACTGGGATCTTGTGAGAAAGAACAGACTACTGCTTTGTGCTGCTATGTGTGGTTAAAAAGAGATGGTTAAAACTCTACTCTGGGTTCTGAAATATTTTATCCAACTGTATTTCCGTAGAAAAACTATTTCTAAGGTGTAAACATCCACTAAAGCATAATAAATGCATTCACATACTTAACTTGGAAAACTACAAGCATTGGAGTTCAGCAGCCTGCAGATCCACTGGTAATCCCCCTGAGTCTAGTGCTAGGGATAATTTTTTGTTCTTGATTTTGTTTTTTGTTTTGTTGTTTCTCTGTTCTTCCTTCCTACATTGCTTTCTTCTTCATATTATTTTAAAATTAACTTTCATTTTGCTTCCATTGATCTTGTCCTGTTTTCTTTCATAAACTACATTTGATGAATATGGTTTTTTGGTTTGTTTAAAACTGTCAGGTATAAGTTTAATATATGTTACTAACAAGTTTTCCAGTCTTACAGGTCATACTTGCTTTGTTCTCTCTGTAGGTACATTTCTTCACTGGTAGATAATTCTATCTTATTGGCAAGCTGACTACAGCTATAGTTACTAGTCTCCTACTAGCCTGCCAGATGGTTACTGGCTGAGCCTCAAGCCAGTATCTCTAGACACAGAATTAACTGATTGCAATTAGAGTAAATATTACATAGCTTTCAGTAAGAACTGACATGAATTAAAATTATTTTACATTCATTTTATCATATTTAAATCTTCTAGTTTTCAATTCAAAATTTAGACATAGAAAAATGAAGGTATATTGCTGTTTGTTGATCCACTATTTATGGATTATGTAAATGCTTCCAGGAGATAATATTTTGTTAAATATTGGCAAAATGAAAGTGTTGATTAGCTACTTTAAGTGTTGATAATAGGATTATCTTCAAACAAATGGAAATCTCCAGTGTATCCATCAATTGTATCCTCCAAAGTATGTGTAAGGTTCTTCCTATGATCAAAGTAACTGACACTGAGACAGGAGTGGGCTAACATCAAAAAATGTATGATCAATAATGTACCTGCAGCTGTGGATAATACTTGAGTAAACAGCCTTAGTACTTTGATTGATTTGTTTGACTATGCTTGTAAATAGTCTAAATGTGTTAGTGTTTCTCCTGGCAAGGCAAAAGAAGGAGTCCTTAGACCTAGGTGAGGAAGAGTTTTATTCTTATCACAAACTTGGACCAAAAATTTAAAGAAAGGGAATTATTAAAAGTGAATATTATAATTCACGGAGCATCTCTGAGAATGTCTGGGATGTTGTGCCCTACAACATTAATGAGGCATAGACACAGTGCAGAAGAAGTGAACAGTTCATTAAGACACATAAGGTATCTAAGGAACAGAAAGCAGGTCTGAACACTGTAAATGGGTTGAGTATTGAAGCTGTAGAAAATATAGGGTGGGTTGGTTTTGTGTCAGTCAAAAGTGTGGGCTTTCTGGATCATTTTCAATCTCAAGCTCTCTAGTACATGCTCCACCTGTTGCATGAAGTTCTTAACTTCATCTACCACATGCCTTTTTATCATCTTAATCTCTACCCAGTGGTGTACAGAATATATTGGGCACCTCCACCATTGGCTTCGACCAGCTCTAGTTCCTCCTCTTGTGGAGGGAAAAGTGTTTGTACTTCTCTTTTGCCAATAGGTTTTCCCTAATCATAATTTTATAGCCTTCATGTAAGTCTTTCAAGACCTGACTCTCTTACTTTTCTGTCTTACCTGAATATCCTACCCATTTTAAGAACTTATAAGTCTTCATAAAGTGTTTTTTTCATTCTTCTCACCTATAAACACAATTAGTACACTAAGGATGTAGAAATAATTAAATTCTTTCCTTACTCTACTTGCCCCTAGGTACATTACTTTTGAGGTTATATTTGTAGGATTTTTCTCACTCTCAAGAATTTCTCCAATGCAGCTGGGAACTCTCCTAGGACTATTTTTACAAAGAAGTTTTAAAATATTTTTATTTTAAAATATTCTAATTTTAAAAAATTCTAAAACTAGAAATGGATCCCAAAGTTTAAAAATGCCACTTTGGTCTAGGGATGAAGTAAATACCTAGAAGGACTGCCTACTATTCACAAAGCCCTACTCTCATTCTTTTCACTGTGGAAACCAGGCATGAGGGGGCTTTACTTTAATTGGTCCTCTGAGGTAGGTATTCATGAAAAAACTAAATGATCATTCTCAGTTATAAAGTGAGTTCAAAGTCTGTCTGGGATATATAAGTCACTATGTCAAAAGACAAAAATGCACAGCTAAAGTAAAACACAAGCAGTTCAATCACCAATCACTGCAGTGTTAGATTAAAGGTTATATTTTGGGAGGTCTGAACTAGTCTCTCACTATAGCTTAATCAGAAGATTGATAATAGACAGGCATGGACAGTTTATTCAAGATGGTCATATTGAGAAAAGGATGTCAAGCATCAAGCCTACCCTAGTGTGTACAAACATGCAAGTGCTTTCTGTAGGGGTGAATTATAATCATAGTTAAGCAGTCTTGGTCAAACTGGTATGATTGATCATTATCTCAGTTCTGTTTCTACAGAGTAACTTAAGAGAAATCCATGTAGGTGGGCAAAGATTTATGGGCCCATCTTTCTTATCAAGATATTGAAACAATAGACACAAAAGAATTAAAATTGCCTCAGAAATCTCATGTTGAGAAATTGGAAAGGCTGATGTCCTGGTTCAGCTAGAGAAAGAACTAGCATCCCATGATAGATTGGGCGTGGTTCTGACAATTCATATTAACATATATTTTTTGGCTTTTGTTCAATCTTTGGCATAAAGTTCTAACAGATATACAGAGATGAGAAAAACTAGAAGATTTTCTGCTACTTTACAAAATTATCGGTAAATTTATTCCCCTTTATCAAGTTCTTCCCTAATTTCCTTAAAGAAGTGAAGATTTTCACATGTAAGTTCTTTGTAATAGAAAGGCTGTCACTGTTGTCATTGATTAGGAGGCTGGTTTTTGTGGATTGAGAATTGAATTTCTGCATAAAAAGAAATATTCTCATCTCTTGTCACACTGTAGTTACTTCCATATAAAGGTGTTTATGGTGTGGGTCATCCTGGGGTCCTCATTCTGAAGGGCTCTTCTTTTTAGTATCCAAGGTGACAGCTGGTTGATAGTAATGGTGACACTTCCACATAGCTTTCCAAGTGGTCTGGAACGGGGAAACTACAAAAGTTCCACAGCCTGTCTACTCTCATCTTAATAACTTCATTATTGAAAATGGATGAGATAAATTAGGTAAATTTATGGGAAATCAACCTTGCATGACCTGCTTTAACATGTCTTTATGCAATGCAGAAGTGAATAGGAATCAGACCAAAAAGGAGAAACTCAGAATGAAGACAGAAATGCAAGTTTTATCATCCTCAAGGGATGTCCATCAGGCATGCTAAGGCATAAGGGAAGTGTCAGTGCTTTTCAATAAAAGCAGCTGTTCTTCTTTGTTAAAGTTCTACATGGCAGTCAGGCACTTCTGACTCTATAGCATAAATAGGAAATATCATAATCAGCTGCTAAGTTTGGATTAATTCTAGAGAAGCTTTTCAAACTCAGAAGGTTTTACTCATTCATAGAAAATATCCTAAAATGCATATAGGTGATGAACCCAATAAAAGAAATCTATATGTTGCTATGTTGAAGAGAGATTATAGAACCTACAAATACTTTATGGGTGTACCACAATATAGGCACCAGTCTTGTATCTCCAATTCTATTCCCTTTGGGCTTCTTTGATTTACTATGTAGATCTGATGAATTATATCATTGGTGATTGATTATTGGCCTAACATTCATCAGTCTGAGAAAGCTAGTAGATATGTTGAAAAGTCCTTGACATCAAACTGTTGATTTCTCCTGGATTCCAGCCTTCTTCCTGAAGCTTTCTGGGAGCTTCTAATAGTAGTATGTTTCACAATTATGCAAAGGCACATCACTTGAAACATTCTAGTTGTTTAAGACCTCATTGCAAGAGAAGTAAATAGAGACAAAATAATATGTGTAAGTGTGATGCACATACTTCTTTTAAACAAGTTTTAATCTGTATATTTAAAGTATACACCACAGTATTATACAGTGCCTATGTAAGTGGCTGTTGCAATGAAACAGATGAACATCTCCTACCTCACATTATACTTCATCAACTACAGCTATGTTTAGTAAAATGTAACAGAGTTCTTACCCTATATTTGCACACACACACACACACACGTACACACACACACATTCACATTGACACTCACACATACATATACCTTTTTAGTTACAGTCTTAAATTTGGTATTTAATTTTTTTATTTTATTCTCTATATCCATATATATGACCTTTTTCCATAGCATAGGCTAAAGAGAGCACATCTAAAATATTTTGTTCATACCAGGCTAATTTTATATTATATAATGGAAGCCAAGGCTATTCTTGTAGCAAAGTACCTTTGTTCCTATATTTTTATAAATTTATAAAATTTATATGTATTTTATTAAAGCATAATACTGAACAAATCTTAATTTCATAATTTTTTATTTTCGTGTCTTTGCTGTGCATATATTGAGTTGTAAATTCAATTCTCTGTCATTAATTTGCCATGTAGCATTTCTGTGATTATGCTAATTTTAATTGCCTTACAAGTTTAATTCATTCTTGTTAACCAAACTGGTGTCATATAACAACTTTATCTCTATATTTCTAATATATCAACATTATTGTATCATCTAAAGAGTCTCAGATAACATAGTAAAATAGAAACTTATTTGGGGTCTTAGAGCTGAAATTTGAGAAGCCTAATTTCTACTAAAAGCTATAATGTGTTCCTATAAACCAGAGTTTTGAAGGTGTTTTCGGGATTAAAGGTTAAGGATGCTTACCTGAGTTAAACAAATCTTTACTTCTTTTTTGAGGACAAAAGTCAGAAAATTTACTTTATTATAAACATTCTGAGAATTTCATACATGGCTATCACATTTGCATCAGTCCCAAACCTCCTTCTCCTCATCCCATCCCTCCTATAGCTTCTAAAATTTTTTCTCAAATTTATGATCTTTTCTTTGTTGGGAATTGGTTCTAATGCTTTGTTTTAATTCAGCTCCCAAAAGTCATGTTTCCAGACCTGAGGGTGCCTGTCCCCAGCTGGCTTTGATTGGCAATAAAGAATTGCCATAGAGACAATGGCTAGACTTTTTGATTGCTATGGCAAGGGACCCAGAGACAGGGGAGGAAAGGAGAATCAACATTACTTGGAGACAGAGGAATCAGATTTAAGATTTGAAGGAAAGAAAGCATCCAACAACGTAGGTGCAAAGGAAATATGGCCCTATGGGGGTGGAGGGGTGCTGCCGAGATGTTAACAGGGCAGCAAAGGTAAAATATTCACTGATACAGAGGTCTAACTATAGTATTGCTGACTAATCATTTGGGCCTGTCCATTCTATGATCATTTTTTTTTTTTTTTTGGTCTTTGCACATTGACTAGTTGTGGATTTCTATAATGGTCCCTGATGGCTGAAAATGAAGCATATTTGATGACCTGTGAGAGCTATTCTAATCTATATGTATAAGAATAACTATTTTGAATAAATTTAGAAATTATACCGATTTAGAAACGTTATAGTAATAGGTTCTTTTCAAAGATCCATGATCTTATGTGCCACAGGGAGTTTAATAGCTACATTTACAGTTCTGGGTATTAATCCCATTTTTAGTGGGTTTTAAGTCCAATTAGATAGCTACTGATTACTCCTAGACTAAAAGAAACATTATTGTAACTTTAAAAATACTCTTTTGACTTGTCAGCACATTCACAGAGTTGTCACTATAGCACAATATGGAATCTGGTTCACAAACTAGAGATGCTACACTTACCTTTCATAATTTCAAAATGAGAAAAGAAATGAAAATACCAGTATCTCTCTAAAATATCTAAACTCAACCCCTGAGTAAGAAGGCTAACGTAAATTATTGATCAAAATTCAATCAGAAAAATACTCTCTTTCCTATACTTGAGACATATACAGTAAGTGTGGATGTCCCGTGATTTAGAAATTTTAACTTAGAAGAAAATAAAGTATACAGTTGGTCACACATTTTGGCCTGCAAACTCCATCCTTTCACACTTGCTGAGAGTAATGTCATGGCTGAACAGGTCTGAAAATCCAGTGGCATTCAGGGATGTCTTTATTGTACAATGACGACACAAATCACCACTCTGGAAACAGGAAAAGGAACAATGAAATAAATCCCCCCTCTTTGTCTGTCTATCTGTCTGTCATGTGTAAAATTATATGTAAATAATAGCAAACTACAAATAACCAAAAGCATACTTCTGGAGGAAATACCATAAAAAATTATTATACTTAGTGAGCATCACATTCCCCAGGAAACATTAGTGAGATATCCAAAGTAAAGAATAAGACAAAAATTTCTTCTTTTTCACTTCTATACACAAGTTTGGCTCTGACTTAGGAATGAGTTAAAAATGGTTCTTTCACTAGATATTGTGACATAGGCCTTTCATCTGAGTACTTATACAGTGGCAAGTGGATTTCTGTGAGTTCCAGGCCAGACTGATCTTCGTAGTGAAACACCCAGTACCCAGCCAGCAAGGACTATACAAAGAGGCCCAGTCTCATAAATACAATATATAAAAATTGGAGACTAGAGAGATTACTCAGTGGTTATGACTACTTGCTGATCTTGTAGAGAAACTGGATTCAGTCCCAGCAACTAAGAAACCATATAATATTCCTGTGAGTATGTCTAGTTTATGGAATCTAATCCCCTCCCAAGGCTGCAGAATACACATGGAATACATAATACAGTGAAGTATACCTATATGCCCACAAGTGTCAAAGTTATTAGAAAATACTTCATAAAACAGGAAGTATTTCTGAGCAACAGATAGAAAGAGGACTGGAAAAGTATCTTCTGATAGAAAACAATTCAATGGAAAGATAAAATAAAAGACACCTTTGTGGGTTACTTAAATAGACTACCTAGAAAAGCTTGCTATGTATAGAGTATGATAAAGTTAAACTGAGAATTGTGAAAAGAAAATGGTAAGATATTACTATAAATTAATGGTTCTGAACTTTATTCTGTTGACACATGGGTATCTGTAATAGTAGAAGGAAGAAAAATTAATATTGATGAAAGTATTTTTAAAATTAATTTAAAAATAAATTTGTAACACTCCTTGGAAAATGACTATAGTAGTTAAGGCACAATATCTAGCCATTTTAGAAACTCAATAAAAAGTTTATTCAATAAATTAATGTCTGAAATAACAAAAGAAAAGTTAGACTCCTCCAAAACCAAATTACTCAATTCAAAAATGGGGTACAGAGGTAAACAGAGAATTCTCAACAGAGGAATCTCAAATAGCCAAAAAGCACTTAAAAACATGTTCATTATCCTTAGTTATCAAGGAAATGCAAATCAAACTACGCTGACATTCCACCTTAGACCAATCAGAACAGCTAAGATAAAAACTCCAGTGACTGCACATGCTGGTGAAGATGCAGAGAAAGGAAAACACTCCTTCATAGTGGGTAGGATTGCAAACTGGTATAACCACTCTGGAAATAAATCTGGTAGTTCCTCAGAAAAAAAATTGGAAATAGTTCTACCTGAAGACCCAGCTATACTGCCTCTGGGCATATACGCAAAAGATGTTCCACCATATACCAAGAACAAGTGTTTCATTATGCTCATAGCAGACTTATTAGTAATAGTGAGAAACTGGAATCAACCCAGATGTCCATCAACCAAAGGATAGATACAAAAAATGCGGTTCATTTACACAATGGAATACTATTCAGTTATTAACAACAAGGACATCGTGAATTTTGCAGGCAAATGGGTGGAACTAGAAAATAACATCCTGAGTGAGTTAACTCTGACCTAAAAAGATATGCATGGTATGTACTCACTGATAAGTGGATATCAGCCAAAAGTACAGAATCGCATGATACACCCCACAGACCCTAAGAAGTTAAACAAGAAGGAAGCGCCAAGTGAGGATGTTTCAATCCCACTTAGAACAGGGAATAAAATACTCATGGGAGGCACAGGGAGGAAGGGATCTGAGTGGGAAAGAGGAAAAGAAAGGGAAAGGGTAACAGGATCAGGTATGGGTTGTGGGGGATGGGGGGAGAGACAGGAAAAAACCCAAAGGGCCAGGAGAATTAATGGAAATATGTAGCTTCTGGGGATGGGGGTGGGGCAAACCTCTAGAAGGTCGCAGAGATCTGAGATGTGAGAGGCTCCCAGAATTCAGTAAGAGTGACCTTTCATGGAAAGCCCAAGTGATGATACTACTTCCAGTATATAGTCAGGGTCCCCAGTAGAAAGATGGGGACACTAACCAGCCTTCAAAATTTTTGACCCAGAATTATTCCTGTCTGGAAGAAATAAAGGGAGAAAAAATGAATTAGAGACTGAAGGAAAGGCTTTCCCATCACTGGCCTAACTGGGGATCCATCCCATGGGTAGGCACCAAGCCCAGACACTATTACTGATGCTATGTTTTCTTTGTAGAAAACATTTTAACATGGTTGTCCTCTGAGAGGCTCTATCAGCAGCTGACTGAGACAGATACAGTTACTTAAACCAACCACTGGACTGAGGGACCCCTATGGAAGAGTTAAAGGAAGGACTGAAGTTATTGAAAGAGACGGCAACCTTGCAGGAATACCAACAGTGTAAATAACCTGGACCCGTGGTAGCTTCCATAGAGTAATCCACCAGCCAAAGAGTATACACGGGCAGGTCCCTGTACTACATATGTAGCAGGACTGCCTTTTCGGGCTTCAGTGAGAGATGATGCATCTAATTCTGGAGAGACTTGATGCCTCATGGAAGGGGGATAATAGGGCATGGGTGGGTAGGGGAGCACCCTACCATAGGCAAAGGGGAGGGTTAATTGGTTGAAGAACATTATTATTTTAAAAACAATTGTATAATGTTCTCTTTCTGCTGCTAAAATATTCTCTCTCCCTTCATTTATATGCTGAGATTCAGTCCTTTATTTAAAACCCATTTGGTCAAATCCTATCAGAAGCTTCCTTAGGCACTTGGATCTGTTTTACTTGCAGTACTTATTTTGAACATTGGTTTACACCCCACTCTATTACAATCATCTTTCACTAGCATCATGCTAAGAAGCTATCAAGAATTTGAGAGGAAGAGCATATGATATTTCTGATTTTCCTCACTTATAATTTCCAAAGTAG
Organism: Rhynchomys soricoides; assembly: GCA_019843965.1. Classification (NCBI taxonomy): domain Eukaryota; kingdom Metazoa; phylum Chordata; class Mammalia; order Rodentia; family Muridae; genus Rhynchomys; species Rhynchomys soricoides. The sequence goes on along the minus strand of JADRCH010000239.1, from coordinate 1,433,560 downwards.
TACTCTGCCTCAAATGAAACCTGAATGACTGTCTGGTAAAATAAAATAAAGCAAAACAAATATTAAACATAATCAAATTGATCAACATGATTAGCAGTTAGAACTAATCCTAAATGGACCTAGATAATGATCATCAGTTAACGAACGTCTATAATCAAAATGTGATACAGTCATACAATAAAATATTATTCAGCTCTAAGTTGTATACTCTTAAATAGAGAGTTTCCCCAGAGTTTATATATTGATTTTTAGTATCATGTAGATTTCTTAGAATCACATTTAATATCTTCAAATGTCATTTGCTTGCCATTACTCTTTCTTTCCATTTTTTAAAAAATTAATCAATGATTTCAAGACTATCATATGACCTAGCCTAGATTAGGAACTGTTGTATATATAAATGTGTCTCAAACTTCACTGAAGACTTTTGAAATGTGTCTCAAACTTCATTACTTTGGGACAGTTATATTCTACTGAACAATACAACACTTGGAAGAACACAGATTTTATTTTGCAATAGAAATTGTAATGGATCTATTAGGTTCTGTTCAACAGGACATATTACACGCTAATAGGAGTGAGTATCACCTATAGTTTGGAATGAATGATACACTCTGAAGTTTCATACATGAGGTCTGGTTTTTCATAATGGAAATTAAGCATCCATCAATACCAGTGAAATTTGTTTTTCCACAGTCTAGTTTCTGTCTTTCCTGGGAAAGCTTGTATGAGAAGAGGTATGATAACTGGCACACGGCATGCTTTCAGTAAATGAATCCATTTAAAAATATTGTGCCAGCTCAAACTTGAGTCTGCTTTATGTTTCTAATACTATCTTTTATCCAATATTATAATTTATAGTTTTTCTAAAACTTACAATATTCTGCAGTTAGACTTTGTAACATGTATATCTCTTTTGTCTTAATCGACAACTAACTTTTCTAATTATTTTCTTGAGGGAAAGTTACAATATCCATAGAGATTTGAAGTAGCATGTGTGAAAAAACATCTGAAAAAAATTAAAGTTTCTGGACAGATGTTATAAGAGTCTTGTAGAAAAAGCTATCAGCATTACACTCCCAATTCTAATTTACTTTACATCAGGCATTTAAATTTATTATCTTTAGGCCATATGCTCCAAATGAAGCTGGCTTCTATATTCATGAATCAGTGACAATGAACAGTTAAGTTCTGCTAATTCAGAAAGGTGAAGTTGAGTGAGCTTATTTAAATGGCAGAATATTTGTAACTACAAATTCTGCATACCATCAGAAGACTTCCAAAAAAAAAAAAAAAAACCCTTGCCATATGTTTAAAAACTGTGATGAAAATGGTTTAAGAAAAAAAAAATGCAACTTTTCCACAGCTATAGTTGAGAATATCTTAGCATTCCCATTAAAATTCTATTTTAAGAGCTATAAACTTGGACATGGAATTCATTGTAGGCTTAAATGTAGCATCAGCATTCAAAGGGAACATTATGATATATAATATCTTAAAATAATTAAATGATTTCTCACATTTCATGAATGGCTAATATCTTAGCAGTGCTGTTGGAATTGAGTTAATTTTTTTTACTGCAGCAAACAGACTAATCCTCCTTATGACTGACTTAGCTATTAAAACCATGAGTATCACACATACCAGTCACAGTACCTATGAATATTCACTGTGTTTGCTAGAAATACCATAAGTAAATATAGGTAGAAAAAGTAGCAGCAGAAAAAGTAGCATTTCTTGTCCTTCCAAAGATCTTGGTTTGAATCCAACGACATATTATAGGCTTTCTGGGAAAAGCACACACATGGAAACAGCATGTTTTGGCAGTGAATATCTAGAGACTAGGTTCCAAAATGTTAAGAACCTACTTAAATAATCAAGACACTTCAAGTTGGAAGGATCAGTGAAAATTTTGTAAAAAAAAATTTTCTCCATTTTAAGGCATTGTTCATCTCCATATTCACCCCAATCAAAATCAGTATAAATGAACAACAGCTCAGAAAGCTGTTAGGAGAGTCCATTCCCGTCTAAAGCATAGCTCTAAAATGCTATTTTATGAACAATATTGCTCATTCTGAAGCATAATGTGAAATAAATACATAATACAGAAGAGCCAAATGCTTCTGAATTCTCTCAAAAGTGTGTCAGAATCTTAAGATGATAGATTAGAATATCAGCTCCTGTTACTTTCAGATTCTAAGGAAACATAAATCCCAATGGTTTTTTTGTTGATGTTGTTGTTGTTGTTTGTTTTGTTTGGTTTTCATTTATTTGGTTTTTGGTGTTTGTTTGTTAGTTTGTTTTCTATTTATTTACTATTTTATTGGTTATTTTATTTATGTATATTTTAAATTTTGTCCCCATTCCAGGTTTTCCCTCCGCAAACCCCCTATCCCATTCCCCTCCTCTTTGCCGCTTTGAGGGTACTCTCCCACCCACCTACCCATTTTCCCTTCCCCAGTATAACACCCCCTTAAACGGGGGTATCAAGCCTCCACAGAACCAAGGGACTCCTTTCCCACTGATACCAGATAAGACAATCCTCTGCTACATAAGTAACTGGAGCCATGGGTCCCACCATGTGTACTTTTTGGTTGGTGGTTTAGTCCCTGGGAGCTCTGGGTGGTCTGGTTAATTAATATTGTTGTTTTTCCTATGGCTGTGAATATTTGCATCTATATTGGTTGGGTTCTGGCAGAGCCTCTCAGAAGACAGTTATACCAGGCTCCTGTCAGCAAGTGCTTCTTGGCATCAGCAAAAGTGACTGGGTTGGGTGTCTGCATATGGAATGGTTCTCCAGGTGGAACGGCCCCTGTATGGTGTTTCCTTCAATCTCTGCTCCACTCTTTGTCCCTGTATTTCCTTTTAAAAATTTTTAGGTATTTACTTTATATACATTTCAAATGTTTTCCCCTTTGGAACCCCTTATTCAATTCCTCCTCCCCTGCCTCTATGAGGGTGCTCCCCCACCTACCCACCCATTCCCCTCTTTCCTCCCTAGCATTTCCCTACACCCGGGCATCTAACACCCTCAGGCCCAAGGGCCTCTCCTTCCACAGATGGCCAACAAGGCCCTCCTCTGCCACATATGTGGCCAGCACTATGTGTCCTTCCATGTGTATTCTTTGATTAGTGGTCCAGTCTCCAGGAGCTCCCTACATGGGGCTGCAAACCCCCTCAGTTCCTTTGGTCCCTTCTCCAACTCTTCCATCTGGGACCCCATGCTCATTCCAATGGTTGGCTGTGAGCATCTGCCTCTATATTTGTCAGGCTCTGCCTGAGCCTCTCTGGAGACATCTTATCATTCTTCCATCAGCAAACACTTCCTAGCATCTACAAGAATGTCCAGGTTTGGTTGCTATATATGGGATGTATCCCCAGATGTGGCAGTCTCTGGATGGCCTTTCCTTGAGTCTCTGCTCCACACTTTATCTCAATATTTCCCCATGTGAGCATTTTGTTCACCCTTCTAAGAAGATTGGAAAAATTCTGGGTTAAAATTTTTGAGATCCCTCAGCTTGGTCAGTGCTTATCTACTGGAGAAGGTCTGTGAGGTTCTATCTCCCCTTTGTTGGATATTTTGGCTAATGTCATCCATGTTGGGTCCTGGGAACCTCTTGCTTTCCTGGTGTCTGGGACTTTCTAGTGGCTACCCCCAGTTCTCCATCCCCCACTGCTATATATTTCTTTTCAATATCATGACCCTCAGTTAGCTTTCTCTTGTCTCTTCCTGAAACTAACCTGTGCCCCCCTCTTTCTCTCTTCTTCCTTTCTCCTTCCAAGGTTCCTCCATACCTTTACTATCATTTATTATTTTGTTCTCCTTTCTAAGTAGGATTGAAACATCCACACTTTAGTCTTCCTTCTTAAGCTTCATATGATCTGTGAGTTGTATCATGAGCATTCAGAGATCATGGGGTAATATCCACGTATCAATAAGTACATAATATGTGTGTTCTTATGTGTCTGAGTTGTCTCACTTAGGATTATATTTTCTAGTTCCATCCACTTGTCTGCTAATTTCATGAAGTCATTGATAAAAAAGCCAAAACTATCCAGTGGAAAAAAAAGATAACATATTCCACAAATGGTGCAGGTTCAAGTGGTTGTCAGCCTCTAGAAGAATGCAAATTGATGCATTCTTATCTCCTTGTACAAGGTCAAGTCCAAATGGATGAAGGCCCTCCACATAAAACAGATATGCTGAATCTAATGGAAAAGAAAATGGGAAAGAGAACACATTAGAACAGGAGGAAATTTCCTAAACAGACACCAATTGATCAGGCTCTAAATCAACTATTGACAAATGGGATCTCATAAAATTGAAAGCTTATGTAAGTCAAAGGACACTGTAAATAAGACAAAATGGCAGCCTACAGATTGGGAGAAGATCTTTACAAACCCTACATCCAATAGAAAGCTAATATACATTGAGTACAAATAACTCAAAAAGTTAGACACCAGAGAACCAAATAACCGTATTTAAAAATGGGGTACAGAACTAAACAAAGAATTCTCAACTGAGGAATATCTAATGGCTGAGAAGCACCTAAAGAAATGTTCAACATCCTTAGTCATTAGGGAAATTCAAATCAAAACAACCCTGAGATTCTACCTCATACCAGTCAGAATGAATAAGATCAAAAACTCAGGTGACAGCAGATGGTAGTGAGGATGTGAAGAAAGAGGAACACTCCTCCATTGATGGTGGGATTGCAAGCTGGTACAGCCTCTCTGGAAATCAGTCTGGCAGTTCTTCAGAAACTGGAAGTAGTTCTACCTGAAGACCAAGCTATACTACTCATTGGCATATACCCAGAAGATGCTCCAACATATAACAAGGCCACTTGTTCCATTACTTTCATAGCAGCCTTATTTATAATAGTCATAAGTTGAAAACAACTAAGATGTCCCTCAATGGAAGAATGGATACAGAGAATTGGTACATTTATAAAATGAAGTAGTACTCAGCTATTTATTTACTTTTTGTGTGCTTATGTTTGTATATTTGGGCATATTCATGTACACATCTGTATAGAGACCATATGTCAGCTTTGAGAGTCTTCATTTATCTCTCTTCGTCTCATTTTTGAAAACAGTTATCTCACTGAATCTTTAGTTCACTAACCATCCAGAACATCACTTTTCTTAAATACATCCACTTGTTCTGCCTCCCTAGAGCTTTTGTTACCTTGTCAACTGAGACAAGTCTTCCATAACAATCTCACTGGCTTTAAAAACTAGTATTAATTAGATAAATAGAAAGCAGCAACCCTCCATTTATCACACAGCATATCTAATAAAACCTAGTCGTTAACATTTTATATGATGCAGAAACCAAATGCCCTTGAAGACAACAGCTCTAATAACTCCCCTTGTCTAAGATCTAGAAGAAGGTTGACATGGAGTTCTTGATGTTCCATGTGATAGTGATGTAAGACACATTGGAATCACGAGGACCATAATAAGGCAAACCAAATCATGAGTTATTATAAGTCCGACTTCCAAATTTTGAAGTATTGATATAATCGCACCTGTCCAGACTATACTTAGAAGTATACAAATATGACCTTTAGTCTCAGACTTGAAATCTTTGGTTTAGTGGACACAGTTATAATGTGGGCCCATTTATTATTTGTTCTAAATGTTTATCATGCTGATCAATTTGATCATGTTTAATATTTGTTTTACACCATTTCATCTCACAAAAATAATCATTCAGGTCTCATTCTAGGCACTGGAAACTGCTCAGAAGGGAGAAAAAGAAGAAATATTAAACACTCTTTCTCTCAAATTCTTACTTGCTTCTTAGAATGATAATATTAAAAGATATTTCTAATAGAGTGGGGTACAGACTGATCTTCAAAATAAGATAAGCAGTTCAAATAAAACAGATCCACATATCTAAGAAAGATTTTGTAGGATGTGAATAAGTGGTGCTTTAAATAAAGGATTGAATCTCAGCATATGAATAGAGGGAGAGAAAATATTTTAGTAGCAGATAGTGGGCATTGTACAAGTTTTCAAAATAATAATTGTGAGGAGGAGTCCAAAATAATAGTATCAATCTACTCAGAAAGACATGCAAAGACAAGAGGAAAGGCTTTTTTGAAAACACATAATTGTTGATTACAAGATTTTAAGCACATAATATATGCAATAATTCATACATTTGGAATATTGTTCTGTTAGTGATATGAACACAATAAGATTAAATTTAGTGAGATCTTTCAGGAAATATTCAATAGACTCAATAAGATAGACTAATGTGTTTACTCTTTGCTAATCTTAGGAGCATTGAGCCAACTGATTTTATTTGTATAAGCATAAATATGAACAATGGTAGTATAGATCATACTACCTGCCAAAGATAGCAAGAGCTTTCCCTTGAAATAATGCGCATAACAGTATAAATGACACAGTACATAAAAAAAAAAATCCTGAATGCAAATATCCATGTTTTTGTTTTTATTCCACTATGTACTACTACTGTGTGAAAATACCTAAAGGTGTATTTGAGCTGTCAGATGTTTGTTATCATGATGGGATATTTAGTGGAGAAAGTTATAAGGGATAAGTTATCTCTATGCCTCTGAAGCAGCTTGCATGCTTTGATGTCAGTCAACATTATATGATGTTTGTTAAAATATCCACTAAAGCATGGGATTCTGAAGCTGAGCCTAGATTAGATATGTAGAAAATATTTCTGGGTTTGATTGTACCAGTGGATATAAGAGGAACAAACAAAGTTCAGCTAGTCTGTGGAGACGAGATGTAGAATATTTGTGTCAGGATACAAGCAAGCTGAAAGTACGATTAATATCTTTCTTGAAAGTCGAAAACTAAAATAAAAGTAAATATGGAGACAACATGCCAACCTATATCGTCTGTATGGAGAGAGGCCAAGATCTAGATATTGGGTTATTGAAAGCCATAGGCTCTATTTAGTATAGTACCACTATGGTAACTATAGTATAGGAAACAACATATATCCCTATCATCATAATCATCAATTGTTTTACTTAGTATAATGTGGCTTTCTGGTTGTTCTTCCAAGACGAACCTGACAACCTAAGTGTGTAGATCACTGATTGATTCAATTTGTTACTGAGGATTAAATACAATTTGATGCTTTAGGGTAGTAGGGAGAGAGTCTGTAGAGTTTTGTATGATTATATAGAAAGATAGTTATTTTAGTATTAAGAGCATCCTTAGCTCTTGACATGTTGTCTACAGACAAAAGAATCCTCCTCACCTAAAGGAGAACTACTGAATACCGACTGTAATTACCAGCTGAAGTTAGTAACTGCTCACCCAAAGTTCCACTTCCACAAGATTTTTAAGAGCAAATCTCCTTAGAATCTATTTCAAGGTCAAACTTGGTGTGTGTGTGTGTGTGTGTGTGTGTGTGTGTGTTTTCTGGCACCTGGATGTTGAGCATAGGTCCTTGTCTATGCTAGGCAAGTGCTCTACCATTGAGATGTTTCTGAACATCCATTTTTATCTTTTGGAGACAAGGTCTCATTAGGTTGCCCAGCCTGACCTTACACTTGCCATTCTTCTACGTCATCCTAATGAGCAGATGGGATTACAGGTAGATGTTACCAAGCTATGCTTGAAGGTCAAATTTAATTGTATTTCATTTCCTTTGGGGATTTATAAAATACCCAGGGAAATTCAACAAAACTATAACAATTTCTCTATTTTGAAATGTTTTCTGTAAGAAGATATATTTACAAAGTGATGCTTGAGACAATACAGCTGCTATTTCTTTATGTAGGACATTGATGTGATTTAAATAAGCTTTTAATTTATGGAACAGAAAACTTAGACAACCAGAGCGGACAGAATCTTTACTAATCTGAAAATCTGAATGATAAACAGGATACACTACATACTGGACCTAGCCAGAAGCACTGTGTTAACTGAGCTGATGAGTGACTTTGAATATTCTAGTAAATACAGTGGGGACATTTCAATAGAGCCTTTATTTCTGCAGATGTGAATTGCCAGCTCTAAAACATGCTGCACTGTTTACAACCTTCCAGAGACCAGCCATGGATCCCTTTGTAAAGGCAGACTGAACTTGGTTTACAGAGTTGAGAGAATAAGCAAGCTTCACTGTCACCTGCTGGGTCTTCAATTTTTTCCTTAATTAAAATCTTCTGGCTAAAATTTTATTTATCGAATCCATAATAGTGGATTTAAATAAAATTTATATGCAACAACAAAAAAGAAAAAAAGAAAGTAAAAAGAAAGAAAGGAAGGAAGGAAGGAAGGAAAGAAGGAAGGAAGGAAGGAAGGAAGAAAATATTCCTGGGTAATGCCAGTGTTCTTGATGAGTAATCGATCATCTTAATTAGAACACAGTAAGGAATACTTATAATTTTGTACATATTCCTGGCATGTGGAGAGGCTGCTGACTAAAAACAAAGGCTGGAGATAGTCAATTAATATGCAGAAATGTACCAGTGATAGATTTTATTTTGGGGGTTTGTTGGGAGCCGCCTGAGCACCCACATCCGCCATTACAAGATGGCGCCTACATTCGGCTGAGGACAAGTTGTAAACAGGCTAGTGCGCATGCACCTGGTAATTTTCCACCTCAGAGTCTCAGCCTCTCTCGTGGCGGCATCTGGCCTGGTGTGCGGGAGCCAATGGGGAAGCTCCATGTCCCAGGCAAGCGCTGTGACCCATATAAAGGGCGAGTATTCTATTGTTCTGGGTCTCCATTCGTGGCAAGCTTATGCTCTCCCTCTCAAGATGCATTAAAGCTTTTTTACTGCAGAAGGATCCTATGTGTGCCGCGTCGTTCTTGCTGGCGAGACCGTAGCGCGGGACATCTGGTGCCGAAACCCGGGAAACTTTGTCATCATCAAGCACCTTTGGAGACCCCCTGGAAACAGGGAGGATTCAGAACTGCAGGGAGGTAGGTTCGGATAGGCATGTTGACCCTGGATATTGATTTGAGGTTGCCCCCTTTTTGGTCTAACGCTGTTGAAGTTTTGCTGATTGTGTTAAGTGCCCTCATTTTGGTTTTACTGTCTTTGTATTGCGGCGAACAAGTTGGGGCCTGTGTAGATGCTGTAAGGGAGGGGCAAATCACCCCTGATAGGGTCCAGGACACCATGTCAGAAACCGGACGGAGTGAGAGGAGGGGTACCCAAAATGAAAGAGATCTCAGCAAGGGAAATGGACCTCCTGGTAAGTCGAAAGACGAGGGAGAGATTAAAGATAAAATAGGAAACTGTCCCCCTGACAGGAATGTGGGCAGAAAAACAATTCTCATACCCAAGAAAAAAGAAAAAAGAAAGGGGGAGAGCCTCTACCCAGTTCAAGACCTTGAGGCTCTTCCATTGGAAACTTCAGACACTGACCCCCTTAGCTCTAGTGAGGAGTCAGAGCTAGAAGAGGAAGCGGCGCGGTATGAGGAAGATTGGCCGCCTTGTAATGGGCAGATGAAGCGGCCGCCGCCTTTGGCCCCTACGCGGACCATGCCTTCCGCCCCTCCCCCCTATGAGATGTGTCCCAACTCCTTTTCTTTTCTCTCTGATAAGGTTAAGAGAAAGGTACAAGCCGCTTTTCCAGTTTTCGAGGCAGATGGTGGAGTACGAGTTCATGCCCCTGTAGAGTACAGCCAAATTAAAGACCTGGCTGAAGCGGTCCGAAAGTATGGGGTAAATGCTAATTTTACTATAGTAATGTTAGAGAGATTTGCCGGGGCGTCCATGACTCCCGCCGATTGGCAGATGCTGGCCAAGGCTGCGCTCCCTACAATGGGCCAATATATGGAGTGGAAGGCTTTATGGCATGAAGCTACACAAGCTCAAGCCAGAGCCAATGCTACGGCACCGACCCCTGCACAGAGAGATTGGACCTTTGATATGTTAACTGGCCGAGGTCTTTTTGCGGAAGATCAGATCGCATTCAGGCAGATAAGAGACTTTGGTATCTCTGCCATTATCATAGGTGTGGTGGCAGCGGCTGTGGTTACATGGGCCGTCAAGGTCACTGCGTCGGCCCTTGCGCTCTCTGGAACGTTCAGACCGCCAATACCATTAATGAGTTGTCTGCAGCTGCCACCTTAGCTCTAGACAGACAGGTATCCGCCAATACTCAAGTCCAGAGGGGCCTAATGCTGGTTAACCAGCGCATTGATCTTATTCAAGAACAACTGGATGTCCTTTGACAGCTAGCGCAATTGGGCTGTGAACAAAAGTTGCCAGGACTCTGTGTTACTTCCATACAATATGACAGATTTACAAAAGCAGCTAACCTGTCTAAAAGTCTTTCGCAGTATATGTTACAGAATTGGATCCTTAAATTTGATGACACCCTGCGGGAATTGCCGACAGCAATTATTCAGATCAACTCCACCCGTCTTGACCTGTCCTTGACCCGAGGGCCTCTCTTCACGGATTCCCTTGGCAATTTCTTATTTCAAGGAATGGGTGGGGGTGGGATTGTTTGGAGCAGTGCTTTGCTGTGGGTTGGTGTTCCTCCTATGGCTCATCTGCAAACTCAGGGCCCAGACTAAAAGAGACAAGGTGGTCATTGCGCAGGCGTTTGTTGCCTTAGAACAAAGAGCCCCGGCCAGTGTTTGGCTGTCCATGCTTAAACAATAGCAGTAGGTCGCCAGCCAGACAGTTCTTGCACACCCGCGAGTCTAGTCTCATTGCACTGGGTAGAATGTTTGGTCTGAGCAGCTCTTGAGGGATGTCGAGCAAAGCATCGCACAAGGCGGTCATCATTGTGGGCCACCTTGGGAGATATGTCATCTGCACGAGGGTTGAGTGCCCTAGTTTCCCTCCCTCTAAAAAACGGCACTGGGCGGGTCAGGAAAACCTCGGGCGCGCATGAGCTTAGGGGTCTTCTCCTGTACAAGGCCCAACCTTTTGGTCAGGGGATTTGACCTCTGTCTCCGCCCTCTTAAGAGTGTCCTACTTTGCTTACAGAAATAAAAAGGGGGAGATGTTGGGAGCCGCCTGAGCACCCACATCCGCCATTACAAGATGGCGCCTACATTCGGCTGAGGACAAGTTGTAAACAGGCTAGTGTGCATGCACCTGGTAATTTTCCACCTCAGAGTCTCAGCCTCTCTCATGGCGGCATCTGGCCTGGTGTGCGGGAGCCAATGGGGAAGCTCCATGTCCCAGGCAAGCGCTGTGACCCATATAAAGGGCGAGTATTCTATTGTTCTGGGTCTCCATTCGTGGCAAGCTTATGCTCTCCCTCTCAAGATGCATTAAAGCTTTTTTACTGCAGAAGGATCCTATGTGTGCCGCGTCGTTCTTGCTGGCGAGACCGTAGCGCGGGACAGGGGTTCCTTTTTATACTAAGGTGATTTTTGTTTGTTTGTTTGATCATTGTTATTCATTCTACCTTAATGACACAGAAAGCACAAATATCAATTTCTTGGTTTTTAATTGTAATACTTCAAGACATGTCTTAGAGATTTTCTGCTTATTTGATTGTTTTAAATCAAGCTGCCTTATATTAAACCTTCAAAATACTTTATCATTTCCCAACCAAGAACATGTTGACACAATTGAACACTGGATTCCCTGTAAGTAAATATGAAGATTAGAAAAATCAAAAACTTGTATTAGAAAATGATTATGTACCCAATTAAAATTTCAGAAAAGTTTGGAGATGTTAAATTTTATATAGAAAAATATTATATTCAAGAAAACAAAATTTTCTTTACTGGGAATTGCACAGATTTCTTGGAAAAACATTTCATTTACAAGTTATATTTTTAAAGTGTCTAGGATTGAATCAAAAAATGCTTGTGCTTTAGAACTTCCTAAGAACACTCTTCATTTTCAGGGTGTTAAGAAACACATGTCAAATCATGATTGAGAAAGTCTCAAAAGTGCTCAAAGTTGTTGAACAGAACATTATGAAAATTTAATGTTAGACAAACTTCACCAGATATTATTATCTGTACTAGAAATATTTTATAGCAATAATAATACATAATTTCAAAGTGCAGTTAAATCAAGTGTGAGACATATATTTCTTTTTCTTTCTTTTAAAACCTATTTAGTATATCCATTGGCTTGACCTTAGAATTTGCATATGACTTTTAATGTAAATGTGTTTTAATATTTTCTATTTAATATGATTTTCAAAGCACAAGGAAAATAGAGAAGTTAAGAAATATAAATAAATGTAATCCTGAGCATGGTACATCATTGATATTTTCCTGAAAGAGTTAAGTATAAAAATACTATATGATAAGTAGTTAAAACCAAAACATATCTCTACTTGTATTTCAAGATGGATATTATCTCCAAATATTGATACAAGAATATTATAAATAGCTTTAACATTCAAATAAAAGCTGATATGAAAGCGAGTAACAAAGTCACCAGGTACCCAGACGCCATCCAAGCCAGCCAGTACAGCATCCAGACTTCCAAGAATCTTCTTGAAATTTGTACTTCAACATAAAATGTTAAAATCTCTCTTTTGTGGTTTGCTGGCAATAAGAATCAAAAGTTATCCTCTGTGATTAAATGTTTGGATTAAACAAGATGTGACACTTCTGTAAAAAAAAAAAAGTGTCTCTTTTGATACATTCTTTTCCTTGCTTTGTACATCTGTGCTCATGTACAATAAACTAGTTATCATGGCAACTGGAGAAAAGCTTGTGCTGTCTCACAGATAAAACCTTCTTTGTTAGAGAAGTACATTTCCTGTGTGAATATGTCTAATAGACATTTGCAAAGAATATTAGTGGTATTATACCAAATGTGTTATTCAATGTTTTCCAAGTAGATTACATATTATCAATTAAACAGTATATTTGGTAGTAGCAATGAAGAAATATTTGATTAAATAAAGCCAGTTGTATGTATAAGAATATAAATAAATTATCTGAGAATATAAGGGTGATTAACTTCAACAATGAGTCTTTTTTGTTAAAATTGTTGAAATTATTATAAACAAATATATCAAAATACAATTAAATCTAAAGAAAAAAACATTTCAGAAAACCAATTATACATCAAAAAATTGCCTGATTTTTCAGCATTCTATGGTTTGGGATTTTTAATGTGGTAATTTGAAATAAATTAAACATAAGAGAAACAACTTTGGATTCATTCTTTTTTGCTTCTATCTTGATAGATAACACACATGTATAGCAATTTGAGTATAAAATTACTTATTTATTTATTTTTTATTAAAATAATTAAAATATGTATTTATGTGTGGTCTTGTGTATATACAGATGTCTGCAGAAGCTAGAAAAGACAGTTGGTTTCTTTGGAGCTAAACTTACAGGCAGCTATAATTTGCTCAACTTGAGTTCTGAGACCCAAACTCCAGTCTGCTGCAAACCGTAAGGACCTCTAACTATTGAGCCATCTCCAATGTGCCAATATTGTCCTCTTTCTCTCACTTTGAAACCATGAATAAAGGGTAATCACCTTTCTGAAGGAAAAAAAAATATTTAAAAGCACCCTGATTATGTTACTCATTTCTTGATGTATTTTCCTTTTTAATGAGGACTGGGAAGGAGTAGAAATAACATGACAGCTAAAACTTCAATGAAAGACCTCACATAAAATGATTATTTCCATCTTCCCCCATTTGTCTACAAGTTTCATTTATCTTTACATTGGAACAATATTCCATTGTATATAATGACAACATTCCATTATCCATTCATTCCTTGATGGGCATCTAGGATATTTTCATTTCTTGGTTATTTTGAAGAGCAGCAATGAATATGAATAGAGAAGAATTTCTATAGTAAAATGCAAAGCCCTTTGGGTATAAGTGTAATAACAGTATAGCTGGGTCATGTGGTATATCTACCATTATCCTTTTGAAGAATCCCCATGTTGGATTCCATGGTGCCTTAAATACACTGTGATCTCAGCAGTGAATAAGAATCCTCACCATGTCTATCGCCACACCAGTATATATTACCATTTCCTTTTATCTCAGGCATTATGATAATGATGAGACAAAGGGCACAGTTGTACGCATTAACTTTGTACATAATAGCATGTACAACGACAGCCATATCGAGACAAACAAAATCCAAACATTATCATTGGATGGGTTTCAGAAGATACATTCTAGCTTAGAAGCTATCAGTTTTAATGGTTGCTGAATGATTGGGTCACATTTATTCAGAGATTCAATTTCTGAAAGACAACCTACATTACAGTAGAGGGTCCTTCACACATATCACATAGTAGCAACACTGAGGGGACATGATGAACTGGTGAAGGCAGGGACTGAACAAGAAAAGGGGGTAGGGGATTTCAAAACAGGGAAAGAGGGTTGTGTTGCTGTAGGCAATAAATAATACCAATTGCCCCGTGCCTGCCTTTGCAGCAGTCCTTGCTACCATCCCCAATGTCGTGAATTCCTGAGTGAAAGACACACCTACACACTGCAGTGAGATTGCAAGCTGGTACAACCACTCTGGAAATCAGTCTGGCTGGTGGTTCCTCAGTATATTGGACCCGGCTACCTGAGGACCCGGCTATTCACTCCTGGGCATATACCTAGAAGATGCTCCTATATGTAGTAAGGCCACACACTTCACTATGTTCATAGAAGCCATGTTTATAATATCCAGAAACTGGAACGAACCCAGATGTCCCTCAACAGAGGAACTGATAAAGAAAATGTAATACATTTACACAATGGAATACTACTCAGCTATTAAAAACAATGACTCTATGAAATTTACAGGCAGATGGATAGAACTTGAAAATATCCTGAGTGAGGTAACTCAGTGACAAAAGAACGAACAGGATATGCACTCACTGATAAGTGAATATTAGCCCAAAAGTTTGGAATACCCAAGATTTAATTTACAGACCATATGAAGCCTAAGAAAAAGGAAGACCAAAATGTGGTTGCTTCAGTGCTTCTTAGAAGGGAGTAAAAAAATTCTCACAGGAGGAAATATGGAGACAAAAAGTGGAGCAGAGACTGAAGGAAAGGCCATTCAGAGACTGCCCCACCTGGGGATACATTCCATATATAGCCATCAAACCCTGACATTATTGTGGATGTCAGGAAGTGCTTGCTGATGGAAGCGTGATAAGCTGCCTCCTGAGAAGCTCTGCCAAAGCCTGACAAATACTGAGATGGAAGCTTGCAGCCAATCATTAGATTGAGTATGGGGTCCCAGATGGAAGAGTTGGAGAAGGGACTGAAGGAGCTGTGTGGGTTTGCATCCCCATGGATGGAGCAACAGTTTCAACTGGCCAGACCGCCTGGAGCTCCAGGGGACTGGACTACCAACCAAAGAATACACATAGAGGGAGGCCTTGTTGGACATCATTGGGAGAAGAGGCCCTTGGGCCTGAGGATGTTCGATGCCCTAATGTTGGGGAATGCCAGGAAGGGAAGACTGGAGTGGGTGGGTAGGTAGGGGAGCACCCTCATAGAGGCAGGGGGAGGGGAAATAAGAAAGGGGGGTTCTGAAGGGAATAACTGGAAAATATTTTTTTGGAAAATATTTTTTTAAAAAATATTTTTCATTAAAAATATATTAATATATATTTAATATATAAAATATATTATAAATATATATTAAATAAATAATTTATAAATAATATAAAATATATTTTAATATTTTGTAACACTATAAAATATATTTTATATATTTAATATATAAATTATGTACTATATATAAATCTATATTTAATATATATTCAATAAATAAAAATTTGCTAATATATCTTAAACAGCTCAATGGCTGGGCCATTCCCAGACTTCCTCGTTGCTAATGCCTCCCCTCTGATACTTCTGAGTTATTACAAAAATCTATATACCATCTTTTCTCCCCTAGACCCAATTGGAGAGTGGGGGGCTATGGCCACTTTTTCCTAGCTCTTACATGCTTGGCATACTATCCCTTCTGCAGCTCTCAAGTCTAGATCTTATTCCTTTTGTGGCATGGCAATTCTCCTCAGCTTTCTTCCTTGTGTGACCTCAGTATCCTAAAAGTCCCACCTCTGTCTCCCTGCCCAGCCATTGGCTGCTTGCAACTTTATTTACCAAACAAAACCAACTGAGGGCAGGGACCCTCAGAGTCTTACATGCAGAGGTGTGCATTCTCATGAATTTGGGGGACCCAATTTACATAAATTGCATTAAACCCAATCCACAACAGTGTGGGTGTCATCAAAATGAATTACAAACATGCATGGAACTCTTAAATACTGAAAAACTAATTTGAAGGAAATGTCCGATTAAAGTCCGGTATGTGTACATATTATAAAAATGCTTTCAACTGATTTATCTTGTATTAAATGATTGCTTACATTTTTTTAGGTGCTTCTTGTCCATTTGATATTCCTCAGTTGAAAATTCTTTTTTAGCTCTGTACCCAATTTTTTTAAAAAGGTTATTTGGTTCTTTGGAGTCAAACTTCTTAAGTTCTTTGTATATATTGGATATTAGCCCTTGCTTAGTCAGGGTTTCTATTCCTACACAAACATCATGACCAAGAAGCAAGTTGGGGAGGAAAGAGTTTATTAAGCTTACACTTCCATGTTGCTGTTCATAACCAAAGGAAGTCAGGACTGGAACTCAAGCAGGTCAGGAAGTTGATGCAGAGGCTATGGAGGGATGTTAAGTTACTGGCTTGCTTCTCTTTGCTTGCTCAGCTTGTTCTATTATAGAACCCAAGACTACCAGCCCAGGGATGGTACCACCCATAAGGGGCTCTCCCCTCTTAATCACTAACAGAGAAAATGCCTCACACCTGGACCTCATGGAGGCATTTTCTCAACTGAAGCTCCTTTCTCTGTGATATCTACAGCTTGTGACAAGTTGACACACAAACCACCCAGTACAGCCTCTATTGGATGTAGAATTTGTAAAGATCTTTTTCCAATCTGTTGGTTGCTGTTTTGTCCTATTGACAGTGTCCTTTGCCTTACAGAAGCTTTACAATTTTATGAGGTTACATTGTAACACTTTTAGCTAGCATTCAATAACTTTTTATAAAAAAAAAAAAATAAGAATAACTTAACTGACACATGTATATTTTGACTTTTATGTCTATAAAGCTCTGGCATAAACCAAAATGCTCTGGAAGAAAAGTCGGATATTTTCACTTTTGTTTTTATGTTCCAATTCCCAGACTGTAAGAAGGTTTTCTATAGAAGTGTTGCCTTGCTGATCAATACTTATTTTCTAATGTAGTGTAATATCCAACCACTGTGGAATTAGAAGGAAAAACATGCCATGTTTGGAGATTGAGCAAGGATGGGAAACAATTTAGCTGGGTGTTCCAGCATAAGAGAAGGACACTCCTTCACAGAATATTTAAAAGTATCATTGTAATTTGTATTTTGAATTTGTTAGACATTGAACATATTTTTAAGCAAAATATACTAAGACATAACACTATACCATGGCTTTGAAGTGAAGCTTCGGGGAAATGGACTTAGAAGAGTATATCTTCTTGAAGCTGATTAGAAAATGATTGTACAATTCAATGTGAGAACAGAGGCCAGACAAGCATTGACGTAGGAAAAGAAGCATGAATAAAATGGGTTTAGAATACTTCAGTGACAAAATATGATCCATGGCTGTAGACTTATGAACTGGGCATATGAGAAGAAAAAGGTCAAATAATTTTAATTTGTATAAGGGAGTTTTAAAACTCTAGTAGTAGCAAGAAATTAATGGTAATCTAATTTTATATAATTATTTTAAGCAGAAATTACACTGAGTAGAGAGATTCACCTAATGTGTTATGTAAACCACAGTGAAAAACACTGCATCCCAGAGAGTTGTTCTCTATAGATTTTCTAAAAACAGTCATAGAATACTGAAAAGTCATTTAGAAACTAAGAAATGTGCATTAGCTATAATTAGAGTTCTACTCTTATTTACTTTTAATTTTTGTATATTGTTTTATTTTCAACTACATTATAATGAAAAAACAAAAATAATAAAATAACTGACCTACGAATTTCTGGAATAAATAATTAGAAGTCTATCCATGAATTTAATTTGAAATTAAGCATTTTGTTTCACTAAATCTAATTTTAAGATCATACATTCAGTAGTCTCTATCCTACCTGAAATCACAGAGACTATGTATGCATGAGCTCTATGGAATATTGAAGTGAGTAACTTATCCTTCAGTCTTCTTTCCCTAGCTCCAGTCCTTTACTAAAAACAGATGAAGTCTAGTAGTAGATAGAATTTGTTGGTCATTGCTTGTAGCAAGCATTTCAGTTCTCTAGCTTTGAAAAGCATTTGCTAAACATTCTTGGCATATTTATATAGTTGCATTGTGAATCCTGGAAGCCAGACAACATAGATATTTAAGGAACATGACTCAGAATACTTACTTTCATACCTTGGTCATATCTGTATGAGGCATCCAAGTGTATTTAAATTACAGATCGCTTCATGGAAAACCCCAGTTCCTTATCACTTTTAGAAATACTGTCATAATTCTAAGAGCAAATGTACTTTGGGTATCTAAACATTATGCACTATCTTGTTTAATACATATGAAAACTTAATGTGAAGTAGGTCATGTTAGCATAAAATCAAAAGAGAGTTTGATAGTACATTATATTATACTATATGTATATACTATATTACATATAGTATAGTATACATATTAGTACACAATTTTTCTTTAGTGACTCTAGTACTTTCTTGCTAAAACTCCATTTAAATAGAGTTCTATCATATATTCTCCTTAATATTATAACCATGAATGTTAGCTTTTAACTATGAAAGAGAATCTTCATATTGTTAAAGAACTAAAATTAAGTTAGTTAACAAAATAAGTAGACAGTCCATACAAGCAGTTGATTATTATAACATATTTTATCAAAACATAATTATAAAATGGGAAAAATAAAAATGTGTATGAGCCCATTATAACATACAATAAGCAATGCTTAAATAATATTATATCATGAACTCCATTTAACAATATGATGTGTTGTTGTAAAAATTACAAACTTTTGTTACAAAGTTCCGTATTCGAAATTCTCTTCATTGCCCACTCTGAATGACAGAAGGTACAATGCTGATATATTCTCATGATGCAAATTTAGTTGTGATAACTCATTCTTTTATGCTTCCAATTAAAAAACTGAAAGCATTGTACACATATCCATTATCTTCTCTTGCCAAGCCAAAAACAAAACAAAACAAAGCAAAAACCTTTAGTTTCCATCTCAGAAGCAACATGAACTTTATAATCATATAAAAATTGTCTCTGTCATCACACATCCTATAAAATAGGAATATGATACATTTTGGTATTTTAAATTTTAATCCATTGTGATTTCAAGCATAAAACAAATTGATCAAAAACTCCATATATTTCTAATCTCAGTGTCTACATCTCTCATTGAATCATCCTCTGACCAGTCATTGTTTGAGCAGTAATCCTCTGAGGCCATCAACCTGGTTGGAATTTTGTTCTCACCGTTTTTAGGTCACTATTTCTTTTATTGACCAAGCCATATCTTTTTCCTTTCCCACCTCTTTCCTAGCTCCTCCCTGATCCTCCACACCTCCCTACCTAACAAATTCCTTGCATTTTCTCTCTGTCTTTAAAAAACAAACACAGATAATCAAACAACAACAAAATATACGCAATACCTGTCCAAAAGCCATAAAAACAAAACCTGAAATTTATAAGCAAATGACCCCTAAGAGAGAAAACTCATACAAAAGCCTAAATAAAGGAAGATGATACAAAATATCTACAATTATTTTTTAAAGTTTTGAAAACTTGATTATGCATGTTCATACTTATTCTTTGTTATCCCCTTCTTAAACATTTAGAGATAATAGATATTCAATTAAATGTGTATGTAGTGATGCTACTACTTCATATTTGTTTTTTATAGTAACATTAACAAAACAAATTTCAAAGATAAACCTGAGATAAAGTGTTGATACATATTTTGAGGCAAATCAGTAAGAATCAAATCAATGTGAAAACATATTATTTCTATACTAAGTGAGGACTTTCCTAAAGCCCATTTTGCTTTCCTGGCCTTCAAAATATAAATACTTCTAGCTACTGTTATTGCATAAATATACTAGTTACCTCCCCACATCTATTGTCTTCATTAATTCCCTTGTACTTTTTCCTTATGAACACAGTACCAACCCTGTAGGAACTATAATTGTATCAAACCCCTGAACTTCTACTTCCCTGAGTCTCATCAGAACAACATGTTCAATTACAGATGATTCTGTTGAACTCCATTTGTTGTTCTTTCTGCACACCCTCTTCCAGCCATTTATCAAGCCTTGACCATTTTCTTTTGTGAAGTTTTAAATAAATGTCCTTTACTCCTTCCAGGCTCACCCTCTTCCGCTTTAATCAAAGCCACCATCTGATCTTCCTAAGGCTACAGCAATTATCTGCTAATTGAACTTCTTCCCTTAAGACTATGGGTAATACAATACACTGCATAAAGAAAAGCCTAATTAATCTTCCTAAAAAGGGTTTTTTTTTTCATGTTCAATAATGTAGAATATATTCACTATAATTCTACAAAATAAAATTCTGTCTATAGTGTGAAATTTTTTTACAAGCTGGACGTTTCACCCTTTCTTTAAGTTTGTTTGTTGAATGCTTAGGATGATCCAACTATAATCCTTATGGAATTCTTATGAAACAAACAATCCAATGGACCTATTCTTCTGGGTTGTCCTGGTAATATGAAAAAAAAAAAATTCTGTGATGACTAAAGTTGGTTGATAATTTGACTTTCCTCGGAATAGGAAGATGCAATTGGGAAATTATCTCTTTTGTATCAGCCTGTGGTCTGTCTGTGGCATTTGATTGCTAGTTGATGTAGGGCATCCAGTCTCTGGGAGCAAGAGCTTGTTGTATGAGAAGGTAGCTGAAATTGAATCTGGGAGCAACCCCATAAACAATAGTCCTCAAGAGTTTCTGCTACAAGATCCTCTCTTCCCTTTCCTTGGAGAAGAACTGTAACTTGTAAGCCCAGTTAACCCTTTCATCTCCAAGTTGTTTTTTGGAAGTTATATTTTATAAGTTATATTTTATCACAGGAACAAAAAAGCAAACTAGGACACTTCACTCAACTCGAACTCTTTCCTGGGTCTGTACCAATGATCAGGCAATGCACACCATCAATTTTCTTTTGGTTATCAACAACAATGAAACCCTCTCATAATAACTTCTACTAGGAAATGAATCTCATGCACAGACTTTTTTGAGAAGATGAGGGATATCAGCATTCAATAGAGTAAAAGTTTTTGAGGTACACTGCAATTCTTTTGTCACAATTTAAAAAATAAAATTTTGTGATTCTCACTTTATTTTTAACACATTTTTAATTAAAATAGAATTATATTAGTTTATCCTACATCCAATGTCCAGTCCCTGTTAAACATGAAAATTAAGAGAAGAAAGGCTAAGTGCACAATTGCCCAATTAATGCAAGCCTTATTTACTCACCAGGAATATGGACACTGGTCAGT
Organism: Rhynchomys soricoides; assembly: GCA_019843965.1. Classification (NCBI taxonomy): domain Eukaryota; kingdom Metazoa; phylum Chordata; class Mammalia; order Rodentia; family Muridae; genus Rhynchomys; species Rhynchomys soricoides. The sequence continues at coordinate 1,412,074 of JADRCH010000239.1, read as the reverse complement.
GCATACCTGGTTTTCCCAAAGAACAGAGCTGTATTAGGATACGGAGGTGCTCCTAACCATGTGCATTAAAGACAAAATGCATATGGTTATGGTACTTCCCCAATTGGGCAAGTGTACAACCAGATGCACTTCCTACCTATGTGTGATCAAGTATAGTTTGTGCAAATAGGATAACCAATCTTGTTTATGAAGTAAAAATATGTGATTTCCTATCTTACATGAACAATAGCCATCAGCATTCTGGTAAATTATCTGTCCTTGAGAAACTAGGGCTTACAGGTTAATTTTGCTGCTTAACTCACTTGCAGCCACTTTCCTTAAACTCTTTCCTCTTTATCTTTCAATATTTGTATTGCGTGTGTGTGTGTGTGTGTGTGTGTGTGTGTGTCTGTGTGTGTGTGTCTGTATGTCTGTGTGTGTGTATGGATATTCAAACATACAACCTTTTGATTCTTGTTTGCTTACTTGTGCATATTAGGTCTCAAACCCTAGACAAATAGCTAATTTGGATACCTAGTTAATGTATTAAAACAGATCTTGCCACTAGGTTTCCCTACCTTCCTTCAGTCCATACCTGTTACAGGCAAAGGCTGCCATACTCTGCCCCTACCCTAAACATTTCCAGCCCAGGGGTTGGGCTTCTCTTTCTCCCTTCCCTGTATAATCCAGCCATTTTGGTTACCCAACCGTTTCTTCTCCTGGCTTCTTGGTCTTCTAGTTCTCACCTCTCCCTTTTCCTCTCTCTTCATTTGGCCAAGCTCAGGGGCCATGCTTACTTTTGAATCTCCCAGATATCTCTGCTTCTGGCTATGGTCTCTGTCATATCTAAAACAAACATGATTTTTCACCATTCCTAGAAACAGTCATGTCCTTCTTTTTTTATTTATTTTTTCATTCAGTGTCTATAAGGAAATTTGTAAGCAAATAGATGAACCTAGAAAAATACTATATATAATTAGGTAATCCAGACAAAGAGAAAAACATTACATATACTTTCTTTTCTGCAGTTCTTAGCTTAAAATCCTCACATGTATATTCAACGTGGATGAAACTAGGAGAGTGTAAAAAGAAAATGGAGGTTTGGGAGGAAAATAGTAAGATAGAAATGATACAACGTGGTAGAAAGAACAGGAGGTAAAAGATGCCAACTAGGGGAGGAGATAGAGGTCAATAGAGAAGGAAGGAAGGACAAGGAAAAACTAATAACAAAGATGTTTGATAAAATCTCAGAGAATCATGTTAATTTTTCTTTACCTAATTATATACAACATATATATGTGTATGTGTGTGTGTGTGTGTGTGTGAGAGAGAGAGAGAGAGAGAGAGAGAGTGTATGCGTGTGTCAAGATCTTTAAAAAGTTGATTCACAGACTTAAAGAACCATACATTAACAAAACCTACATATCAGACACAATAAACTTTCTTTCAGAAGAGATCACCACAGCCCAAGTGACTCCCAAAATGATATATATTATAGATGTAGCTTTGGTTGCTTCTGATAGATTGATGGTAGACATATTTTTCAGAAGATACTACATATTAAGGACACAGGACTCAGATGATTCTACTAAATTTGACAGTAAAGACTTTATTATGTAGCTTCTATGGTTGCTGAAAATACTGTACAAGCTGCCAAAGAATGAAGACAGTTGATCAAACTTCATAGCAACTGAACATAGCAACATCTATGAACTAGATAATTACCACCATGGCAAGGTATGCACAGAAGGAGAACAAGAGGCACTCACATGTCAGTAGCAAGCAGATGCTATCTAAATGTACTTAAGGCACAGATGGGAAATAATGTCTGCAACTGGAAAATATCCAGGTTCTCTGAGTTAGTAATGCCATACACTAGAAAAGATTTTACTATTGCCATTTTACTAGACCAGCATAAATCCTTACTACACTTTAAACCTTATCCTTATAAACACAGATAAGCGTAGCTATCACCCCTCATCAACAAAGTGTTTGTTTGTTTTTTTTTGTTTTTTTTTTTTTTAATTATAGCAAATGAAGAACATCAAAGAAGACTACAACTGGACACAATAAAAATGGATGATTGGATAAGAGTGCTTCCAGAGGACCCAAGGCAACTCACAACTATATGTAACTTCAAGATCTGACACCTGTACACATATATCATACAGGCAAAATGTCAATGCACATAAAATAAAAATAAATCAATTAGACTAAAAAAGATTACAGGGAACTGAGCCCTTAAGGATATATCTACATCACAGCTCCTGCATTTGTGGATCAGGGAATACTGCAGGTAAACGGACAGAGTTAGAAAGAGACTGAATGAGGAAAGGACAGTGTTTGATATATTACCACAGACTAGTTAGGTAGTTGGTTAGTGGGTAAGGGACAATGAAGGAGAAGGGAAGAAGGTGATATAGAATATAATCTTATTTCAGGATAGAGAGGAGATTAAAACAGAAGAATTAAAGAAGTGGAGGATGGGAGGCAGGGTAGAGGGCGGAATATGAAGAGGAGAGCAGGCTAAAAACTTTTGTATAGCTTATGAAAACAGACTACTGTAGAAGTTTCATAAATTCATACACAGATAAAAGATACTAAATGAAGTTACTACATGATGGGGTAGACAAACACCAAAGAGATATGCTATGCTATAAAATAAAACCTGCAGGGACAGAAAAGGGGTTGCAATTTTTTGAGTCATTGGCCATAAAGGATCACTGTCCTCCCAAACACTAAAGGCTATTGGTGATGCTCTCAACTATTCCTCACTACTTGATGGTGAGATCCTATTGTAGAAGACACTGCATACCAATGTCATAAAACCCAGTGCAATATATTTAGTACTCAATTGGAATCCTTGCTACTGTTGTCTGGCATTCATAGTACTGAAAGGTGCCATACAAGCTACTGGAGGAGAAACGTAATCACCAGTCTCACCCTGCTAAGAATCCTGCTTGCTAACCTAAAAACTTGCCTGCAACATATGTTCAATCCATAATATTAGGGGACTGTTAGAAGAGCAATATATATTAGATAGATAGATAGATAGATAGATAGATAGATAGATAGATAGATAGATATAGATATAGATTACATTTCAAATGTTTTCCCCCTTCTAAGTCTCCCCTTCAGAAAACCCCTACCCCTTGTCCCTCCCCCTGACTCTATGAGGGTGCTTCCCTACCCACCCACTCCAGTCTTCCCTCCCTAACATTCCCTACACTGGGACATTTAACACCCTACAGCCCTAGGGCCTCTCCTCCCACTGATGTTCAACAGGCCCTCCTCTGCCACATATGTGGTCAGCACCATGAAGAGCAATGTATTAAAAATTGGATTAAATGTTCATTCCTTGAGATGGAATCTATAATGGATACTCTTAATAAGGCTAAAAATCATGAAACTAGATAGGTTTGGAACCAAGGGGAAAAAAACCTACTAATATTAGTTTACTAAATGAATAAAGAAGTTCTTGATTTTCTATGATATATTGTTATAACCATAAGTCAGAGCATTGATCACCCCTTTAGAGAAGCTTCTTATTCATTAGATGGTAATTCACACAGAGAAACAAAATGGAGAACATGCATAGAGTAAGAGATTTTGATGTGCTCAGTTCTTAATCTGATATCTTTATTAAGCTTGTCTCTTTAAGGCTTAGAAATCTATAAAGAGGAAGTAGAAGAGGTGGAAATAATGTGAGAATCAGAGGCAGTTAACAGTTTTAAGGAAACAATATTTCCCTTCCTAAAATGACAGATGCACATAGTAACTCACAGAGAATAGGACAGCATGTATGGGATTGCCACAAGGTCAATATATTGACCATCTTCCAGGGAAAGACGTGTGCTCAAGAGTTTTGTGTTTTAAGCAACACAAATCTGATTCCATGTTCCTCTGGTCTTTCTTTCCTTCTTTCCTTCTTTCTTTCTTTCTTCCTTCCTTCCTTCCTTTCTTTCTTTCTTCCTTTCTTCCTATTTTTTTTCAGGAGAGAGACAGACAGACAGACAGACAGAGACAGAGAGGGGGGAATATAGTAGAAGTTAGAAGACAGGGAAAATGTTAATAACATAATTTATGAGATTCTCAAAGGATAAAATCAATCAATGACATTATAAGGAAGCTATGCTAAGTTTCTGAGAACAGTTGGCAAGTCTAAAACTGAATAAATTGTTTCAAAAAACTCAAATAACTGTACTTGAACAATCTGTCTGAGATGTATAGCTTTTACTGATAAATAGGGACTTCTTGCTTATCTTGGATTTAATTATTTTATTTGAAAAAATAAACATATTAGCAGTATGTTAGTTTAGTGTCCTCTAGTTCCACTGTGGCAAATCAGAAGAAATCAGTTCACTGTGATGTATATGGGTGCCATCAAACATCAGCTTGGAAAACTTAAGAAGATAATGGATGGGATATTTTCCCAAACATGTTAATATGTAGCTGGTGAGATGTCACAGTGGGTACTTGCATTTGCTGACCACCATGAAGATCTGAGTTGACTCTTCAGAACCCACATGGTAGGAAGTGATAACTTACTCCTGAAAATTTCATGTGCCTGTATATTTTCACTATGACATATGCACATGGCTTATAAACTACATTAATAAATGGTTAACACAAAATGCTAATATAAAATGGCAGTTTGGTATGCCTGATTTTACTTAAAAGTGGCAAAAGTTGAGGTTAAAAGCTCAGGGGACAGTAAACAAAGTGGGGTTTCTAAAGCAGCTTTGCAGAACAGTAGTTCTCTATTTCTACACATATCCTAGTTTTCAGGACTAGTGAAAATTTCCTGTGAAATTGCAGGAGTGTGTGATCAAAGACACTTCCTTATTTACTCACATGCACCTATGGTGGCTTACAAAGCTTATCTTCAATTGACAAATTGCTTTTTAATGAAAAATTACCTCAATATTTTCCATGACAACCCAGAGAATAGTAAGTTCTTTGTCATCATTCTATCTGTACCGCCTGCCAATCACAAGTACCTTCTTAGTTATGATGAGATAGAAGGAACAACAGAAACTCCATTTACTATTAGAGAAGTAGCTAGTGATATTAATTGCATCCACAGTGGAAACACTATGTGACCTCTGTAATTCTATAAGATGTAGTTGTAGCCATTAATTTGGGAGAGCTAAGAATGAAGAAAGCTGATTGTATAACTTATACACTTCAAGACAGTAGTTCTGGAGTAATTTAGATCTTTGTAACAAATTATGAAAAGTACAGAGATGTATATACTTAGTATATGATTTAAAGATCTTTCACTGTACAAATGAGGGAAGTCTTACACTGTATTAACAGTAAAACATGACCATAATCCTTATGTCTGAAGAGAAAATGAGGGATTATGTATATGAAATCTTGAGATCAGACTCTCAAGAGATATATGTATTTTAAAATGAGCAGGCTGGCAGTAGGCTATTCTCACATATCTAAGCTAAATAACCAAACAGAGCAAAATGTCCATAGGAATGTGTACTGGCTGGTTTTGTGTCAACTTGACACAAGCTGAAGCTATCACAGAGAAAGGAGTTTCAGTTGAGAAAATGCCTCCATGAGATCCAGCTGTAAGGCATTTTCTCAATTAGTGATCAAGGGGGGTGGGGGGGAGGGCCTCTTGTGAGTGGTACTGTCTGTGGGCTGTTAGTCTTGGGCTCTATAAGAAAGCCAGCTGAGCAAGCCATGAGAAGCAAGCCAGTAAGGAAAAGCTCCTGATCCCTGACCTGTTTGAGTTCCATTCCTGACTTCCTTTGGTGATAAACAGCCACATGGAAGTGTAAGCTCAATAAACCCTTTCCTCCCCCACATACTTCTTGGTTATGATTTTTGTGTAGGAATAGAAACCCTGACTAAGAACAGAAACCTCAATTTGTGAGCTAGTGCATCTATCATATCCGAAATTGGTCAGGTTACTTAATTGTAACAGTGTCTGTAAAAGTGTTGATTCTTTAGACTGGTTCTAAGTACTGAGATAATGGAATTTGCTGAAAGTAATCTTGAAAACTAAGCGTGAAAACTCACCCAAACACTAATTAAATGCTAGTTTTCCTGTCTTGTTTCATAGTGTTGGTACTGAAAAGTTAGTTTGGGGACAAGAAGGTTAGGAGAAAAGTTGTGATTTTTCATCTTTTTTTTTTTTTTAATAACGAATTCAAACTTACAATGATTTAACATTAGTGGATGAAAATCCATGAGTATTTGAATAAATCAAACAAATTTTACATTCTCAAATCCTATTTTATATTCTGCAACCCTATATCTAGAAGTAAAGTGGATTTTCAGAAGATATTTCTACATAGTGTCAGAAATCCATTCCATTATCATCAAAAACAATATTGTCATTGGCAAGCCTGATTTGAACACAGACTTTTCCAGTGCTACCAGGAATACAGCTATCATTTCGCAGAGATGCACAGGAGGGATCACTTACAAAAGATGACTCTCCAATCCAAGGCCTGAATTTCAACATGTCTTGTCACCAATATCTACTTCTCTGCTCTCCTTAGAGAGTAACTTTTCCCCCTTCTCAAGGAGGTCCACAACAGAACATGTAACAGTTTGCAGACATAAGATTTCTGTAAAGATGTTGAGGTATAAAGACTATTCTTGATCACTTCCAAATGGCCCTGAAATCCTTTAAAGATAGTAACAAGATAAAACTTCATCAGAGTGATGGTTTGAAGATAGGAAAAGTAGCCCATGTCTGAGAAAGAAGGCTGACTTATTCAAGCAGGCAAAGGAAAGAAAATGAGTCCTCTTCTAGCGATGTTTGGAAATATCTAGACTTGTCAGAAAACAAATTTGGTTTTGTATTTATTCTTTCTAACTTCATATAGCAATGGTCAAGAGCTAGAAAATAAAAAGAGCAACAGCAATAAATAAAACTTAAACATGAAGAAAATAAACAACAGAATACATAAAAATGAAAATTGACCTCTTGATTTTTGTGGAGTTAATTGAATCTTTTTTTTTTTCTCATCATAATTTATACCATTAACACTACCTTCTCTTTCTACAGGACCACACTCTTTTGTCCTTATTTTGGCATTTTTGTTTTCTGAGACAAAAACATTTTTGATACTCACTGCAAAAAGATTTGAATTAGTAATATACAGCTATTTTATTCATTAACCCAATAGATACTTACTAAAGAGAACATGGATATTGCCTTTTCCTCAGACCCCCTCTAAATAATGAACAGATGAGTAAACAGTAGTTTCCCTTTCATCTCTTTATACACTACCCTTTCTTGAACGATCCCCTCCCCATGGTCCCCTACTAGCTTCCTAACCTCTGTCATTATTTGAGTTGAAACACACATACCAAAAGATTAAAATCTACATACATACATATATACATACAGGTTAAAACCTTTCATATAGTAGAAGATATGTGATATTTATATCTATGAGTCTGGGTTACCTCAGTCAGGATGTTTGTCTCTATCTTCATCCATTTACCTGAAAAATTCATCATTTCATTATTTTTTATTCTTAGCAGCTGAAAGATATTCTGTTTTGTAAATACATCACAAGTCAGTAACCAATTATTAGTTGATGGATGTCTGTGATATTTCTAATTTCTGATTATTAAGAATAGAGAGGCACTAATTCTTAATATGGTTGAGCAGATATATTATGCATAAAATAATGATATAATTTGTTTTTAAAATTTTGGGGAACCTAGCCACTAATTTTCATAGAACCTGCACCTGTTTGAACTTATCAGTAGATAGGTGCTCCCCTTTGCTCTTTTTTTATCTGTATACTGAAATCTGTTGTATTAATCTTGGTCATTGTGACTGGGGTAAGTATAATCTCAAGGTAGTGTTCAGGATTCTGATGATAAGGAAGTTAATTATTTTTAAGTGTTTCTCGGGTATTTGTCTTTTATCTTTTTAATTCTCTGCTCAGTTATTCACCACATTTTAAATTGAGCTGTTTCCTTGAAACTTAGTAGATGTATATATATACTAATCCTCTGCTAAACTTATAATTGGCAAATATTTGCCCATTTTTATATATGATGGTATTCATTGCTCTAAAGAAGGTTTTTAACTATAGATGTTAATCAATTTTGTTGAGTAAATGAATAAATACATTTACACAAATGCTTGAAATGAAAAAATGGAAATATAACATTATTTATAATTGTGGAAAGTTTCAACATAATCATTCAAAGATCAAGAATATTTTCTCATGTTGAATCTTGAAAATATGGTTTTGTGAAAACCAAGCCTAACAGTTCTTATAATTTTTATGTATCAATATTTAATCTCTTAATAGCTTATGTCATCTAGAGATTACCTATAATACTTCAGGCAAAGTACATTTTATATAAATACTTGTGATACTAATGGTAAAAGAATTCTATAGAAGCTCCCTGTAAAATGAATTTGTTCTCAATTATTATCATTGATTGCTAGGTGAATAATTGTACATGGAATCATTTGTGTAGAGTCAATAATAAAATTACTTTTTTCAAAACTTTTGTAAATTTATTCAAGTCTAAAAGTATATGACTTTGTTTATGTTTTGTTAGATGGGCTGAAAACAAAGATAATTATACAAGAGTCACCAACTTACAATGAATGACTATGGGGCTTAAAGAAATGATACCATGAGATACAGGTCTAGCTGAAAATATTAAGTTAATAATTAGTTAGCAAAGAATATTTATTAGAAAGCTTCAATTACTTTAGAACTAGAATTATGATCCTGCTAAAGCTCTTGAAAGAGTAGCCACTGACTGTGATATAAAAGGAACTGGGAAGTACAAGAACAGTTATAGCTTTAAACAAATGATCGCTAAACACATGCCACAGAGACAATAAAGAGAATAACAGCTAGGTTCACAAGGGAAGGAGAACTTCTTGTCATTAAAGACACATGTAGCTCAGACCTTCTCTGACCTCAAAGGGAAAGGATGCTCCTAATCAGGCAGAGACCTGAATTGGTGTGGGGGGATAGACAGGGAGTCCAATTATCTGATTAATTAAATAATTAATTAATATTAATAAAAAAGAAACAGACTTCAATAATGAAATTGCAGAAGTAGCACTTTCTTGTGTTAATGAGTAAGTAGCACATGAAGAAATAAAATGTAATAAAATAGGGTACACTTTGATGACTCAGGTTTTATAGAAAGAAAGTGAATTAGAACCTTGAAGGAAAGTTTATGTTCAACAGAAAGAGAAATTTGAGAGTTTAGTTTATCTGTAAGCTTATAATTTTGATGCAGAAATGCAAGTCACAAAAACCGTTTACTAATTCTTACCAAAAGTTGCATCAGTAGAGTATCAGAATCTGTGTTTGTTCTCTGAACTCCAACGCTCAGAGAAAAAGGTAAAGACATCCAGGTAAGATGTGTCACATGCAGTAGATTTAATTACAGGAAAAGAATAAAGTGCTTAGGGAATCTTTCAGAATGCTTTCTAAGCTTGTCTGACCTTTGTCATGTTAGAAGGCAATATAATTATTATGCTACATAGAAATGTGCTCTTTTCACCAGAGAGAGATGCTGTCTCTCTTCTGAAGCTATTTGTGAAACAAACATCCTAGAAAAGATAGTCAAGAATAAAGTTAATCAATGCCTCATCTTGCAGGATATGTGAAGATGTGTGAGATGTCCATGGAGATGTCCACCAATAATTAAATTGGAAACAAATAAAGTGATATGTGAAAGCTTTAGAATGTAGCAGGAAGACGAAAATCTTCTGTGAATAAATTCTCTGGTAGTGAAAGAGAAAGCAAAACAAAATCCTGGGTACAATGACTTGGGCTGTTCCTCAGCACAGATAAGGTAGCAGTGTCTCAACCAATGAAGAAAATTAAAGCCATTTTACTTTGAGTAAAAACGCACTGAAGAGATGCCAGTATTTTCCATTAAAGTAGAAATAGAAATAATTTCCTGAGAATTGAAATTGAAGAGATTTCACTAACATCTATTATAGCTTAAATTATTGCAAAAGCTATGAAAAGAATAGAATTTAGATTCACGCATATTATGTGAACTCAGAAGCAAGAACCTATATTGTTGGGTTTAAACAGGAAGATTCCTGTTACTTTCTGTTTTCTTATACATGGACTTTACCAGTAGTTTTCTACTTGGAACTGAGATTTGTAATAACAAATACATTTAGCTATTGATTAAATAAGGGGTAGAAAAAGATATTTAAATGTGAATATTTTGTTCCATGTATTGACACTAAACTATCTTTATGTTTGTGTAAAGGGGAATAAGTAAGACTGGTTAAAGACATTTTGCTCTACTCTGAACCTTGGCCCAGTGCTGTGGCCACAGTGATGAAGAACACTCTATATCTTACAGTGCAAAGTTGATTTTCTTTCATTTCAAATTTAAACAGAGAAAGGAAATACTACCTGAGTCATATTTAAACCCATGGGCACATTTTTCAAGAACCATAGAAAAATTCAATGTTGAAGCTAAGTTTGACAATTACATTCTGCCAACCAGAATTTTACAGGTCTGCTTATTTGGTTTCTCCCTCTCTGTTTCCTCCCCAAATGATCTACAGGCGTGCTTCTCACATCCATGGTCTTTGTACTGAAGTTTCCATTATCTCTTAGATTGTGTTTTTCAACACATATCCTTGCATCTCTTATTGAATTTATCAACTATGAAAATGAATACCAGTTTCATATTTGATATATGCTCAAGTTGGAGGAACAAACCTCTCGCCCAGTCAATAAGATCCCCTAAGACTGTGGCCACTGTCAATGTTGTACTTATTTGTTCCTTAGATTTATACACAGCAAGTGAAGTCAGTATTGTTTCCAAGATTTGGGGCATTGTGTCCATGAATTTACTGAACATAGGTGTGATCCAAGCATTGTGCTGTAACTACTTCATGCTGGTAAGGCACAGCCACTGACCAATCAATATAGACAAACTGCAGCTGAAGTAGAGATGAAAACAGAGACTGGCTGACAGGGGAGACTATCAGAAATCTGCTCAAATGCTCTTTAATATATTAGCCACTAATACTATATCAATATGTTCAAGTTAAATCCTATCCCTACTTTAACAGCTATTTACCTCTACCAGGAAGAAATTCTAAATAATCCTTTCAGTGTTTCTGTAAATATTCTAACATAAATTCCCTTTGGTTCCACGTTATTATCTTATATGGAGATAGATATGTCTGTGACTCTAAATCAGAGTAGTTAGTAGGGAGTCTTGTTATAGAAGTGATGCTTTACATTGCGCAACTCAGAAAATGTTTGTTTATTGTATGTGATCCTTCATATTAAGTTTATGATTGAGAACTAAGTTCAGAAGGGTTATGTTCAGAAGGGCTGAACCAATGCAATGTTTTATAACCTGCTAAATAGTTGGAACCAAATCTTTTGTTTGTACATGTTTCAGTAGTGAGATAGTTTTTTGCATGATTCCTTAGGCTATGATGTTTTTATTTTTATTTATTATTGTTTTTATTATTATTATTATTATTATTATTATTATTATTATTATTATTATTACTTGTGTGTGCTGTGAGTATAAAAGAGAGACAAACATACACACACACACACACACACAGAGATTGAGAGAGAAAGAGAGATGACTGGGCATATGTATACTAGGGAGCACATTCAGGACTCAACGAACAATTTTTGAGAACCAGTTGTTCTCTTCCACTGTGGTTTCTGATGATCAAACTCAGTTCACCAGGCTTTGACTGCAAGTACTCACTAATCCATCTTGCTGCCCCAAGCTTTTTAAAATTGTGGCATTTCCTTACATTTTTAATTTGTGGACTTAATTGCCTTGTCTGTGTCCAATCTGTCTTTCTTTTAGAAGATCATTCATTCAGCAACTATTTATAATTCTCTTCTACCTGAAAATAAACAGAACATTAGCCTCATTAACCAAATATCAGGTGTACATTCTTCTCACCCAACTTTCTTTAGTGAATTTTTATAAATAAGGGTATAATTTCCTGAGATGTACATAAATTTAAAAGTAAAATGAAAATAGCATTGGATGAAATGGCTACCCACCATCTTTCTCTGTATCACCTATTTCTGTTCTTAAAATACTCTGGACTATTATTGAGAGGTAATTTGGGGTACTTTTTTATCCTGTGTATAAATGATTTCTTTCTGTTTAAGGTTAAAATATATCAATGTTCATCAATATTGCCTATTATGAATTAAATATATACAAAGACAATAAAACTATTTGTCTAGAAATGAATGACTGAAACACATTAAGCTAATACACAATCTGAAGGCTCTAACATGTCATTCATTGCAAAGTCAGGAAGTTGTTATATGTGACTCAGTTGTAACACATCTGGAGAATTTGTTCAGAGAGGCTTTAACAACAAAGCAAATGATTGTCAGGCACATCAATGATCACATGGGCTACATTTACTGCTGTGAGCTTTAGATAGAACTGTCATGGTTTTTCCACTGAACATCTATGCAGTTCTGTGCAGAACTATATGCTGGTCAAGTTCAGAATTTGAAAATTAGGAATCTACCATTAAATGACAGATTTGTCTCATGGAAGGATTGAGAACTGGATTGAAAATTATGAGTCTTTTTCTAAGGATCTCATCCACAGGTTGGTGAAAAAACAATCAATAAATAAAAGGGTATTTTAATAGCTGAACACATTGGGGAAAAGATTGTGTGTGGGGGAGTTTACTGGGTTAGACACACACACACACACACACACCAATAACAATATTAGTACTATTTAAGATGTTAGTGTTTTAGAGCTCTGCATTATCAAAGAGAAAATCATATTTCTTCGCTGGGTATATAGATCACACTCTAGAACAGGTCTCATGTACAGGAGCAGTTGGCCAGCAGCAAAGAGACTCTGTTTATCCCCTCCTATTTGTAGAGTTGTATTATTTTTTATTTGCGTTGTTATATCAGTGTTGTTTTGTTTGTTTTCATTTTCATTATTTTTTGAGAGACAGAGAATAAGAAGTCAAAATGGAAATTGAATGGGATGGAAAACCATGATCAAAATATGTGAGATGAAAAATATTTTAAACAAAAGTTTTTATTCCTCTGTGTCAAAAACTTTTCCAAAACATATTTTTATAATAAAAGAATATAAACAATTTATTTTTATTTAATTATTCAATATAATTTAATCTCTACTGACATAAAGGCCCATTTCTGACATCTGAAAAGTGTTTTCCACTTCGAGTATTCTATTTTTCATTATTGTATTATGAGCTTCCTCTACAGTAAGGCTTTAGGACTGCTGGTCTAAGTGTACTGACTTGATTATTATTGCAGAGAACCATCTACTAACAGTTTACATAAACATCTCATATATCTACAAATACATGAGTTCACTATGAGATGAGAAAAGAGCTGGAATACCTCTCAAACATCAGAGTAGCTATCCATCTACCACAGAATCAGGATTTTATCTTGTAATGGCTTATTTTTCTAAGGAATTAAATTAAGCCATATTCATGAATCATTTGTCATTAAATTTTTTCTTGACAAGTTAATATCAACAGTCTATATAAAACTAACTATAACACATTTAGAAAATTTACTAAAATCACACTCCAGATATACCAGGTGAAAAACATATATTAGGCATTATAATATCAATAAAGAAACTCATTAGAATTTCTCCTCAAATTCTTCACACCTTGTGTCATTTTTGGAAATTATCTATGTACAAATACAACTAATGATTCAGTAACTTTTTGTTTTAATTTTAATTTTTGATACTTTATTTACATTTCAAATGTTTTCCCCTTTCCAGGTCTCCCCTTTGGAAACCCCCGTCCCATCCCCTCTCTCCCTGCCTCTATGAGGTTGCTCCCCCCGCCCACTCACCCACTCCCCTCTTCCCTCCCAGGCATTCCCCTATACTGGGTCATCTAATACTCTCAGACCCAAGGACTTCTCGTCCCACTGATGGCCAACAAGGCTCTCCGCTGCCACATATGTGGCCAACACGATGGGTCACTCCATATGCATTCTTTGGATGGTAGTCCAGTCTCTGGGAACACCTGAGGTCTTGACCAGTTGACACTGTTGCTCCCTCCCCATGGGGTTTCAAACTCCCTCAGCTCCTTCAGTCCCTTCTCCAACTCTTCCATCTGGGACCCACGCTCAATCCAACAGTTGCTGTGAATTGAATCATGGGTGTTGCGAACTTTTGAGCTAATATCCGCGTATCAGTGAGTATACCATGTTTGTTCTTTTGTGTCTGAGTTACCTCACTCAGGATGATATTTTCAAGTTCCATCCATTTGCCTGTGAATTTCATGAAGTCGTTCTTTTTTAATAGCTGACTAGTATTCCATTGTATAAATGTACCACATTTTCTGTATCCATTCCTCTGTTGAGGGACGTCTGAGTTCTTTCCAGCTTCTGGCTATTATAAACATCGCTGCTGTGAACATAGTGGAGCTTGTGCCCTTATTAAATGTTAGAGCATCTTCTGGGAATATGCCCAGGAGTGGTATGGCTTCAGTAACTCTTTTTAGACTTTAAGTTTTATAACACCTTGTACCAATTAGGGTTGCCTTTATATTCAAAAGTGTAAAGTTATTTACTAGAGGATGGACTACATAACAGTAGTTGTATTCACAAAAGGAAGATGATATTTTCTTTCACAACAACTACAACATTCCAGAAATCCCTAATTCCTTCTATCAATGCCAGAATTTTATTATCTTGATCTTCTTCTACATGTCTTGTGAATATAACTACAACTACTATGATGTCATCGGTGCAGTTGCTATGTCATAGAAGACAGCATTTCAAACATTGTTCTTTACCTCTTAAATCTTTCCATTCTTTTTCAGTGTTCCTTGAGCCTAGGTTGAGAAGGAAGGAGAATGTTGTAGACATTTATTTTTTTTAAGTTTTATTTTTTTATTTTTTTCATACTTTCTTTACATTTCAAATGTTTCCCCCTTTCCAGAACTCCCCTTTGGAACCTCCCCATTCTTTCCCCCCTCCCCCTGCCACTATGGGGGTATTCCCCCTCTCACTCACCTACCCACTCTCGTCATTTATTTTATAAATTAAACTTACAAATTAAAAGTGCTTATTATTCCTAACTAAAATTAGTTTAATGAGATGAAGAGAGCAATATTTAGACGCTACAAACTTGTGTCTCATAAGGTATTCTACTTCAGATTCTTATAATAGAAGCACACCCTGCCTATTTGTTACTTGATGTATTAAATTCACCACTGCTCTTCCAAAGTATGTTCCTCACTAATTACTATTGAATTAGAATCAAATTTTCTCTCTAAAGACACTCCAATATTTCTTCCTTGATTCCCAGAAATGGTGAATGCACTATCTGGGAAAGTAAAAGTTATTTTTTTAGATATAATTTATTTAACATTTTAACACTAAAAGTTCTATATTATCCAAGAAGTACTGATCATAATTTTTTTAAAAATTGTTCGAATGACAAAAGACAAGACAAAGAAAGGATTCAGCTATGCACTGCAGGAAGCAAGCCAGGAAAATCGAGCAATCTCCAGATGAGGAGGAAAAAGTATTCATGTATCCCTTTCAGAAGGATCCAGGCTGGGTAATGCCATCATTTCACAGTTAATGTTATCCTGAATGATAAAATAATATTATGAATCAAAAGAAAAAATGAAGACTTGTATTTAAAGCCATAAATCTGTGACAACTCATTACAATAGTTCAAACCTAATACGACATTAAACAGTGCAATAAGAACAATTTTCCACGAACCACACAACTGCAGGAAGTAAACTTGTCAGGATTATAGTCTATCAATCCAAGATATTTACATATCAATCCCATTTCTATCATTTACTATGTTACTGTGCAAATTTCTTGTGTTTCCGTATGCTAGAAATAATAGTGTCCATGATTAATTATCATTGAGATTAAATGAATTAAAAACCTTAAAGTTGTATGAATACTATGTGAGACAAATGTGAACTCAATTAAACTCCAAATGTACAATTAATCATCTCAATATTGTTATTGCTATAGTTTTGTTATTGTTATAGGTTTTATTATAATTTTTTTATATAAGCTAAAATTTTTTTGTCTGTTTTACTCCTTAGTGATTTTTCTGTTTTCTATGGAAAAGACACCAAGATGTATATTAACCAAGTCTCTTTCTTCATTTGGGTAACTTGTATAAGGCAGATGGAGAGCATGTACTCAAATGATTGCAGAACAGAATGGAAAAATTGAAGGGAAGGCATAAGTGTACTTTCTTGAAACCACTCCCTGTGAATTTGGAAAGGCAAATACATGACATATTATATATCACCTATGGACTATGGAGGTATATGGAAGTATCCTTCTGAACCTATTATATGACTGAATTTACTTTTGAATTTGAAACACTAATCTTTCAGGAAGTTGTATGACTCTCATGTCAAATTGTTCTTCAATATTCTTGCTACTAGATGACATTATATCCAAGTATCATGTAACTCTTCCACTATCGCACAAATTGTTTGATATAGGAGTCATTTCACTTTACCTGCTTAATGACCCTAAAATTGAAACCAACAATAGCAACCACAATAAAACTGTGCTTTGTAGCCAGGGGTAAGTACCTCTTCCATTAACAGAGCTATCTTCCTTTTAGAATGATAAAATGACAGCTCAGACATGAAACAAGAAAATAATAACAATTTCTGAGTCCATGTAGCAATTTTCCTCTAAAATTAACTTGCACAATCCTATGATGGTTTGAGCAAGTACCATTTTCAAATGTCATCTATAAGAAGAACACTCAATGTCTATGACCCATGAACAAAGGAACAACGCTGTAAGCATTGTAACTCTCAAACACACAAAATCTTATTTGGCAATGAGGTTACTTTAAACTTATTTTGCTCTCACTATATACTCCAGGTTTCAAATTATAATATGTTTGCATACATTGGATTGAGCAGACATACAAGTATGTTTATCTAAATAAGATACAACAGCACAAGTGAGCCAGCCACTTTGATGCCACCCTTCACTAGCCACTATGTTGTAGAAAGACAGGACACATGAGCTAGGAAGAAAAATCACATGAATTATCATAATGTTCACATTCCCCCCTTGAGATAGTACCTGAAAGACTG
Source organism: Rhynchomys soricoides (assembly GCA_019843965.1). Lineage (NCBI taxonomy): Eukaryota > Metazoa > Chordata > Mammalia > Rodentia > Muridae > Rhynchomys > Rhynchomys soricoides. The sequence goes on along the minus strand of JADRCH010000239.1, from coordinate 1,394,985 downwards.
ATTTAGATTCTTAAATTTTTAGAAGTAAATAGAAGAGCAAGAATCAGAATAATAAAGTAAATCAAAATATTCAAATAAATGGATAGAAAATAAAACACTCAAATAATTTATACTTGTGTCATTATCTATGAGAATGTCAAAAAATGGGTACATTTTTACCACTTTGATTTTTTTCTAGAAATACTTAATTTTTTAATGAAAATAAATTTTTACATGTTTTTGAAAGGTGAAGCAATATAACTATATTCATTAATGTGGATATTTGACTTTACATTTCAGCTTATGTAAAAAATTAATACATAATAAAATATAAAATGATATTTAATAAAATCTCTATTAGAAGCTAAATGGCAACATTCATACATAAACCTGGTTTATAATCCATTTACCAGGATCAAAGGATTGATTGCTTTCTAATCTCCATTGAATTTCTTGACTTCAAACTACTTTGTGACCCTATATTAAATTATAGCGAATATTCTGCTTTGCAAATTTAAAGAAGCCCCAGCAGGTAAAAATATTTGACACTGATAAGATCCACTCTGTGGAAGGGAAAACAGGCTCCTTACCTCCATAGGTGCCCATATACACAAAGAAAGATAATGACTAAAGAATGAATATATATATATATATATATATATATATATATATATATATATATATTGTGCTTTAGTTTTTATTCAGATAAATGTTAAGGCATGAAAACTGTGGCTGAAGAATAAAGTATATATTTTAAGGAATTTTGTGGCTGAAAGACATACACATGTAGATTGACAGTATTGGGTTTACCCCATATTTAGCTATGTTAATATATACTTTAGGAACTGAGTTTGACAATTCAATTTTAAGTTAGAGAGTCCATGAAGAACCCATAACCTCTGAATAGTGCCTTCAAGAAAAAGCCAAACAGATCTAGTTTAGACTCTTCCAATACACATATGTTTAGAAGAAAACTATAAAAACTGGGTATAGCATATATGCATAAGCCCAAATAACTCTGAAGACAAGAGTTCAGAAACATGTAAATTTGATGTTAAGATGGTAACACTAGGTAAATTAGAATTTCTGTATGGTGGCCTCATTTGGTTTTATGGCAGAAATGATTGTATCCTGAGGTCCTTTGATAGAGAAAAACATTTTTATGTATTTATATATTTAGGAGAATCTTCATATTATTTGGTACTAATTACACTTAGGAGAAGGAGTCTATAATTTGCCACAGGCTGAGAAATATTTATTGCTAAATGATACACTTGCTATTGTGCATGAGAAACAAAAGAAATATGGAAGCATCCTGGAAACATGTCATATTCTGCTGTGATAGATACTCAGACAAAATAGCTTAAGTTGCATTGCAAACATGAATTAATACAAATGTTACAAGATAAAACAGAGTGGACAGGTGGAGTGGCTCAGTTGGTAAATGGTCTGCAGCACAAGCATTCGGGGCTGTGTTTCATCTCCAGCAACCCTTTAAAAAATGTATGGCATATACCTGTAATCTTGTTGTTAAGGAAGTGGAGTGTGGAGGACTGCTATGGCTTATTGGTCAGTCAGTAGGGCCAACTTTACAAGTCCTAGGTTAGTGGGGAAAATATTTCAAAATATAAGGTGGAGAAAAATTTACAAGGATAGCCAGTATTGAGCTGTGACTTCAACATGCACATATACACTTAGATAACCATACAGGAACATGCATGCACAAGTAATCTTAAAATTAACTTTAATGATACATTATATCAGCAAATAAATATGAATCTTCTGGATTTATAAATTCTGTCCACGAAATTTGTGCCTCCTACTCATGAACAATTTTAAAGGCATTAAAATCTTTCTTCATGGAGCAAAATTATGTTAAACTTTCCATATGCTCATTAGCTGAAACCTTTTCATTTTCATCTTCAATAAATGGCATCTGCTCCATCTCCATGCTAATTTTTCAAAATGAGGTTACTTAAAATTGATTTCTCTTCTTGTGAAGTACGTTTGCCAAAACATTGAAAATGCATCCCAGGAGACCAGCAATTACAGGAATGCAACAACTTTACACATGGCGTTTATGCACTTACCAGTTTATATTAAGATATTTCATACATTTACCTGTAACTCTCTGTTTCTGACTCAGTCAAATACAGAAAATATTTAAACAATAAAAGCGATAACCTTTTGAAAGCAGACAAGTGACTATTTTTTTTAGCTGATGCTAATTTTAATACAGCTTTTACAACATTTATCAGTCTTTCTGTTTGATTACCTATATGAAATCTAGTTTTTGACTATTCGATACCAGTAGTGGTAAAATCTTAATTATAGATAATGGTGCTGCTATCCTCTTATTATGTTATTTTTCTTCTTCTCATACTATTATATGTCTTTTACTCAGCGTGCATCATACGTGTATATGTATATAAAGCACATGTATGTTCATGAATATATGTATATTTATCTACATGTGCATGGTATGTGTATGCATACACACATATACACACACACACACATATATATGCATGAACATACATAGATGTGTGCATGACATATTCTAAAGATGATGTTTCATGATTTAGATTCTAATTCAGAATATCCTGAGTTTAAATCAAGTTATACCTTAACTTGTATGTAACATTAGTGTGTTAAATCTTTAATTTCTGTAATTACTTTGAAAAATTAAGATAGGTATGAAATATCTGCCTAGTGAGAATGTTCATGGTTCAGTTACAGCTTTTGTAAATCTAAGTTTATGCCTTAGTTCATTTTAGAAGAAACAGTACTTTTAATATTAAGAAATAAGTTCACATTGTTGTATATACTTGAAAAATTCATTCTCTACTGTAATCATAAAAATTCTATGTTGGGAAACTGTTATGCTAGCTATAGCCATACAATAAATTGTTGTTATAAACTCGAGTATAATTCTGATAAATCACAAGAAAGTCCTGTCATTAAAGTTTCACATCTCATCAACATATTTTTAATCATTGTTCAATTATTTAGTTACTATACAAATTCAGGTATGCAAAGAAACTCAACAGAACTGATTAAAGTGAAATTTTTTTAAAGATTGTATAAGAGAAGCAATAATTTAACACACATTTTAACTTATTACTAACTGTATTATTTTGTTTATTGTTTAACAACATAATTAATCTAAATTAAAATCTAAATATTATTAATATTTTGGGGAAAAATTCTAGAAAGATGTGGTGTTATGTCAGTTATATAACTTCTGATCTGTGTAGATTTGCTACTGGCTTACACTGGTATCCTAAATGCCTTTGTTTCCATCCCAAGAACTAGGATCTAAATGACAAATATTAGATTTTTTCACAGCTACCATGAAGAATATAATACAAAAGACTAAACATTTTAGGCTGGGTTAAGAGTAGAACACTTATGTAGCAAGTTCAAAGACCTGGGTTCAATTCCCAATACCAGAACAAACAACAAGCCACAACCTGTCACGTCATATCTGAATGAAAGACAACAATGTCTTTCTCTCTCTCTTGCTCTTACTCATTTTGGTTATGCTTCATGCTATAGTATAAAAAATTTATAAATCTCTCCTTAGACTGAAGGAAAAGCCATCCAGAGACCCACCTGGGAATACATCCCCTATATAGCCACCAAACCCGGACATTATTGTGGATGCTGGGAAGTGCTGACTGACAGAAGCATTACAAGCTGTCTCTCAAGAGGCCCAGGCAGAGCCTGACAAATACAGAGGCAGATGCTTGCAGCCAACCATTGGACTAAGCATGGGGTCCTGGATGGAGGTGTTGGAGAAGGTACTGAAGGAGCTAAGGGGGTTTGCAGCCCCATGGAGGGAGTAACAGTGTCAACTGGCCAGACACCCTGGAGCTCCCAGAGCCTGGACCACCAACCAAAGAATACACATGGAGGGACCTATGGTGCTGGCCACATACATGGCACAGAATGGCCTTGTTGGACATCAGTGGGAGGAGAGGCCACTGAGGGGTGAGATGCCCCAGTGTAAGGGAATGCTAGGGAGGGAAGACTGGAGTGGGTGGGTGGGTGGGGGAGTACCCTTATAGAGGCAGGGGAGGGGGATGGGATAGGGGGTTTCTGAATGGGAGACCTGGATGGGAGAAAGCATTTTAGATGCAAATAAAGTAAATATCCAAAAAAATAAAATTAAATTAAATTAAAAAAAAAAATAAAGAAGTAAAAAAAGTATAAATAAAATGGAGCTTGGATAGTATAAGAGAACCTATATTTAGTAAGGAATCAAAATGTATAATTAAAAGCAGAATTATCTATATACCTTGGTGACGTTTAAAAAAATAAACCAAGCCTTTTTCTTAAAAAAGAGCCTTTACTTAAACAAATTGTAAGCAACTTTTCCATGGTATTGTCACTTTGACCATTTGACCATTTTTATATCATATATACTCATTCAAATAAAGTATTCATCTCACACTACACACACACACACACACACACACACACACACACACACATACACACTCAAACACACCTTTATTAGCCAAGTTTGGAAACCCAGTACTATTATACAAATTAAATAAAAAATACATTTCAGAGGATTTACCAACATAAGATTCATTCTTTGTATAATATTTCTCTGGCAAAATACATGTGCTACTGATAAAATTACTGGTCTGTCTTTTATTCAGTGATTAAATGTTGTTTTCTTCTTCAGTAAAAAGAAAGTTAGAGAAAGAAGTTGCCTTTAACTCAGAGAATAAAGTGTTCAGCACATTTGTAAGTTAAAGCCCCCTCCTCATTTGGATCACAGGTCTTCCTAAATGGACATCCAGTTTATTATTGATTTTTGTATTACCTATCTTCAGGAAATAGCACAAAACTTTCTTTTTTTTTTAGTTTTAGCTTGTGGTGGAACATCACACTAAACAAAAGTAATATCCATATCCTATATCCTATCAAACTAGCAATTTTTTTGACTTGGCTGGACATAATAGGAACTTTTTGACTGAATTTATAGCTCTGAAAGCTAAAACTTGCACTAGGTAAAGACCAGTTTGAGCACCATGGTATCCAGAGGGAGTAAGGAGCAACTACGAAGGTAAATTACAACCACAAGCACTTATCTGAATTTGCCAAGCATATTTATTTGAACTCAAAAGTAATAGGCAATTCCATTCACAAGCATGTGCTGTACCAGTAGAGCTAACATGAAAAGAGATCAATTCTAAGTCACCATCAAATGAAACACAGACTTATGGTGGTCTAGCATATCTTAGTTCTTTAACTATAAGAAGTCCAACTCAAGGTTATTTTAATAAGGAAAATAGCATGATATTGAATCTAGAAATTTGCCCTGACAACATCAAATGTGTTTCTTTGTTAAGGATGTGGATGAATTTGCTTTTTTACCATCCCTATATTCTTCAAGAGAAGCATGGAAAATTATATATGGTAGCCATAACCACATTGCTGCTTTGTTACAAAATGTCTCAAACTAAGAAAATTATCATTGATTCATTTTGGTATGTTAAAATATGAAAGTTCTCCAAGAATTAGTGTAAGTAACTGGTCACCATAATGATTTCAGCCTTCATAGGTACAATAGTTAGCTGAATAAAAATGGAACCCCAACCTAGTATTTTTGAAGCATCTTCTATTTTCCAGTAATCTTCTAGCAGAAAGATATTGAAAAATGTGCCAGATTTTATGTATCCCTCCTGAAAAACCATATCTGAAAGAACAGTTATTCCTGGTAGCTGGAAAGTCAGATGACAGTGAGAAAATGCCAACTTCAAAACTGAAATGCTGAGAGCAGACTTATAGAAGAGCCTATGCTTTTTGTAACTACATAGTAGGCTTTTGTGCGCTTCTTTAACTCAGTCTTCTAATAACTTTCAATATAAGCTATTAAAAAGATTACCATTTCCCAAGAGAGAAGACAACAAACTTTAATATTTCATTGAGATACTCACCTAATAAATAGTAGAAAGGGTATTCAAGACCATATGTTATGACTCTAGCTTCTCCCACTTTAGGTACACTGCTAGTTTGGTACTTAGAGGTAGCAGAAAGTGTAGATTAAACAGAGATGATGTGTCCATTTTCTGTTAAGGTATATTCTAGCCAATGCACTACATTAAAATTAAAAATCTCATTGTCATGTCAATAACAATGTCATTAATTACAATTTTGCTTATCTGGTGAAAACGACATTGTAATTCATGATCTTCAAGTTTTGCTGATGAAGATTTAATGGACAGGTATTGTAATTTTATTAAACACTAAAAGCTAAAACTTAATTAATAAAATAAAATGAAGAACAGCAATCCAATCAGAATATTAAAAATTCTTTCCAAATATAGTTAGCAGTCACATTATAGAGAAATAAACCATTTGACTTTAGAGTCCAGACTACAAATACCCATTTCTATATGTTTCATAAATAAACCGAGAAAAGACTAAAATTTAAAGCTAAACTTAATTTTTACTTCCTCCTTAGTAAAGACTTTAACTGTGAGTTGACTTTTACATAAAATCATAGTAAGTAATTGTGCATATTCATGTTTTCTCCTAGAAAAGTGAAAAGATCAGAATATTTAAAGGTCTCTTTACAAAGTAAAATATGAGACATCTTAGAAGTGTGTACTTTGACAAGTTCTACATATTCCCTATGTAGAAATAGAATAATGTCCATTACTAGTGTAATTGAACAAAAACAAATGATATAATTTTTTACTTCATAACATAAACCTATCAAAAAGGAATAAAGTAAAACAATTTGCTTATCTATACTGATCTCTATCATGTTAATCCCTTCAGATTCAACTCCCAAAGTTGGAACAATACTTACTGGTTAATGGCAACTGAATCACAAAATAAATGAGTATGAACATGTTCTTTCTTCTTATGCTATTAAATACTCAAAATATAGACACTGTTCAATGACTGTAATTTAAAATTATAAAATTAAATCAAGAAAAATTATCATGACCAATGTCAATTATAAACATCCAATGGTCCCATGGCTTTAGCTGCGTATGTAGTAGAGGATGGCTTTATTGGACGACAATGGGAGGAGAGTCCCTTGGTCCTGTGAAGGACTGATACCATAGTGTAGGGGAATTCCAGGGAAGGGAGGCAGGAGTGGGTGGGTGAATGGGGGAACACACTCACAGAAACAGGGGAAGGGGGTGGGATAAGGGGTTTCTAGGGGAGACCAGGAAAGGGGATAACATTTGAAATGTAAATTAAGAATATCCAATTAAAATAAAAAAGCACAACATAATCCATGCCCATTTTTCTTTGTAGAAATAAGGAGAAATGGCCAGGAGAGTCAGGAAAGAGCAGAGGATATCACTAAGACAGGAGACTGTTAGGAGGACAGTCAGAGTTTTCTAGTCAATACATACTTTGCCTTTGGAACATAAGCTTCAGCCACTGGAATAGAGGACAAAATTTTTATTCTCAAGATGAATATGTAAGATGGTAGACAAAATGTCTTTATCTTTGAGAAAAGGCTGAGTTGTTTCATGGCTCTTATTATCAGAGATTCTTCCACTAAGGACACGGGAAAATCAATCAAAGGTAGATGATCACAATGTGAGAATAAAGAACATATTGCTTACCTAAAAATAAGGAAAAAAAGAAAGAAAAGAATGCCAAACTATCCACTTTCTGTGCTAGTTACCAAATTTTTTATAAACACAAGAATTGTGTTAATTTCAAAAGAGGACATTTGAGAGTAGAACAATCATCTTTGAAAAAAGCTACAAAGAGCTAAATCTAAGAATATGGTAGATATTTACATTCTTCTAGTTAGATCACCCTAAACAAAAGACATACTTCAAAATTTTAAATCATTATTAACATTAATAGAAATGTAACTTTTGACTAGAATAAGTAAAATTCACATAAAGAAAACTTTGAATTTAAAATATCAATATCATGGGGTAACTCTAACCAAACAAGTGAAAGACATGTATGACAATAACTTCAAGCCTCTCAAGAAAGAAATCAAAGAAGATCTCAGAAAATGGAGAGATCTCCCATGCTCACGGATTAGCAGAATTAATATAGTAAAAATGGCTATCTTACCAAAGGCAATCTAGATATTCAATGCAATACCCATCAAAATCACAACACATTTCTTCAAAGACATGGAAAGTGAAATTCTCAAATTCATCTGGAAAGGCAAAAATCCAAGAATGGCAAAAAGAAGTCTTAACAATAAAAGAACAGCTGGGGGAATCACCATTCCTTACCTCAAGCTTTACTACAGAGCAATAGTGATAGAAACTGCATGGTATTGGTACAAAGACAGACACACTGATTAATGGAATAGAATTGAAGACCCAGAAATAAAACCACACATTTATGGATACTTGATCTTTGACAAAGATGCCAAAAATATACAATGGAAAAAAGAAAGCATTTACAATAAATGGTGCTGGTCTAACTGGCTCTCTGTATGTAGAAACATGAAAATAGACCCATATTTGTCACCTTGCACAAAGCTCAAGTCCAAGTGGATCAAGAACCTCAACATAAAACCAGATACACTGAATCTAGTAGAATAGAAAGTGGGAAAGAAACTTGAAAATATTGGTACAGGGGAAATTTCCTAAACAGAACTCCAATGGTTCATGCTCTAAGATCAAGAATTGATAAATGGGACATCATGAAACTGGAAAACTTCTATAAGGCAAAGGACATAATCAATAAGACAAATCAGCAACATACAGATTGGAGAAAAAAATCTTCACTAACCCCATAGAGGGCTAATATCCTAAATATGTAAAGAATTCAAGAAGCTAATCACCAAAAAAACAAACAACCCAATCCAAATATGGTGTATAGAACTAAATCTAGAATTCACAACAAAGGAATCTCAAATGGCTGAGAAGCACCTAAAGAAATGTTCAAAGTCCTTAGTGATCAGAGAAATGCAAATCAAAATGACCCTGAGATTCCACCAATCAAAGACCTTACACCAATCAAAATGGCTAAGATCAAAACCTCAAGTGACAACACATGACGGCAAGGATGTGGAGAAAGAGGAACACTCCTCTATTGCTGGTGGCATTGCAAACTGGTACAACAACTCTGGAAATCAATCTGGAGGTTCCTCAGAAAATTGGAAATAGATCTACCTGAAGACCCAGCAATACCACTCTTGGGAATATACCCAAAAGATGCCCCACCATGCCACAGGGGCAAGTATTCCCCTATGTTTATAGTGGCCTTGTTTGTGATAGCCAGAAGCTGGAAACAAGCCAGATGTTCCAGGACAGATGAATGGATACAGAAAATATGGTCATTTATACAATGGAATACTACTTAGCTATTAAGAATGAGGACATCCTGAGTTTTGGAGTCAAATGGATAGAATTAGAAAATATCATCCTGAGTGAGGCAACTCAGACCCAAAAGGACATGCATGAATAACAGGGATGAAAATAGAGAGGAGCCTGAGGAAAAGAAGGTCCAGTGACAGGCTGAAAGTGGGATCCAGCTCAGGTGGAGGTCCCAAGGCCTGACAGTATTACTCAGGCTATAGAGAGGTCACAAAAATGGACCTAGCATGAAGGTACTCTGGAAGACTCAACAAGCAGCTGAAAGAGTCAGATGCAGGTGTTTGCACCCAACCAGTGGGCAGAAGCTGCTGACTCCTGTGGTTGAATTAGGGAAATGCTAAAAGAAGCTGAGGAGGCGGGTAACCCTGTAGGAGGACCAACAGTCTCAATTAACCTGTACCCCCGAGATCTCTCAAACACTGGAACACCAAACAGGCAGCATACACAAGCTGATATGAGGTCCCCAACACATACACAACAGAGGACTGCTAAGTCTGTGTTCAATCAGAGATGATGCATCAAACCTCAAGAGACTGGAGGCTCCAGGGAGTTTAGGGGTCAGTGGAGTGAGGAGTGGGGGGTGGGGACATCCTTGTGGTGACAGGAGATGGGGAGCAGGTATGGGATGTGGAACAGTTGGAGGGTGGGTCGGGGGGAGGGGAATAAAATCTGGAGCATAAAATTAAATAAATAAATAAATAAACAAATAAATAAATACAATAAAAAGAATGTTGTCTAATGATGTCTTATTTTTTCTGACAATAAAATGTTAAAATTGTTAAATTGCTTCTGACATCGCACGGCTTAAATAGACCAGTATGTAACTGCTTACAATAATGTGAAAATGAAAATGGTAGAATAAAACATGTCAGACCTTGTACCACACACTTTTAATCCCAGGTATTGGCAGCAAGAGAAGAGATGGAAGCCCTCTCTCTCTCTCTCCCCCTCTGTGTGTGTGTGTGTGTGTGTGTGTGTGTGTGTGTGTGAGTGTGTGTGTGTGTGTGTGTGTGTGTGTATTTGTGTGGGGGGGTATGTGGGTAAAACAGGGCATAGCCAATGTCAAGCACTGTTTTCTGAACTGTTTTATGGAAACTTATGATAAGGCATACAGGTTAGTTTGAATCTAACTATAGATGCTTATGGCTAGTAATTAGATAAAGTGGTGAGTCCCTAAAGGTGGAGTATTATTCTTGTTTTGAAGTTGATGAGTTTGAAAATTGAGAAAGTTGTCAGCACTGAAAAATGATATTGAAGCATTCTTAATACCACCCACTTGAAGATGATGAATCTAACAATGTTCTATACAACATACCTCCAGGGAGCTCAGAATGCCTCAGCATATCAGAAAGTCTGAATCTCTTCTGTTCCCACATCCTTTATCCTTCTTGCTGCACTACAATCAGTTAGATAGTCTTCATCCCAACGTCTTCTCCTCACCATATTTACACTGGAAATTAAAAAGCTGTTTTTCAGTCATTGAAAATTTCTCCTAATAACAATAACAACAATAAAATCAATGACATCATCAATATGAACAATGATAAAAACAATAAACTATTCTAATTATCCTACAGCTAAAAAATACCCTAGAATATGACTCTAAAGTGCAAACAGGGCAGCAGGCTCACACAGACTGGGGAGATCTGGTTGCCCTAACACAGCAGTGTAATAATGATAACATTATGGTGCTTGCTGCATTTGTGAACACAGAATACAAGGATGAGCTTGAGTGTAAAGGAGGAATTGAGAAAATGGTTGGTTAGCACTACACTATATATTTTATAACTTTATGCTTTGAAATGATATATACTTTAGCACTAGTCCCACCAATCTTCAAATACCCTTTCTATGTACAGGACAGTGCTCTAATCACAAATATTCAAATATGGTTCAAGGTAGAGAAAGTAAAACCAATGACTAATGTCTCAATGTCTGGTAAAACACAGGTTGTGAAAATGGTCACTAGGAATTCTACAGTCCATCTTTGTCATCGTGTCCTAAGTGTAGGAATAGTTGCCCCACAACAATAGTGCTGAAACATAAAGAACTGATATAAACCAGAAATTCAAATCTAGGCATAGTTCATAGCAAATATATGACAATGTTATTTTCTCATATCTGTCACTCATTCACTTCACAGTTATCTGCTAGTTCTCAGTATCATTTAGTTGAAGGCACAGGAATTAAGGGAAGAAAATGACATCTAGGGCAACCCTCATACAGCTAATATCTCTTAATAACCATTCCCTATAATGTTGGGTAAATGAACAATTTTAACCAAGTTTCCTCAACCAAAGTAGACAATGTTCATATTTCACAATTGTACAATAAAGAATATGTCACTGATCTCATATGTTGTTAATTTAAGTATCTGTATTTTAACTAAATGACTTGATAAAAAGTATATTTAATGATGAGCAATGGGAAGGACATAGCAGAATAGTTTCTGCACTGCACTATGGATACTTCAGTCCCCTACACCAGTGCTCTATGTTCATGGTAGCCAGAATTAGAAGTTGCCCGAACTGAAGAAAGCTGTCCTTAAAGCAGCATATTCATTTCTAAGATTACTCAATTTAAATGGCTCCTTCATAAGAAAGCTATGAAGCTTTCTTACCCTGGTCCTCAGGAGCTCATCAGTACATCTCAGCTTCCGTCAAAGGTGGCATAACCCAAGCTTTGCACACATTGTCCCCAGTCTCTCATCTCTTCTGCAAAATATTTGTTCCTTTTTTTGCTTCAACACATCTGTTTAAACAGTCAGTATTTGTACAAATCAACAGGGATAATTTACAAAGGATTAAATAATATTTTCTGCAAGATAACCAGTCAGTAGTGGTAGAAGTTTGCAATTTCATGATTAAAGAAATCCATGTTTTCTACATTAGAATCCACATGAGACTTTTGTTCTTAAGTCTAATCCATCAGCACATGAAAATTCCTCTGTGAAAGTCCTTACTATTTGCATTAAAATCCTGCTGATATTTTTAAGGAATACACTCTAGGCTGAAATTACTTTCCCTGAGTAAATTTGACAAATATTCTTTCATAATTATAAAAAATAAGTAAACATCTTCCTCTCACAGATTTTCAGGTTTTATTCTTTCTTGGAGAAAAGGAAATTTCAATGCCCATATATTACTCTATCAGGTAGATGTTAAATATACTGGATTCATTTTGTTTTTCTTTTTTATTAATTAATTTATTTACATGAAAATCTGTCCCCTTCATGGTTCCCTTCATAGAGACCTTCACACCATCCACCCCCCCTTCTCTTCTGAGAGTGTGAGCCCCTCTGGGTATCTCCCTACACTGGCCATTAAGTCTCTGCCAGAGTAGTCACACTTCCTCTCTCACTGGGGATAAGAGGAAATAGATACTATAGTCAGACTGTACTCCTCCATTGCTGGTGGGATTGCAAACTTGTACAACCATTCTGGAATTCAATCTGGCGGTTTCTCAGAAAATTGAAAATAGTTCTACCTGAAGACCCACCTATACCACCCCTGGGCATATTTCCAAAAGCTGCTCCATCATATCACAAGGACACATGCACCACTATGCTCATAGCAACTTTTTTCGCAATAGCCAGAAACTGAAAACAAACCATTTTTTTTATTAAGAGTTTTGGCATGGGCCCCAGTTGAGGGATGGGGCCACCCATCCACCTCAAAATTATTAATCCAAAATTCCTCCTGTCAAAAGAAAATTCAGGGGCAAAGAGTGGAGCAGAAACTGAAGGAAAGGCCATCCAGAGACTGCCCCACCTAGGGATCCATCCCATCTGCTGACATCAAACCCAGACATTATGCTGATGCCAAGAAGTGCTTACTGACAGGAGACTGGTATAGCTGTTCCCTGAGAGGCTCTTTCAGAGCTGGACCAACACAGATGTGGATATACACACAGCCAAACATTGGACTAAGTGTGGGGACATCAATGGGGAAGTTAGAGCAAGGACTGTAGGAGCTGAAGGGATTTGGAACCTCATTGGAAGACCAACAATATCAATGAACCAGACCTCCCAAGGCTCCAAGGGACTAAACCACCAACCAAAGAATACACAGGGGATACCCATATCTCCAGCTGGATATGTAGCAGAGGATTGCCTTATCTGGCATCACTGGGAAGGGAGTCCCTTGGTCCTATGGAGGTTTGATGACCCAGGATAGGAGAATCTTAGGCTGCTGAAGCAGGAGTAGGTAGGCAGGTGGGGGAGCACCCTCATAGAGGCAGTGGGAGGGAGGAATGGATAGGGGTCCTGTGGAAGGGAAACTGGGAAGGGTGATAACATTAGAAATGTAAATAAATAAAATAACTAATAAAAAATTTTTTTGAACTTAACATAGCACAGTATGATCTTTTCCTTTGCTCCTTGCCTATAAGCTGGAAGAATTTCCTTAGAAAAAAGGTAAATCTACTTCTCTTACATCTTTCTTATTCTCATTATGCATATACGTATGCATGTACATACACACACACACATATACATATACATACACATATACATATATGTGATAAGTATACGAGGCATGAGCAAAATGTTCCCATAAAAGAAATTATTCATATAGTGTAAAATATTTCGATACCTAGTGAGTAGCATCATCCTTTACAAAAACTAGAAGACACAGAAGTTCTACATGAAGATTCTTCTCCTAAAATGAAGATTTTTCTGGATGATTCCAGAAAAACCAGATGGAGAATGAGAATAAGCCAGATATTTGTGCAAAAAGAGGATCTCTTGTTTTCTACTAGGCTAAGCATCTTTTCAGGGAACATTTATTAAGCTCACATTAATACAAGCCAGAGAGAATTCCTTTTAAGCAAGATGTTCCAAAAAGTGATGTTATAATTATTCTTCCATAGTTATAATTTGAAATTATTTCTGTATGTTTTGTTATCTATAAAGTTACAAACTGGATAGAATAATGAATTACAATAGAAAAATCTTATATTGATGATTACAAAGGTTTTCCACTCTCAACTTTATAATTTTTTCTTCACCTATTCCTTAAATCTTCATAAACCAAATGCAAATTATTAAGTAGTTATAATTAATTCAGTACTTTTAGAGGAAATCTGTGAAAATGTTGCCCTTTAGTGACTTTAATTTTTTTATATAATCTGACTTATATAAGCCTGCAGGGACAGTGTTTATATCAAAACCTCAAAGTATACATATTGTGAATTTTATAAATAAAACCAAAGTACAGATGGTTTTGGCTGAGTAAACACAAGATAAAAAGATGCAGTGATTGTCAGAACATGGATGTGGGTCTTCCTTTCTTCACTATAATAACTGGCAGGTACAGGCTCCCTCAGATGATCAGCAAAACAATACTGCTTCATAATACACACAATCTACCTGAGATCAAAGGGAAATAAAATTTAAAACACAACATAACGGAAGTAAAACTGTCATCACTGCTCATTATTTTTCATTTCTTTGTTTTTTTTTCTTTAAATGACTGTTTTTACTGACTCAGAGAATGTGGCAGTTGTCATCTGTGTCTGTCACAGGATCTGGCAGGTGTCTTGAGAGCAAGAATAGTAGATAGCAATAACAGAAGAGGTAATATTTTGTAATTCAAAAATACAAGTCTTAATGCTTTAACCTGTTATCCCAAATGCATATATTGTGTGAATTTTAAAAACACCAATCATTGTCTCATGTTTTTTCTTTGTCATTATTTTTATAGTCTACACGATGCATGCCTCCTAAACCCAGTGTTTACATAGCATAGCATAAATGGGATTCTGCAGTGAAAACAATGAAGCAAATTCAAGAAATACTTTGACCATGGGAATGTGGGAAATACATGATCATGAGTCATTTGGGACAGTTCCATTTGCCATAAGATAAAAAACAAACAAACAAAACAAAAAACAAACAAACAACAACATCAGCAAAAAACAACAAGAAAGACTATCCCTACATCTTTGTCCCTGGTGTGTATATACCACCCTGTTCTTTACTAAAATTCTCTCCCCCTCCTCCCTTTTTTTCTTCTGTCTTTTTCCCATACATACACATTTCTCAAACTCCAATTGAAATAGCTAAAAGTATCCAGTGGTAATTGAAGCACTTCTATATAAAATTTAAATAACAAGGTTTATCTGCCTATATTACCATCTAGACTTTGTCATTATAAAATAATAGAAAACAATGCTTTATTATTTCTAGCATGTAAATCTTAGGAATTCAACAAAACTAGATATTTTAACATTATTTTCCAATAAAACTAGAGTTGGCTGATGAAGAAGGATATGCCCCATATATGATTGTGCTCACTTTTTTTAAATAAATAATGTTTACAGCAAAAAATAATAAATCTGTAAAATAATGATTTTTAATAAAGTTTTTTTTCATATAATAGATTCTGATGGATTGAGTTTTAAGATATGAATTATTAGCTTAATGTTTCAAGGATAAGAGGGGGGATCTGCAAATCCCTGAAAGAAGAACTGCTAGGACATACAGAGAAAAAGTGATTATACCTTCAAATATGTGATTAGGAAAATATTTTCTGAAAACTCATCCGAGGCCAATAACATTGCCAGCATATTCACCTACTCATCTATTACACACAGTATTTTTTGTGAAGGAAACATGTGGCGATGGCTTTAATGAGAATTGTCTCCATATATTTATAGATTTGAATACATGGTCACTAGGGATAACGCTGCTCTTAAAGGATTGGGACATGTGGCCATTCTGGAAGCACTGTGTCAATAGATGTGGGCTTTGAGGTTTTGAAAAACCCAGTCCATACCCAGAGTCACTCTCTTCCTGCTGTCTGAGGATATGGAGGTAGAACTCTCAGCTACTTCTCAAACACTGTGTCTGACTGTGATCTATCATGCTTCCTACCATCATAATAATAGACTAAGCCTCTTAAAATGAAAGCAAGTTCTCAACTGAATGCTTTGTTTTATAAGGTCATGGCATCTCTTCAGAGCAGTAGGTCAATGATTAAGACACACATATTTTAAGTTAGTATCTTCTTGGTAATTCTAAAGATTGAAGGTATTTCATGGTGCTGAAATTTTAAAATAATTCATTGCCAATTTAATTCAGCAAACATTCAAAAATTTACTGAGGATATATTAGACATTAGGCATTTTAATGCATCCACTAAATACAAAAAATAATAAGTTAAAGTATTGGATTTTAGTAGCTCAATATCTCCTGTAGAAGAAATCAGGAATAATTTTTGAAACCATATATATAAAAAGTAATTGAGAAAGTATAGCTGGTGAATATGAGACAGTTGTTGGTTGAACCTACTCCATATAAACTCTTCCACTATAACGGTTCTCAATTCAAGTAATTTTGTTGAACACACACACACACACACACACACACACACACACACCTGTTTCTTCCACCCCTCCATAAATATACATAGATGAACAGATAGATATATATAGATTTAGATATAGATATGTATTTTTGTATTCTATTTGATAGATATCTATATATCATATGTATCATTGGATATATTCTCCACATTATAAATTATATATTATATCTATATCTGATTAATCTATAATATCATAAAATACAACATATTGCATATATAATATATTTATTATAAAACTGATATATATGATATATATAGATATATATATAGAGAGATATATAGTGTCAAACAGACTATATAAAGATATAGATTGTGGAGTAGATATGTAATCTAGATGTAATAGGTACACAGAGATAAATTCAAACTTCTTCTTACTTAAATAACTGTGAGAAGTAGTTTGAAGAATCAGATGAAGTATTTGAAAGAATAAAGTGGATATAAATGCAAAATTATAGCATTTACAGAGCAATACAGCAATATATTTAATTACATATCAAGGTTTTAGATGCACAAAACTTTTTCCTCTGTAATTTCTTATATAATTTTTTTCTTATAGATGAACGTCTTTAAAATAAAAAACATATGTCATTTGTCATTGTTTATTACAGCAAAAGACTGAAACCAACCTAAAATACATAAAATGAGATTGAAAGAAAATATAGTATGTTTTTATCATAAAGTATATTGAATTTTTATTGTAATTATTCTCATATGCAGAATATATAGAATATATTTTATATACTATATATCATAAAAAAATATTTTGCTTTATACTGTCTCTAATTTGCAGTCATTTATTCTCACTTCACTGCCAAATTACTTTGTTCCCATTAATTTTCTAAGCATACATAGATTTTAAATATGCTATGAGAAAGTCACTTGATAACTGCCAGGAGTTTGAATGCTGTTTCTTTGCATGCATACTCTATGTAGCAGTTCCTCTGGAAGATGGGAATAAATGTAGCTCAAGATCCAGCTTTTCCATGCTTTGACATATGCCAATACTTTTAATATGCTCTACTTTTAATAGCCAGAAATTGCAAACAAGCTAGATCTCTCTCAACAGATGAATGGATAAAATATATGTGGTGAATTTATACAATGAAAATTACTTTGCCTTTTAAAAAAGTTTAATTAGTGTTGCAGACAAATGGATGGAACTAGAAAATATCATCCTGAGTGAGGTAACTCAGACCCAAAAGAACATGAATGGTGTGTACTCACTAGTAAGAAAGAATGGAAACCAGCAGAAAGAATGGAAACCAGCAATGTTGGGATGTAGGAGGTGACAAGACCCTCTAGAATGTACCAGAGACTTGGGAATTGAGAGATGCTCAGAACTCAGAGAGTGGGACTTGTGCTGTAATGCCCAACAGTGTGGAGAGGGAACTTGTAGAGTCCACCTCCAGGAAAAAGACAGGGCATCAAGTAGAGGAATGGGGTTGCCATCCCACAGTCAAAAACTGACCCAGAATTGTCCCCGTCTAAAAGAACTGCCAGGATAGAAATGGAGAAGAGCTTGAGGGAAAGGAGGTCCAGTGACAGGTCCAAATTGGGATCCACTCAAAGGGAGGCTCCAAGGCCTGACACTATTACTGGCTGTAGTGTGCTTACAGATGGGAGCTGCCCTTACAGCACAGCTGCCCTTACAGCATGGCTGCCTTCCAAGAGGCTCAACAAACAACTGAAAGAGTCAGATGTAAATACTTATACCCAACCAATGGACAGAAACCAGGGACCCCTATGGTTTAAATACAGAAAGGCTGAGAATATGATGAGGAGGATGTCTCATAGAAGAACAGCAATTTCAACTGAATCACCAACCAGGCAGCAAACACTAGCTGATATGAGGCCCCAAGCACAAATACAGCAGAGGACTGCCTGTTCTAGCCACAGTGACTGAAGAAGCACTTAACCTTGGGGAGACTTGAGACCCCATGGATGGGCGAGATCTTGTGGGTTTTGGGGGGTGAGGACATCCTCTGAGATATGGGGGAGGGGGAGAGAGAATAGGATGAGAAACTGTGGAAGGGTAGACCTGGATGGGGATAATGACTAGACTGTTAAAAAAAAAAAAAGATTAAATAGTAATAATAATAAAGCCACAAAATTCATTAAATGGGGGGGGGGAACCCTGAGGTGATCCTGACCCTGAAAGGTAATTATTACAGTACGTATTCCTTTATATGTGGATGTTCCCTATTAAGTCAATGATAACCAAATTATAATCCATTGAAACGCAGAAGTTAAGTTTAGAGTAAAGAACAGAGGAATGGGGGGGACAAACAGTTTCCTCTAGGAAAGGGAATTAGACTAGTTATAGATGGGGGAGGGGCTTAAACTGGAAGATAAAGTAAAGAAGGGTAGGGAAAAGAGAGATGAGGAAGGAAACTTTTAACTGCCTCTTTTATAAAGACCAGAGAGAAAGGAGGAGACCATGAAAGCAAGGTTCTCTGAATCAACAGGATCTACACACATGAACTTGTGGGGACTGGGAAAGAATGTAAAGGTCTTACATGAGTCTTCATCAGGTGGGGTCCTAGAAGTAGACATGTGCCCCTTCACCCTCAGAATCCTTTACCCAGAAGCTATGTCCAAGTGATAACAACATGCAAATGAAAAGTTAGTTTTATCCCAGGGAATCTCACTAGGGAAAAAAGCAAATCCTCAATGTAGGCTGCATACCCAATAGTCAATGGCCAATGGAAAACGAACTCAATAGCATCTTTGAGGCTCTGGGCATCACAATGTCATGTGGAAACTTTACATTTGTTGTTTAATTTTATCTTGTTTTTTCACATTTAGTTTAAGGTTTTTATATATTTTTTTCTCTTTTTACCCTACAGGTCCTTTGAATATATATTATAGCTTCCAGTTTAGTCATTTTTTGTGAAATTTCTAGGTGTGCGAAAAGGTGGGTTTCTGCATCTATATCTGTTTCTTATGTCTTTCTTTGACTTTTTTCTTTTGTTTGTTTTATCATATTTCAATGTGTTAGATTTTATTTATTTTATTTTATTATCCCTTGGAAGCCTGTATATTTCCTTTTTCCATGTATTTATTCATTTATTAACTTTACATCCTAAACACAGATCCCCCGTCTCCTCCAGTTTGCCCCTCCTTTCATCCCCACTCCCCAATTCCTCTGAGAGGAGAAAGGCTTCTCTGTGTTCCAACTTACCCTGGCACATCAAATCACTTCAGGACCGAGTACAATGTTTCCCACTGAGGCCAGACAAGGCAATACAGTTAGGGGAACAGGCTCCATAAGCAGACAACAGAGTTAGAGACACACTCCTTCTTTCTTTCCAGTTGTTGCGGGACTGGTATTGAGGTCATCTACTACATATGACCAGGGCTGGTGGATTTAGACCATGTATGCTGTTCCATAACACTCCCAAGCAGCATCTAATGTTTGGATGTGGGCATCTATTTCTGTAGGATGCTGGATGGAGCCTCTCAGAGAACAGTTATGCTAAGCTCCTGTCTGCAAGCATAACAGAGTACCATTAATGGTGTCAGCGATTGGTTCTTGACCAAGGGATGGGCCTCAACTTTGGATGGTCATTGGTTGGCCATTCCCTCATTTGTCCCCGTACTTCTTGTAGGCATAACAAATTTGTGGTCAAAGTTTTTATGGACACACTGATGTCCTATCCCTCCACTAGGAGTCCTGTCTGGCTACAAGAATTTGGGTACTTCTGGGTTGATGTCCTCTACTGCTAGGACTCTTGGCTAGTGTCATAGACCCTCTGGAGCTTCCCCCATCCCCGGTCTCTGCCATATCCTAAAGATATCCCCCTGCCCACCGCCCCTACCACCCCAGAGGCACTAGTCACCAGTCATCTGGCGCTCTCTCCACACACCTAAACTCTTCACATTCCCCTCCCACTCCTCTTTCCATACCAGTTTCCTCCTTCCATCCTACTCTGACAATCATTTTGTTTTCCCTTCTGAGTGAGATTCAAGTATCCTCCTTGGGCCCTCTTTGTTATTTAGATTCCTTGGATCTATGGACTATAGCATGTGTATCTTGTACTTTATGGATAATATCTACTTATAAGTGAGTAAAATACCATGCATGTCCTTTTAGATGTAGGTTTCCTAACATAAAATGGTATTTTCTAATCCCATTCATTTGCCTACAAATTTCATGGTATCCTTGATTTAGATAGCTAAGTAACGTTCCATAGTATAGTTGAACCACATTTTCTGTATCCATTCATCAGTTGAGAGGCATCTGGGTTGCTTCCAATTTCTGGCTCTAAGAATAAAGCTGTCTGTTCCAGTTTACGCATGTGGCCTGTGCCACATGGCTCCATACCCAAATAGTGCAGGGAAAGAACTAGTCTCCCAGTAGCGTGGACAACGTTGTGAGCGGGGATAAGGCCAGCACCTCTGCTCAGAGGGACCCACCAAGAACCCTAAGGACACAGGGACTGAAGAGCAGCCTGGGACAGGAGACTTCCAGTTTCTATCTGTGTCTGGGGACCTCAGTCTGTGCCACAGGGCTCCATAGCCAAATAGCACCAGGAGAAAGCTAGACTCCCAGGAGTGTGGACAAGCCTGTGAGCTGAGGTAAAACAAGCACCACTGCTCAGCAGGACCCACCCGGAACCCTCAGGACACAGGGACTACAGAGCAGCCTGGGAGAGGAGCCTTCCAGTTTACACTTGTAGCCTGTGCCACACAGCTCCATACACAAATAATGTAGGGATCATTAGATGCTGAAAAAGCATTTGACAAAATTCAACATCCCTTCATGATAAAAGTCTTGGAAAGATCAGTACTTCAAGGACCATACCTAAACATAATAAAAGCAATATACAGCAAACCCATAGCCAACATCAAACTAAATGGAGAGAAAGTTGAAGCAATCACACTAAAGTGAGGGACTAGGCAAGGCTGCGCTGTCTCTCCCTCTCTATTCAACATAGCACTTGACATTCTAGCTAGAACATTTAGACAACAAAAGTAGGTCAAAGGGATACAAATTGTAAAGGAAGAAATCAAAATATCACTATTAGCAGATGATATGATTGTATACTTAAGTAACCAGAAAAATTCCACCAGAGAACTGCTACAGCTGATAAACAAATTCAGCAAAGTGGCCAGATATAAAATTAACTCAAACATATCAGAAGCTTTTCTATAATTGAAGGATAAACAGGCTGAGAAAGAAATTAGGGAAATTAAACCATTCACAATTGTCAGAAACAATATAAAATATCTTGGTGTTCAAAACAAAAAAACAAAACAAAACAAAACAAAAGCAGGGCAGTGGTGGCACATGCCTTTAATCCCATCTCATGGGAGGTAGAGGCAGGCAAATTTCTGAGTTCAAGGTCAGCCTGGTCTACAAAGTGAGTTCCAGGAAAGGCAGGGTTATACAGAGAAATCCTGTCTCAAAAAAACCAAAACAAAACAAAACAAAAAAACAAAACAAAAAATATCTTGGTGTAACTTTAACCAAATAAGTGAAAGCACTGTATGACAAGAACTTCAAGTCTCTGAAGAAAGAAATCGAAGAAGACCTCAGAAGATGTAGCAATATCCCATGCTCATGGATTGGCAGGATTAAGATAGTAAAAATGGCCATCCCACTGAAAGCAATCTACAGATTCAATGCAATCCCTATCAAAATTCCACCTCAGTTCTTCATACATTTAGAAAGAGAAATTCTCAAATTCATTTAGAATAACAAGAAAACCAGGATAGCAAAAACTATTCTCAACAATAAAAGGACTTCTGGGGGAATCAGCATCCCTGACCTCAAGCTGTACTATAGAGCAGTAGTGATTAAAAACTGCATGGTATTGGTACAGTGACAGGCAGATAGATCAATGGACTAGAATTGAATGCCCAGAAATGAACCCACACACTTACAGTCACTTGATCTCTGACAAAGGAGCTAAAACCATCCAGTGGAAAAAAGCATTTTAAACAAATGGTGATGGTTCAACTGGTGGTTGACATGTAGAAGAATGCAAACTGATCCATTCCTATCTCACTGTACAAAGCTCAAGTCCAAGTGGATCAAGGACCTCCAAATAAAACCAGATACACTAAATATAGTAGAAGAGAAAGCGGGAGAAAGTCTCGAACACATGGACACAGGGAAAAAGTTCCTGAACAGAACACCAATGGCTTATGCTCTAAGATTAAGAATTGACAAATGGGACCTCACAAAGTTGCAAAGCTTCTTTAAGGCAAAGGACACTTTAAATAGAACAAAATGGCAACCAACAGTTTGGGAAAAGATCTTTACCAATCCTACATTTGATAGAGGACTAATATCCAATACGTACATAGAACTCAAGAAGTTAGACTCCAGAGAAACAAATAACCCTATCAAAAAATGAGGAATAGAGCTAAACAGAATTCTCAACTGATGAAATGTGAAGGGCTAAAAAGCACCTAAAGATATCATCACCATCCTTATTTATCAGAAAAATGCAAATCAAAACAACCCTAAGATTCCACCTCACTCCAGTCAGAATGGCTAAGATCAAAAACTCAGGTGACAGCAGATGCTGGTGAGGATGTGGAGAAAGCGGAACACTCCTCTGTTGCTGGTGGAATTGCAAGCTGTAACAACCATTCTAGAAATCAGTTTGGCGGATCCTCAGAAAAATGGACATAATACTACCTGAGGACCCAGCTATACCTCTCCTGGGCATATACCAAGAAGATTCTCCAACATGTAATAAGGACACATGCTCCACTATGTTCATAGCAGCCATGTTTATAATAGCCAGAAACTGGAAACAACCCAGATGTCCCTCATCAGAGGAATGGATACAGAAAATGTGGTACATTTACACAATGGAATACTACTTAGCTATTAAAAACAACGACTTCATGAAATTCTCAGGCAAATGGATGGAACTTGAAAATATCATCTTGAGTGAGGTAACTCAGTCATGAAAGAACAAACAAGGTATGTACTCACTGATGAGTGTATATTAGCCCAAAAATTTCGAATACCCAAGATTCAATTCACAGCACCTGTGGAGTGAGCATGGGGGTCCCAGATGGAGGAGTTGGAGAAGGGACCAAAGGAGCTAAGGAGTTGCAGCCCTATGGAGGGAGCAATAGTGTCAACTGGCCAAACCCCCTCGATACTCCAGGATACTGGAACACCAACCAAAGAATACACATGTAGGGACCAATGGTGCTGGCCTCATATGTGGCAGAGGGGGGCCTTATTGGCCATCAATGGGAGGAGAAGTCCTTGTGTCTGAGGGAGTTAGATGCTCCATTATATGGGAATGCCAGGGAGGGAAGATGGGAGTGGGTGATTGTGTGGTAGAATAGTCTCGTAGAAGCAGGGGGAGGTAGGATGGAATAGGGAGTTTCTAAAACGGAGACCTGGAAAGGGAAAACATTTGAAATATTAAAGCTGTCATAAATACAGGGCACTAAGTGTCCTTGTGGTATGTGTGATAGAGCATCTTTTGGGTATAGCTTTTGGGTATAGAGTCTATAAATGTTATAGCAGAGTCCTGAAGTAGAATTATTCCCAATTTCCTGAAAAGCCACCTATTGATTTTCAGAGTTGTTTTACTAGTTTATATTTCCACTAACAAGGAAAGTTCTACAACCTTGCCTATATGTGTCATAGCTTGAGTTTTCCCTGTTAGCCAAGGATGGATGTAAGGTTAAGTCTCATAATCATTTTGATTTGCATTTCCAGGATGACTAAGGATGTTCAACATATCTTTTAAAGCTTCTCAGCCATTGGAAATTCCTTTGTTAAGAATTCTCTGTAAACTTGTGTGTCTCATTTTTTAGTTCGGTTATTTGGTTTGTTAGTGTCTTACTGCTTGAGTTCTTTTTATAATTTGGATATTAGTCCATGCTGAATGTGGGGTTTGTGAAGATCTTTTCTCATTCTGTAAACTGCCATTTTATTCTATTGACAGTGTCCTTTGCCTTACAGAAGGTTTTTCGGTTACATAAGTATTTGAGTTATTAATTGTTGATCTTAATCCTAGAGCTATTGTTGTTTCCTGTGCCTTCAAGATTATTCCCCATTTCTTTTTTTATTATATTTAGTTTATCTGGTTTTATGTTGATGTCTTTGATCCTCTTTGACTTAAGTTTTGTGAAGAGTGATAAATATTGATCTATTTGCATTTGCTATAGGCAGCCATCCAGTTAGACCATCACTGTTTGTTCAGTATGCATACTTTTTTCCATTGTATGATTTTGGCGTATTAATAAAAAAATCAAGTGTCCTTAATATGTAGGTTTATTTCAGAGTATTCAGTTCAATTCCATTGATCAACCTGTCTGTTCCTATATAAAAACTAAGCAGCTTTTATTATGATTATTCTGCATTACAGTTTGAAATTAGGTATGAGGATACCTCCCAAAGTTAGGATGATACAGGACAATTTTAGCTAACCTGTTTGTTTGTCTTGTTTTTGTTTTTGTTTTTTAGATTTGTTTTTATATATGAAGTTGACAATTGTTCTCTCAAAGTCTGGAAAGAATTGTGTTGGAATTTTGATGGTAGCTTCATTGAATCTATAGATTGCCTTTGGTAAAATGGCCATTTTTACTATGTTAATCCTATCAATACATGAGCATGGGAGATTTTTTCCATATTCTGATATCTTCAATTACTTTCTTCAGTGATTTGAAGTTCTTGTTATAGGGATTTTTCACTTTCTTGTTTACAGTTACACCATGATATTTTATATTATTTGTGGTTATTGTAAATAGTAGTGTCTCCCTGATTTCTTCCTCAGCCCATTTATCATTTGTATAAAGAAGGGCTACGGACATTTTTTAGTTAATTTTGTATCCAGCCACATTAATGAAGGTGTTTATTATCTGTAGGAGATATCTGGTAGAATTTTTTGTTGTCATTTATATATACTATCATATCATCTGCTAATAGCAATACTATGACTTCTTTTCCAATTTGTATCCACTGATCTTCTTTAGTTGTCATATTGCTCTAGCTAGATCTTCAAGTACTATACTGAAGATACAGAAACAGTGGACATCCTTGCCTTGCCCCTAATTTTAGTGGAATTTATTCAAGTTTCTCTCCATTTTGTTTGATGTTTGATATTGGCTTGCTGTATATTCATTGTGTTTAGGTATGTGCCTTGCCTCACTGCCCTCTCCAAATTTTTTAACATCAAAGAGTGTTGGATTTTTCAATGGCTTTTCCAGCATCTAATGAGAAATTCATGAAGAAATTCATGTGGTTTTTTGTTTTGGTTTGTTTATATGATGGATTATGTGGATGGATTTTTTTTTTTTATTGAACCATGCCTGAATTCCTTGTATGAAGCACACTTGATTATGATGGATGATGTTTTTTATATGGTCTTGGATTCAGTTTGTGATTATTTTATTGAGTATTTATGTATCAATGTTCATAAAGGAAATTGGTCTGAAATTTCATTGTTGTAGTTTTGTGTGGTTTCGGTATCAGTGTGACAGGGATCATATAATGAGTTTGACAATGTTTTTTTTTTTGTTTGTTTGTCTGTTTCTATTTTTAGAATACTTTGAGGAATATTGATATTACTTGTTTGAAAGTCTGATAGAATTCTGAATTCTGTGCTTAAACTATCGAGGCTTGGGTATATGTATATGTGTGTATGTGTGTGTGTGTGTGTGTGTGTGTATGTGTGTGTGTGTGTGTGTATGTGTGACTTGTTCTATTTTCTTAGGTGTTATAGGACTGTTTTAAAAGTTTATCTGATATTGGATGTGTTTGCTTCCTTTTCTTCCAAAGCTTTTGAGTATGCTGCTGATAAGTTGCTACTATGAGATTTCTCTAATTTATTTATGAATGACTTTATTCCTATGAACTTTCCTCTTAGCACTGCTTTGATCATGTGTCTTAAGTTTGGTTGTTTTGTGGCTTCATTTTCCATGAGTTACAGAAAGTCTTTAATTTTTTTCCCTGACTCGGCGCTCATTGAGTAGAGAGTTGATCATTTTCTCTGAGTTTGTAGGATTTCAGTTGTTTCTCCTGTTGTGGAATTCCAACTTTAAAACATGGTAATCTAATATAATGCCAGTGTTTATTTCATTCTTCTTATATCTGCTGAATCTTGATTTGTGACAGCTTATATGGTCAAGTTTGGAGAAAGTTCTGTGATGTGCTGAGAGAAACATATATTCTTTTGTCTTTGGATAAATTGTTTTGTAGATATCTACTAAGTCCATTTGTTTCTTTTATCCCCCTCTATTTAGTATTTTTCTCTATGATCATTTTATTGATGAGAATGAGATGTTGAAGTCATCTTGGTAGAATTTTAGTTTGATGAGTCTGAAGTATCCTTCCCCATCTCTTTTGATTAGTTTGGGCTTAAAGTCTATTTAATTAGATATTGTAATTGCTACTCCAGCTTCTTTCTTGAGCCTTTTTGCTTGGAATTCTTTTTTCCAGCCCTTTATTCTAAGGTAGTATCCATATTTGTTGCTGAGGTGTGTTTTTTGCATGCAGTAGAATGCTGAATGCTGGTTACACATCAACTCTGTTAGCCTGTGACATTTTACTGAGGAATTGAGCCCATTGATAATTAGAGATATTAATGATCAATAATTGCTAAATTTTGTCATTGTAATATTATTGGTGGTAGTGTTTGTGTGAGTTTCTCTTCTTTTTGTTGTGCTGGTACGAAATTATTAATTTCTTACCAGAGTTTTTGGGTTGTTTTTCATTGTTTTTTGTTGTTGTTTGTTTTTACTTTGTTTACTTTTTTGGTTGTGTTGTTGCTGTTTTTGTGAATTATTTATTATTATTATTGTTACGATGATGATGATACAATCACCCTCTATTTTTTGCAGTTTTCCTTCTAGTATCATCTGTTCAGCTGAATTAGTAGAAAGATATAGTTTAAATGTGGTTTTGTCATGTAATATCTTGTTTTCTACATTTATGGTGATTGAGAGTTTTGCTGGGTATAGTAGTCTGAGCTGGCATCTTTGGTCTCTTAGGGTCTGAAAGTTATCTGCCCAGACCCTTTTGACATTTAGGGTCCCTGCTGAGAAGTCATGTGTAGCTCTAATAAATCTGCCTTTTTATGTTACTTTGCCTTTTTAACTTGCTGCTTTTAATATTCTTTGTTCTGTATATTTAGTGTTTTGATTATTATGTGATGGGAATATTTTCTTTTCTGGTTCATTCTATTTGGTGTTCTGTAAGCTTTTTATATAATAATAGGCATTTGTTTCTTTAACTTATGAAAATTCTCTTCTATGATAATGTTGAAGATATCTTTGAGCTAGAAGCCTTCTCCTTAATCTATTACTATTAATTTTAGGTTTGATCTTTTCACGATATCCTAAATTTTCTAGTTGTTTGTACTGGAACCTTTTTAGATTTCACATTTTCTTTGATCCATATATCTATTTCTTCTATCATACCTTTTAATCCTGAGATTCCATCTACGTATTCTGTTGGTGATGCTTTTTTCTGTATTTCCTGTTCTCTTTCCTAGGGTTTCCATCTCTACATTTGTCTTAGTTTGTGTTTTCTTTATTGCTCCTATTTCCATTTTCAGTTCTTGAACAGTTTTATATATTTCTTTCAGCTGTTTGATTTTATTTGCCTTTGTTTTTATATTTATACATTTCTTTTTTAAAGGCCTCTGTTTATATTTTCTTGTATTTCTTTAAGGGATTTTTTTAACCTCTTTAAAGCCTTTTATCATGTTCATAATATCAGAAATATTGCTATTTTCTTGTGCTTCAGGTGTGTTAGTTTATCTACGGCTTGTTGTATAGTAAGAAACCTGGATTCTGGTGACACAATGCTCTAGTTTTTTTTTGTCATTCTTCTTATGCTGGCTTTTGATACATGATAGAAATAGGCATCTGGGATTGCAGGTAGAGTTGGTTGTCCTAGGTGGAAGCATCTGAGATTGCAGGTAGAGCTTGTTGTTGTAGGTGGAAGCAGGCCTCCTGGGTTGCTAAGAGTGCTGGTGGTCCATGATGACTGCAGAACTCTAGACTCTCAAGGGGCTAGGGAGATGGTGCAACAGTTAAGAGCACTGAATTAAATTCCCAGCAACTACATGGAGGCTTACAACAATCAGTAATGAATCCCAAGTCTTCTCCTGGCTTTTTGAAAACAGTAAACTCACATATATAAAATAAACAAAATCTTTTTAAAAAGAGAGAACGTGCATCCAGATGTTGATAAAGTGCTAAGAGGAACATGTCACAATTGATTTGGATGGTCAATGGTATCATAGAAAATACTGGCTGTTTATTCAAAACTGCACACAGTGATGAACCTGAAGGTTTTGTGGACAGAGAACAAGGAAGTAAGTTAGAAACAGGAAACCAGAGTGCAATTGCAAGTGGATAAGAAGTGGGCTTCAAGAACAGTAGTAACATTGAATGAGAAAACAGAGGGTAGGTTTAAAATCCATCTTTAGAAAAATCAAAATGAAACCAACCATTCTTATAAAATTCTACAGAAAAAAAAAAAGTCTGAGTTTGTAGGTACGTTTTTAGTTACCATGTTAGAAACATGCAGGCAATAGGAAACTTTTGTCAAACTAAAGGTATGGGGAATATTAAATTTTATTTGTTATTAGTAATCAACACCTTCAAGTTCTTCCTGAAGTCATATTTATATAATTATTTTTAAGAAGCATTTTCTTCAATTCCAAAATTAATAACATGAAAGTGATATTACCTCCATTTATAAAACAAAATGGAATATTTCAATGGCATGCTTATCACCTTGCAGCCACTTGGCAAAAAGGTGAATCTAAGAACATATCCATCAAGTCTACTTTTCAAACTGATCTACATCATATGCTTGTGCCTTCTTTAAATGCTAGCACTTAGGAACAAACCATAATTTTACCAAAATATGCAAAAACTTGCATGTTATTTTCATTGAACTTAGAAGCTAATAAAGACCCTAGAGGACAGTTAGTCTGTCTCTAAAATGTTACTTTTCATAGTAAAACCCAACCTTGGGGAGTGCAATTAGCAATCATTATTGGTGACCAGACCTAGATTTTAGCTTTAGGCTTATTTTACAATGCCAAGGGATGTAATTGTCAGCATTCTGATAAAAAGAGAATTTTAGCCATAAACCCAAGGCACTTTATTAATGAATAGCAGAATAGTCTCAGTGTGGAAGAACAAAATTACTATAAAATTATAAGCACATTTATTTTCAATAGGTAACTATTTATATTAAATTATTGTAGGTGAAGATTAAAATCTCAAGAGATAGCACATGCTGGTGAATATGTAGAGCAAGGGGAACACTTCTTCATTGCTGATGGGTGTACAAACCTGTACAGCCACTTTGAAAATCAATTTGGTTGTTTCTCAGATACAGTTCTACCTCAACAGCCAACTATACCACTCCTGGTCATATACCCAAAAGATGCTCCAACGTCCCACAAAGACACTTGTTCAACCATGTTCAAAGCAGCTTTACTCATAATAGTCAGAAAATGGAAACAACCTAGACGTCCTTCAACTGAAAAATGAATAAAGAAAATGTGGTACATCTACACAATAGAATACTATTCAGCTACAAAAGACAAAGACAACATGAATTTTGCAGACAAATGGATGGAACTTTAGAATATCATACTGAGTGGGTTAACCCAGTCCCCAAAGGACATGCATGGTACTTATTTATAAGTGGATATTAGCCATAAAATACACGTACATCCCATAGACCCAAAGAGGGTAAAGAAAGAATGCCCAAGCAAGGAAGCTTGAATCTCACTTAGAAGGAGGAATAAAATAGTCCTAAGAGTCAGATGGAGGGAGGAAACTTGGAGGAAGGGATTATGCAGAGGGGAATGGAGGATTCAGGATCAGGTGTGGGGAAGGACAAAAGAGATGGCTAGATGACCATGCAAATGAACGTAAATCTGCAAGTGACAGGGATGAGGAGCATCTCCAGGAAGAGAGAGAGACCTGGGATAAGGGAGACACCCAAAATTGAGGTGAGTTTAGCAGTGACTCACTACATTGGGGATATGAAAGCTGAAAAGACTACTTCTTGTAGCCTGGGAGGAATCCCAATGGAACTAAAGAGACACCAACCCAACCACAAAAATTTCAGTAGGAAAGGAGCAGAGACTGAGAGAATGACCAAGAAACAACCAGCCCAAATTGAGACCCATCCCATGGGCAAGTACCCGGACACTATTAATGATACTCCGTTATGCCTGTAGACAGGAAAAAGTTTTACTCTGAGAGTTTTCACCCAGCAGCTGACTCAGACAGACACAGACACCCACAGCCAAACAGTAGATGGAGCTTGGGGACTCTTATGGAAGAATAGGAGGAAGAATTGCAGGCTCTGAAGGGGATGGGAACTCTACAGGAAGATCAACAGAATCAACTAACCTGGACACTTAAGGCTCTCAGAGTCTGAACCACAAACCAAAAACATGTATAGGCTGGACCTAGACCTCCCCAAACATATGTATAAGATGTGCAGCTTGGTGCGAATACTGAACAACTGGAGCAGGGGCTATCCCAAAAGCTATTGCCTATATATGTGATATGTTCTTCTAGCTGGGCTGCCTTGTCTGGCCTCAGTGGAGAGGAACCACCTAGCCTTGCATAGACTTGAAGTGCCAGGGTGGGGAGATAGAGACACAGGAGATACCCATCTGCTCAAACAGGAAGGGGATGGAGGATGGAGGAAAGATTATGGGTAGGGGTCACTGGAAGGAGGGCAGTGATCAAAATGTAAAGTGACTAAGTAAAAAAAAAAATATTAAATTAAAAAAATTAATGTAAGCTACATCACTGTCTAAAGCTTAACAAATGCTTAGTTTAACTCCTATGATCACATTATAGCAATTAAAACCTTACAAATGCAAGCATTGGGTTTCATAGTACAACTTCCTAAATTTCAAAATGATTTTACAGAAGAGGTAACATACACTGGAGAATTAAGTAGCCACAGCTGTCACTGAAAGAGTCTCTCCAGCATCACTCAATCAAGAAAGTTCAATGCATTCTCCTCTTATTAATCAGAAGACAGATCAGAACAAACTCTGTCACAGGACAGCTTTAAACTGTTCACAAAATGCAGAATCAGTAGAAATTCTGACAGGGAGAGAAGAGCTTGGCATAGAACTTGAAGTGTGTCTCAAGGGCAGAATGACTTTTGGGCTGTTAAACTGCAAACAGTAAATGGGAAATTATATCTCTGTATATACAAATATGAAAAGTGGTCTGACTTCTCTCTTATTCTCTCTCTTTACATCTGTTACCTTTCTCCATCTTACACTCAGTTGACCCCTTGCTATTACAACAATCCTGGAGTAGTTATCACGAGTAGCACTTAAGGGAGATGTCTCTCTAATTCCTTCCAATAACCTTCACAGCAGCCTCATCTAATGCCTACTGTTTAGATGCTTACACATCACCACATGAATGATGACAAGCAAATATCTTCCTAAAAACAAGATAAACTCATGCAGTTTGTGTCTCAAAATATAATTATATTTTGAAAGTTTAACAGTTTCTCTGAGGATAAAATTCAGAATACATGAGGAAACTAAGACAAATTTAGAGTTGTAGAAGCTTGATTGCCATACTTACACATTTTTTTGCATGATCTGGAAGATGTGTAAATTACAAATTCATTTGCCAGTATCAATCTAAGAATATCCACTGATATAATAAATCCCCTTAATCCCTATGATTCAAAAATCATCACAAAATATTTTTAACTATATTGTTCAGACAGAAAAGGGGAGAGCTTCTCAGTACATCCTGTTGTAAAACCTTAGACAAAAATAATGGAACAACAACAAAGAAAAATAATATGATATGTGTTTCTTGGTGTAATTTTCTAAATATTAATTTTCAAAGCAAAAGAATGATATAACAGGAATGGCCCCTTTAGACAGGCATTGCTACAGAAAGGTTGATCAATAGTTACCTATAATTCAGATATTAAAATACAAATATGTACACCATATTTTTATTAGTAAAAATTATTGCACAGAAAACTATGGAAGGCACAGGGTACAGACTGTAAGTGGCTATGAGCTTCAGTGGAATATTTTAGTCCAAATGGCCTTCTGTAACTTGTTAAATTAAAATCAGTGGTGGGCTATCTTTGCAACTGCTTCTTATATTTTGTAACATTAGTTTCAAAATAAGAAAGAAAAGAAAAACCACCACTTGGTGGGTTTACAATGCTTTCTCTTTAACCCTTAGGAAACAAATACACTTTTCTAAAGATTTATTACTAAAGACAAAATTGTAATGCAAACTAGCAATAATATGTCATGAGATAGAAAGGAAAACCACATTTACCCCATTATTTTCTTAAGCCTCATATATACCAACTTTCAAAGTTGTATAAATATTCTGTTAGATGTAAAATTTTAACTGGAAGAAAATGATAAATATCATTTATTCACCCTACTATATTAGTTATTCTTAGCTTCAGAGAAAACATCTAGCTATAATCTTCAAGATTTTCCTCTTCTTTTTTATTCTCTTCTTGATTATTAAAACACAAACAGAAGTAGAAATATAATTTGAATTATGTCTATACTGTACAGATGATCTGAACTCTTGTGTTAAAGAAAATCTTTGTCTAAAATCCTAAAAACAGGAAAAGGCATATTAATGTAGGATTTGCCTCATTTGTTTTTCATTGTTCTTTCATTTTGCATAAATCATCATTTGTGAATATTTTTTAAAACTTCAAACAGAGAAAGGACTTTCATAGTATTTAAGTATAAACATCAAGATTCTTTTTGGGTAAATTTACATAATCCCCTGAAAACATCTACAGTTTTATCAAAGTAGTTCCTTTTTTGTTAATCAGAATAATTTGAATAGTAGTTATCTTAATCCATCTTATTTAATAACCAATAATGATAAGTATTAAGTCATCAAAGTAGTAAATATCTCAATCATCTTATTTGGTAACAATGATATCTACTAAAATTTCAATTTGGATGTTGTTAGCATAAAATACTTACCTTTTAGCTTTTAAATAATGATGTAGTTTTCTATTAAAGGAATTAGGCAGTGATCCTGCCTTTAATAGCAGCAGAGCAGACAGAAATTCTAGAGGCAAGTACATACTATTGCACATTCATTACTTTAAAAATCAGGACTACATGACCCCACTAGAAAACAAGATATGTTCATTTGAGCGGGTATCAATGTGTACTCAAGTTGTTTCACACAGGCTCTTTAAGTCCCTGAGGCTACCTTGAAGAGACTACAAATACAGGAAATTCAACTACTTGAAGAGATATTTATATGCATTCTTTATATTTATCACATCAAAAAATTCCTTGCTGTGAACAATTATTTCCTAAAAATACTCTGATCATAGTTCTCAGCATTGCTATTTCCCTGAAAAATATCCAGTAATAACTGATTCTGCAGATGTATGAAGCTTGATTTGAATGAACATTGCTCAATGTATTCTAATATTAAAATATCACATGATACTGCCCAACTATGTACACTGTACGTGTCAAATAAAAACAAACTTATTCTTAACAACTCAATGTCCAGTAATAAGTATAATCTAGCCAAGATATTTAGAATTCTCCACAAGTACATACATATAATAAAATGTTCCTTGATAATTCCTGATACTTCATTCTTCATTCTTTTGGGATTTTTTTTGAAATTTAGTTCTGCTACTTATGGTCAATTCTATAGATTTTCTCTCTCTCTCTCTCTCTCTCTCTCTCTCTCTCTCTCTCTCTTTCTCTGTGTGTGTGTATAAAACACTTTTTATGTTTTGTTTGGTTTTGTTTGCTAGATCTCCAATGAACTCCTAAGATGATTTTGATCACCAGTCAAGTCTCCACTCAAATGCTATTCAACTTTCATCTCTCTGAATTGACCTCTCAGACTAGTTCACCCCAAGAGGATTCACTATTTCTACTGAATATATATTTTAATTACAATATCTTTATTTTTATAGCACTTATAACTATGATGATGAAATTTGTTCAACTACGTCATTATATGTTTTCACTCTCCTACTTGTAAGAATGTATTTTGCCATTAAATGTATCAAATCTAATCACATAACCTGAAAGTACCTGTAACTATACTTTGAAATTGATAAACCTCCTTGCATTCAGAAACCAATTACTTGCATATACAAGGAATATACCTTTGTATTTTTATGAGAATTAGATGGTCTTAAAATCCTGGTGAGTTAGAACCTATAGTAACCCTGATCCTGCAGTACTTCAGAAATTCATAGAGGGGTTCTGCTTTTCCAGACTCGAAAGACTCACTTTTCAGCTTACCTTTCTTAATACTTTTAATTTAGTGGTCCTTTTAATTGGAAAAAAATAAATGACTAGCATTCACAACTTGGAATGGAAGTAATTTGTAATTATTTGAACCTTATTTTTAATGTCTGTGCTAATACCCAAAGTCACATCCACAGGACACTTGGCAGGCTCAAAAATCACAGTTTGGAACATTTTTAAAACAGAGGTAAGAAAACACTCCATTGGTAAAATTATCTTATTTAAAATTTGTGTGATTAGTGGCAACCTTGACATAGACTCACTTTAATAAAATATAAATAGCACTAAAACAACATACTTGACACACCACCAAGGTATCATTGTTACTATGGGGTTGGGATTCTTGGAAGTACAAGAGAACCATTATGCTCCTAGGGATGTGTCTCAAAGCTTAGTCTTCATCCACTTTCTGAACATCATCCTCAAATAAAACCATCTAAATCTGTTTTCTTACTGAAAACTGGCTACTGACAATGTATATGACAAATTGAACTAGAACCCATTAGAGCAAGATTTTCTTTCTTTGTTTCCTTTTTTAAATTTCACTACCTATGTCTGGTTGTGCTCAATCATCAACTGCATGCATCAAAAATTGGTCATCCTAATGTATTGATAATTAGCAAGTAGAATTTCAAAAAGCACAATAAATTTGTCCTCATTAAGATCGTGGTAGTATTCATGCTGTAAAATAGATGTGGGTTTGATTTTGGATTGTAGGATTACTACCCAATGTATATAGATTTTGTGCATAGAAAGGTTGTTTTGACAATTTTACTAGATAGTAAGATTATGAACAAATGATTTTTGTTTTGTTATACTTTTCTTTCTTTCTCTTTCTTTCTTCCTTTCTTTCTATCGCTTTTGTTCTTTCTTACTAACGATTTTGGTAATACATAAGATTTAAATTCGGTTCTTCCAGACAGGGAAATAATATTGACTTCATGTTTAGAAATTCTTCATAGTTGACTAGTCTGTCTCCACCAATAGTTGCTTCTCTGGTCATTCATCGACTTCTTCATCTACAAGTTTTACTTTTAAGCGCATCAGGATGTGACATAGTTCTGCTATACTGATATAACATTTGCATTCTTGTCAAAGACTCAAAATGCTTCTCAGATTTCTTCATCTCTATCTGCACCTTTAATTTTCTTAGCCATTTAGTCAAGAAATATAGAAAGTTAATGGTGCCTGTCATAACAGTATCCATTCTGTTGATCATATACTGCAATTCTGCTTCTTTGGGGTTTTGACCAAGTGACCACTTGACAGACCCAAGTTGCTTTGCAGTGATAACATCAGCATCATCTTTATTAAATAGAGAGAAAGCTTTATTGAATTCAGTAGTCTGGTCTTTAGTGTGCTGATAAATCATGATGCTATCAAAGGGTGGAAGAATGGAGCAGGCACTTTGAGGACTGTGACAGCTGGGATGTCATCACTGTTGCTGCAGAGACCTCCCTGCTTCTTCTGTGGCCTAAGTCTTAGTTCACATCAGACTGTGAATAACAAGTAAGCACACAGTGCACAGGAGATGCCCAGCACCACTGACACTTTACTTTTTGTAAGTGGATCATTTCATTACATACTCAATGGAAATACATTATTTCTGTTATTGGAAATGTGCATACCCAGTGAACTTCCTGCATGATTGTTCCTCTGATGTCACTACTTTATTATGAACATCTAAGATTCTCATTTTCATACTGATCACTACTTGACAAAATGATTGACCATGGACATTATTTTGATCAATTTCTACACTCAGTATGTTAGATGCCCCAGTATAGGAGAATGCCAAGGAGGGAAGACAAGAGTGGGTGGGTGGGTGAATACCCTCATAGAGGCAGGGGGAGGGAGAAGGAGATAGGGAGGTTCCAAAGGGGAGATCTGGAAAGGGGGAAACATTTGAAATGTAAATAAAGTATCAAAAAAATAAAGTGGATGAAGAAAAAAAAGGTCATTTATTTGTTGCAGATAGTGGAAATGCCTTTGCTTCCTTCTAATGATATTCAGAATTCTTTTCTGACACTGTATACCTATCAGAATAAAAAAGAAAAAAAGAAAGAAAGAAAGAATGAATGAAAGAAAGAAAGAAAGAAAGAAAGAAACAAGACAGATATTGTTTAAATGTTCCAGACTGTAAGTCATTCTTAATTCAATTTTCCAAACCGAATACCCAGTGCATTTAAGCTTGTTTCATTTTTTTCTATCCCTGAATCCATGCAATTCGATATGTTCACCATTATAAACTTCAGTATATTTTGGGTACATATTGTCCTCCAGACTGGTAAATACATGTAAACATATTTTTCTATATGGCTTTATTCTTTTTAATTTTTAAAATTTATTTTATACTTATTCACTTTACTCCCTGCTCACTGCCCACCCCGCCCCTGGTCATACTTTCTAGATCTTTCCCTCATTCCCACTCTCCTTCTCCACTCAGTGGGTATGGTATCACCAGGGTATCATCCTACCCTGGCATTTCAAATCCCTGTGAGGGTAGGTGATTCCTCTCCCACTGAGGCCAGACAAGGCAGCTCAGCTAGAAGAACATATCCCATATACAGGCAATAGGTTTTGTGATAGCCCCACTCCTGTGGTTCAGGACTCACATGAAGACCAAGCTTCACATCTAGTACATAGGTATGGGCAGGCCTAGGTTCATCCTGTGTATGCTCTTTGGTTGGCGGTTCAGTCTCTGACAGCAACAAGGGTCCAGAATAGTTAACTCTGTTGGTCTTCCTATCTGGTTTCTATTTCCTTAGGGGCTGCAATCCTTTCTCTTATTCTTCCATAATAGTCTCCTAGCTTTGTCCACTGTTTGATTGTGGGTGTGTGCATCTGTGTGAGTCAGCTGATGAGTGGAGGTGTCTGCGAGTATAACAGAGTATCATTAATAGTGTCAGGGATTGGTGCTTGGTCTCAAGTTTGGCCAATGATTGGTGTTCCACTCCCTCAGTCTCTGCTCCATACCCAAACCCTGCATTTCTTGTAGACAGGGTAACTTTTAGGTCACAGGTTTTTTTAGGTGGGTTGGTGTCACTATTGCTTTATTCTTTGTAACTAAAAAGATCTCATGCAAAAAGAGGCATTGAATTAGTTGAGATTTTGAATAAATTCAAGAACTAGAAATACATGCTTAATGCATCTTCAATAAGTCACTAACATTTACTTCCATTAAAATGAAATTCAATGATACTATCCTTTATTATAGTGACAAGACTCAGATAGGATTGAAAAGGTAGAAAAGATGTTTCCTTCTGAGTAAAATCTCTTTTGATTGTTTTAGCGGTTAATATGCTGCCATACTTAAAATATGTGAAAATCATGTAGCAGTACATACTAGTAACATCCCTTGAGCATTCTAAATAAGCTAAATTCTCTAAACAAATGGAGAGTTGCTTACCAGTGCCTATTAAATAAGGCAAGAAAAAGTTTTATAGCAAAGGAACACTGTTTAAACGATATTGCAAATTAAATTTGTGTGTAAATACAATAGAGACCGCAACTGATGTCCTTTTAATTGTTATTCAGGCTCATTCCTATTTAATGATAAAAACAGAGAGGTATGGAAATGCTATCAAGTATATTGCATTTTCTCTAAAACAAACACATACTTCCTCCACTCTAATTCTTATCTGATACAGTAATATTAATTTCAATGAAAATGAGGATATAATTTCCCATCAAAAATCATAAAGATTTTTTCAATACACAGATTGTTTTGTAAATAAATACAAATAAGAAATAACATTCTTGTCCTTCTGCTTTTACAGAGGTCATGGCCAGCACCATGGACCACAGGTAAGTCCCTGCTCTGGGATCTAACACAGCTAACTTCCCTTAAAGCACATCAAATAGCCATAAACTTCACCCCATTCCCTGGGCTCTGTATTCCAGCCACAATTCTGTCTCTTTTCCTGGAGATCAAGCCAGCAGCAAGGATGACAGATAAGATTCTTCCCTGTGCCCTATGCAAACCAACTGCCCTTAAAGTACACCCAATAGCCATGAATTTTACACCATATGCTGACATCCACATGCCAGCCCACAACTTCAGCAGAAGACCTCTGTGTTCCCAGAAGCAACTCTGATTCTAAGGACTCAATGTTAGCATCCAAAACCCCAGAGGTTAAACATCCAGCATAACCCCAATGGGGAAATAATATTGCACCTAAAGACTCATAGGGTATAAAAACTCAAGAGGAAATAGAAACCAAAGTAAGATATCTAAAATACATCCATACAAAAAAGATTAATTCAGAAATCAGCAACTAAATCTGCAACAACTACAAAACCAGACGACTAGAGGAGAATATAAGAATACAATCAACAACAACCAGGCAATATGACCCCACTGTAGCCAAGAAATCCTGTTAGAACAAGCCTTGGATATTTCAAAACAGGTAAAGCACAAAAAAATGGACTTAAATCTAAACTTACAATGATGATAAAGGTCTTTAAAGACAAAATGAATAAATCACTTCAATACAGACAGGAAAATACACATAAACAGGTGAAAAAAAAGGAATAAAATTTTCAACACCTGAAAATGGAAATAAAAGCAATATAGAACACAAACTAAGAGAATTCTAGAAATGGAAAATGTAGATAAGAGAACAGAAGCTACAGACACAAGCATCACCAAAAGAAAACAAGAGAAAGAAGAGAGCCATGTATAGAAGATACAATGGGGAAAAATGGAAACATCAATCAAAAATTATTTTAAGTTGAAAAGGCTCCTGATATAAATCTTTCATCAAATCTAAGACACTATGAAAAGAACAAACCTCAGAATAATATGGTTAAAGAGAATTCCTAGCTCAAAGACCCAGAAAATATTTTCAACAAAATAATAGAAGAAAATTATATTAAACTCAAGAAAGAAATACCTATACATGTATATGAAGTTTATACAACACCAAATAGATGGTACCAAAAATGAAAATCCCCTATGCCCTATCTTATAATAATCAAAACACTAAATGTAGAGAATAAAGAAAGAATATTAAATACTCTAAGGGTAAAAAATCCAAGTATATTAAGGCTGACCTATTAGAATTATAACTGACTTCTCAACACAGTACTTTAAAAGCCAGAAGGATCTAAGCAGAAATCTTGCTGACTCTATGAGTCCAGAAAAACTTTGAATCATTAAAAATGGAGAAAGCAATGTATTCCACGACAAAAGCAAATTTAAACCGCATCTACCCACAAATATAGCCCTACAGAAGTTACTAGAAGGAAACCTCTAACTGCACACATTAATACCAAGACAACACAGGAAATAAACGATTTTATGCTTATAAAACCAAAAGAAAGAAAGCATGGTTGTGCATGCACACACATATTCATGCCTATAAGCATGCACACCTGCAAGCACACACACTACCATTACCAACAGGAATTAACAATCATTGGACATTAATCTCTCTCAACATCAATGGTCTCATATATTCAATAAAAAGACAAAGGCTATTATAATGGATGTGAAAAGAATATACATAACACTGGTGCATACAAGAAACACACATCAACATCAAAAATGAACATTACCTCAGATTATAGGGCTAGATTTTTCTAGCAAATTGACTCAGGAAACAAGCAGGTACAGCTATTCTAATATCTAATAATATTTATTTTCAACCAAAATTAATCCAAAGAAATGGAATAAGATATGTCATGCTCATCAAAGGAAAAATCCACCAAGATGATGTTTCCATTCTGAACATCTCTGGCTCAAATGCAAGGGTACCCACATTCATAAAAGAAACATTATTAAAGCTTATGCCACACATTGGCCCCTACACCTAATACCAAGAAACTTCAAGACCCATCGCTTAACAATAGACATGACATGAAAACAGAAAGAAAAGAGAGAAATCATGGAATTAACAGATATTATAACTCAAATCGACCTAACAAAATCTACAGAACATTTCACCTAAACATAAAAAATACATACCTTTTTTCTCAGCTCCTAAATAAACCTACTCCAAAAATGACCATATACACTTGTCACAAAGCAAATCTCAATGAATATAAGAAAAATGAAATGACCCCATTTACTTTATTAGGCCACCATGGTTTAAAACTGGACTTCCCTTAAGTTTTTGATTCTTATTGGTGTAAGGTGGAAACTCGGGGTTGTTTTGATTTTCCTCTCCCTGATGACTAAAGATGTTGAGCGTTTTTTTAAGTGCTTCTCGACCATTCAAAATTCTTTTATGAGAATTCCCTGTTCAGTTCTATATCCTATTTTTAATTGTGTTATTTGAATTTTTTGGAGTCTAACATTTTGAGATCTTTATATATTTTGATTATTAGTCCTTTATTGGGTGTAGGGCTAATATTGTAGGCAAATGGATGAAATTAAAAAATATCATCTTGAGTGAGATAATCCAGGCCCTAAAGGACATGCATGGTATGTACACACCAGTAAGTAGATATTGACCAAAAGGTACAGAATACGCATGATACCACCCACAGACCATAAGACATTTAACAAGAAGTAAAGCCCAAGTGATGATGCTTTAATGCCACTTAGAGGGGGGAACAACATAATCACAGGAGGCAAAGGGAGGGAGAGATATCATTCCAAGAGTGGAGAGGCACTGGAAAAGAGGGTGTATGGGGAGACAGTAGAGAAACTCAGAAGGCCAGGAGAATAAATGGAAATATGTGGCTGCTGGGGTTGGGGGATGGGAGAACCTCTAGAAAGTCCCACAGACCTCAAATGTGAGAGGCTACTATGACTCAATGGGGTGATACACTATAAATAATATAAGAAAGAGTTTAAAGAAACAACATTCTTTACAATAGCCACAATAAACTAAACTAGTTTTAGGTAACTCTAACCAAGTAAGTCTTTGAATCAAGAAGTTGAAGAAGATATCAGAAGATGGAAAGATCATGAATGTTCATAGATTAATAAGATTTATTTAGTAAATATAGCCATTTTATAAAAAAATCTATATATTCAACACAATTCTTACCAAACTTTCAACCAATTCTTTAGAGAGCTTGAAAGAATAATACTCAACTTCATATGAAAAAATAACAAAATCTGGGATAGCTAAAATAATCTTGTATAATATAAGAATATCTACAGGTAAACTATCTCTGATTTGAAGCTGTACTACAGAGAAATAGTAATAAAACTTCATGGTGATGGCATAAAAGCAGACAGGTTAATCAGTGATATCAAATCAAAGATATGGAAGTAAATCTATATACTTATTAACAGTCAATTTTTGACAAAGGAGCCAACACTATACAATGAAAACAAAAATAAAAATGTATCTTCACCAAATAGTGCTGGTGTAACTAGATGCCTACAGGTAATAGAACACAAATATATCCATATCTATTACCATACACAAAACTCAAGTCCATGAGGGTCAAAGAAATATGTCAACATAAAACCAGATGTACTAAACCTGATAGCAGAAAAAGTGGGTAAGAGCCTAGACTGCATTTGCACAGGAGACAACTTTCTGAGCAAAACACCAATGGCTTAGGCTCTAATATTAACCACTGATAAATGGGACCTCATTAAACTGAAAAGTTTCTGTAAGTCAAAGGACACTGTCAAAACACTGAAAAAAATACAGCAGCCTAAAGAATAGGAAAATAATTTTACCAATATTACATTTAACAGAGGGATGATATCAAAATATATACAAAGAACTCAAGAAAGTATTCATCAACAAGCCAAATAATCTAATTGAAAATGGGATATAGATCTAAGCAGATTTCTCAACAGAGACAGAGGTTGAGAAGTGCTTAAAGAGAGGTTCAGCAACCTTAGCCATCAGGGATATGCACTAAGAATAACTCAGATTTCACCTTATACCAATGAGAATGGCTAGGATCAAAATCTCAAGCAACAGCTGATGCTTGCTAGGATATGGAGCTAGGAGAATACTCCACCATTGCTGGGAGAAGTGCAAACTTGTACAGTCACTTTGGGAATTAATTTGGTGTTTATTCAGAAAATTGAGAACAGATCTACTGCAAGACCTGCTATACTACTCCTGGGGATATACACAAAAGATGCTCCACCATATTACAAGAACACTTGTTCAACTTTGTCCATAGCTTTTTTATAATAGCCAGAAACTAGAAACAACCTAGATGTCCCACAACTGAAGAATGGACAGATAAAATATGGTATAATTACACAAAGGAGTATTATTTGGACATTAAAAACAATTATATCATAAAATTTTCAGGCAAAGGACTGGAACGAGAAAAGATTGGCATGAATGAGGTAACTGAGACCCAGAAACACAAATTTGATATGTATTGACTTATAAGTGGGTCTTATCTATAAAGGATAAGCATTTTACAATCCACAGACCCAAAGAAGGGAAATAACAAGGAGAGCTCAAGGGAGGAACATATGAATCTCACTAAAATTGGGAAATAGACTAGACATTGTGAGGGATTGGGGAGGGGACTGGATGGAGATGGGATAGGAATAGGAACAGGAGGGATCAGGTGGGAGAAAGAATTGAGGGAGGGAATTCTGGGAGAGAGAACTGGAATCTTGGGGGTAGAGAGAGTTATCTCTGCAATCTCAAGAACCCGGGGCAATGGAAACTCCATGGAATCTATGAGAGTGACCTTAGTTTAGACTCTGAATAATGAGGATATGGAGCTTAAACAGACATTTCCTGTAACGAGATATAACTTCCAATGGAGGGACTGGTACATCAACCCAACCACAAAAGTTTCCATCTACACTTTGTCCTGCCAAAGAAATATGCAGGGAA
Organism: Rhynchomys soricoides; assembly: GCA_019843965.1. Taxonomy (NCBI): domain Eukaryota; kingdom Metazoa; phylum Chordata; class Mammalia; order Rodentia; family Muridae; genus Rhynchomys; species Rhynchomys soricoides. The sequence goes on along the minus strand of JADRCH010000239.1, from coordinate 1,351,243 downwards.
TAAAGATGGAGCAGAAATCGATGAGATGACCAACCAATGACTTGTCCAGCTGCCCTGAGATGGAGCTCACCCTTGACACTTTTAATGATATCTGGCTATATTTGCAGACAGGAGGCTAGCACAATTGTCATCAGAGAGGCTTCACCCAGCAACTTCAGCCAGCAAAATTGGGGAATCCTGTGGAAGAGGGGCATAAAGAATTGTAGGAGTCAAAACATCACAAGAAACCCTACAGAATAAACAAACCTGGGCTCATGGGGCTCACAGAAACTGAACCACCAACCACAGAGCATGTAGGAGACTGACATAGGTCCTTTGCATATATGTAACAGTTGTGTAGCTTAGTCTTCATGTGGGACTCCTAAAAGAAAGAGCAGGGGCTGTCTCTTACTCTATTGACTGCCTTTTGAATTCTTTTGCCCTAATGAAGGTGCTTTGTCTAGCCTCAGTAGAAGAGTGTCTCAGCTTACTGCAACTTGATAAGCCAAATATTGTTCAGAAACGTGAGAGACCTTCCCTTTTCTGAAGAGATAATGAGAAGAAAGGGATGAGAGTGAAGTAGGAGGAAGGACTGAAAGCATAGGAGGGAGTGGAACCAATCACAGGTAGAAGATACAACTTGAACCATGATGAAGAAATAGAATGGGGCTGCAAAGAAGTCACTACCTAACACTTATTATTATTCACATATACAAAGCTTGTCTTAAAACTTAATCTGACCTAGAATAATAAAAACTTTTGGCGACATGCCTGGCCCCAAAAAGGAGGTAAAAGCTGTCTGTCACTTGGAATCCCTGATGCAATTTTTCTGTACTGTGAATTTTCTATGATGAGATGATCTTAGAGTGATGCAGCTATTGGGAAAAACCCTAATCCTAAGCCAGATTAAACTAAAGAAGGAGGGAGATGATGAACAACACCTAGAGATGTTCTTCTAAAGTCTCCAGGATATAACAAGGGAAAGCTATGCAATATCTATGAGAAGTAGGTAATTCCTAGATATCTCTAACTCTTAAAACTATGTTTATTCTTATTATTTCTAATTATGCTTTATGTGTATTTGCTGTGTGGGGATGTATTTAAATGAGTATGAGAGATTGTGGAGAGCAGCTATATCAAATATTCTAGAGTTAGAAATGAGTATGAGCTGATTGACCTGGGCATTGGGAACTGAATTCCAGTTCCCTTGAAAAGTACACTTTCAACTGCTAAGCCATCCCTGAATCCCCCAAGCTATAGTTTTAATAGCAATGTAAAATAAAGAATTTTAAAAACTAGGAGAGAAAACCATAAGTGTCATCCAGAGGGATTGGCTTGTCTGGGGACCTCTCCATTTCCAAGGAGAAAAGGTACGGACAAAAGATGACAAGAGCCATGGCTAAAACAGAGTGACTTAGAAAATCTGTTCTATAACTTTGGAAATGGACAGTTGAAAAGGCAAAAGCACAGGAAAAAGTCAGGCAAAAGCTGCACAGCCTCACCACTGGTAGCAAGGAGAGATGCCAGGGAAACCCTCATTTGTCTGCACTAAACAATGAGAAGAGCTACTGCCTGGACACCATTTGAAAGAGATCCCACCAAGTCAACAATCTGGCTGCCAGAGACTCTCTATGAACCAAGCTCTTGGGAAATTCACAGAAAGTATTTTGGGGCCCTATGCTGAATTCTGTCCAGCATAATATTGTAAGCCTGTGAAAACAAAAGCTAGAAGCAGAACTCTTGTTTATTTTGGAAGGTAGAGAGTTCACCAAAGCCATAGAGATAAATAAGGTAATGTAAGTTCAGCCTACAAGCAGTGGACTTCTGCAAGAAATAACCCAGAGGGAACAATCCAAAAGGACCCCTGAAGTTTGTATATCCACATGTGGAAAATGAAACCAGATCCTTATTTATCAATCTGCCTAAAAGACAACTCTACATGGATCAAATACTTTATAGTACATAACAAGAAACTCAGACTAACTAGAGTCAACAAAAAAAAATCAATCAAAGAATGAAGGAGTTAATAATAACAAGACAGTTCTTAAAGATGAGGAACAAGTGAACAATAAATATATGAAAATGTTTATCCTTACTGTCAGAGGAATGCAAATCAAAGCTACACAGAGACTGCATGTTACTCTGCTCAGAATGATAGTCATTAACTAACAACAAATGTTACTGAAGATATGTAAAATGAAAATCTTATATACTGCTGGTGAGACTAACACGGTCAGCTGCCATGAAAGTTAGTATGTACCTTTCTGGAAAAACAAAACAAAACAAAACAAAAAACAAACAAACAAAAAGACAACTATAAACTAAAAGTAGGTTTATTATATGACACAGTTGTAATACCCCTGGATATTTACCCCAAGATTCCAATTCAACTTACCACAGAAAAATTAGAATCATAAGTTCATTTTGTGAGTTCATTTTTAATTGTCAGTTTTAAGAGTTGTGGTGTTTAATTTTTTGCAGTTCTTTATGTATATCAAATATCAAACCCTTATAGCAATTTTTTTCCATCCTCTAAGTTCTTTGCTTTTCAATTTTTTTTTCTGTTAGAATGATGTATTTCAGCTGGGCATTGTGCCCATACCTTTATTCACAACATCCAAGGGCAGATGTAGCAAAATATCTGACCTCGAGGCCATCCTGGTCAGGGAGTTACAGGGCAACCAGGGCTACAAAAAGGAATCCTGTCTTGTAAAATTACAAAATGAAAAATATATTTTATAATACTTTTGCAATAGAACTCCAGTGGTACTTATTAAAATTTTGTTCATACCTCTACTCTTTTCTCTTTTTAATAAATTGTTTTTCTATGTAAATTCTCTTTTGAAAGGTTTCTATTTTTCTAAAGACTGTTAGAAATGCTCCATTCTATTCTCATGTTTCACAACAAAGTATTTGTTCCTTAGTTGACAGGTCCTCTTCACAACCTGTTTATAAAAAAAAATATTTCATTTCTAATTGTAAAAAATTTTTAAAAATGATATGACCTTGGTATATTTTTCTTAGTGTCTCTTTGTTTGAAGAACATTGAAGTTTTTATATTTTATGTTTGTGAATTTCATCTAATTCAGAAGAACTGAAGTCATTGTTTACTTACCTGATCCCTACCTTTCTCAATTATAAGAACTCTAATTGTGTTTATATTATATCAATTCAAGTTTTATCGTAGCTTATATGCTCATCATTGTCAATTTCTCTTGTCCTATGAATTTCATTCAGTAAAATTATATTTACCAGATTCAAGTTTGCTAAGTCTCCTGTAATATTTTATTCCAGCAATAGCCAGTAACACTATACTTAAAAATATTTTATTATATATGTATAAGGGTTTGTCTTCCTATATGTCTGTGTAGCATTTACATGCCTAGTGCCCCAGAGACTAGGGGATAAAATTAGATCCGCTGATACTGGATTTACAAATAATTTTTGTACCACCATTGTGATATTGAATATCAAATGCAGATCCTCCTGAAGAATATCCAGTACTCCTATATCTCAATTTGCTACAACTAGTATATATTCTATCATGTTTTGTATTAAGTCCATGTATATCTGGTATATCTGGTCGATGTCTGTATCTATATATATACAGATATGTATCTGTGTGTGTTTGTGTGTGTAAAACTTTTATACTAATGAGTACAGATACAACATCCCTAATAATTTCACATTCTAATTATATCAGCTCTGGTTTCTGTGTATTCCTTTCATTTTATTACTGATTGATTTGCTTGCTTAATAATACCAGGTGTAGTGAATTTTGTTTTTATTTGGTAAATATTTAGATTTTACATCCTGAGTTTCAATGCTGATGAAACTGGGTTTCTAAAAATAGTTTGAGTCTTTCTGAAGCAACTGATCTGTTCAGAGATTTGTTAGGTGAGGCTACATGTTGTTCCCATTAAGACTAGTAGTCTCTTCTTCCAATAGGACAGTGAGATTCTGTTTGTTGGTTGGTTTTTTGTCAGTTTTCTCTGAAAACAAAAGTTTCATGTTTTTCCTTGCAATAAACACTTTTCCTGAAGTTACATGGGACTGCTACTGTCAATTCTAAGTGTGTCTTTCCTCAGTTTCAGGGAGCTTCCTCACATCAGTGGGTCAGCATTTGATTATGTATGTGTAGCATTTTCTGTAGGTCGCTTACATTCTCTTGCAGCTGTTTTCTGCACAGTTCTCTGCTTTACGAACTTAGAACATCTTGTCTCCCTAGATACATGTTCATATTTTCAGGTTTTTCTTTTTTGTTTTGTTTTGTTTTGTTTTTCTGGTTCTTTGTCCTCTGCAGTCTGACCTCAAGATACAGCTAATGGGATTTTGGGATTTGGTACAAACTATCCTGGTATAGCCTTCATTTTATTTTATTTTATTTTATTCTTTACATATTACAATGTAAGCACTGTTCTTCACTAATTAATGTCTTTGAAAATAAATGATTTATGATTATTTATTCTAGTTTATGGTGGAACTCTTATGGTGGAAAGGAGACTCATTTCTATTACACTATCAATGTGGAGAGCATAAGAAGACAATAATTACTTTTATTTATAAGAATTTTCTCATTGAATTTGATGCAATGAAAAATATTTCATACTGAATCAATATATTAAAAATGGAATGATCTGATATCCATTTAAATTTCAAATATATTGAAATGAATTTTGATAAAACTTTATTGGGTTGAGGGTATATTATTATTTAAAGCAAGGTAAAGACATTACTCATAGCCATCATTTAAGATTTTTATACATCATGTTATTATATAATCAATGTATAGTAATTACATATATCAATAAGTCTTGCTGTGACATTTCCATGAAAAATACAGTTATTAAAGATAGAAATACATGCTTGTTTGTTAGATCTTTGCTATATTTTCCTGTACATTTTTTCACAATTTGCATGTTATTTTTAAATGCCATTAAAATAATGTAAGCATTAGTTTGGAGGTTGAACCTTAATGTTAATGTCTAGATTACAGCAGTTGCTAGGAATAATAAAACAAGAATCATCAAAACAACATCATGTTGTCGTTGCTTAATAACTGATGGGACTGTGACAGCATCACAGAGAGGAACTAGCATGAATATTCATTCAGATCACTCTGTGACATCAGAAAGAAGCTCCAAGGGCATGCCCTTTGCAGTCTTTTGACATCAGAGTAGATAGTCATGTCAAAACATTGCCATGTTTTGATAGAAAGCTCATCTACCTTTTCCTCCCTTTGGAATGACTATCAAGTTTTGGAATGGAATGTAGTCTTCATATTTGAGCTTTAGATGCTGAACTTGTGAACAGTAAACAAGCTAGGAAATCAATCAGGAGTAAGCAAGCTCTGAAGGTGCAGTTCTCGATCACTTTAAGTAATTGTTCTTTCCTCAGGAGAACTTTTTTTTCCACTAGAACATTAAAACTATTCTAAGAGTTCTCCTTAGATGAGTAACAACTTACCTTCATGAAGCAACATGAAGGTTTGTCTTCTACTCTATAAATATCTTAGTCCAGTTCAGAAAGTTCTTTTTTTTTTCTAATTTTGGCATACATCTTTAGAAGATTAATACTTTGACCAGACATCAAACAAAAAAATATCTAACTAAAATCATATTTTATTTGACTTATTTCTTGTGACCACAGAGATGCATGCCTCTCTTAATCAGAGAGAACAATGCCCCATCTCCTCCAAAACTAAATTATGTATTATAATCCCTTTATCCTATGAATATGGCATCCCTATGACTAAACAGACTTAGCTAAAAATATTAAGAGCACTTGCTGTGGGAAATAGAGATTATTCTGAATTAATTGTGTGAGCACAAGATTATCACAAAGGCTCTTACAAAAACATATGCAGTTAAGAAGGCCAGGATTGGAGAGAGAGGAATTCAATGACAGCAGTGGTTGGGGCTGAAATGGGCAACAAGAAGAGAGATATGAGAATCCCCTTAAGTTCAATTGGAAAGAAATGCAAAAAAATAAAAATATCAAGGCACTTCAGATAGAATCCAGATTGAAGACAATTTAATAGTTTTAATTTCTAAAACTACATGATGAGAAAATTTGTTTTAAATCACTTAGTGGTGAAAATTATCATATAAATAGAACCTTGTAATATATGTGTTTTATTATAATAATTAGTCTCATTAGAATCAGTCTAAAAAATAATAAATCTCCAATTAATAATAGCTCTAATTATTAGATAAGGGAAAATTAAACATCAAGTCAATATATTCAATGTAATGTTTTAAATTTCCCAGAATTACAGAACTGATCTTTACAACTCCTTAGCTCTATTTTAGAACTGTTACCACAACTAAAACACCTTGGAAAGGTTACATGTCTCTTCTACAATACTACTACCGAATCAATAAAGTTAGTGAGAAAGTACAAACATGAAGGCTTTCCTCCACATAGTTGCAATATAATAAAATAGGCATCAACATTAGAGGGATTTCTGACTCCAAACTTTACAGGTAGTAATGGTCTTAATTCACATTTTAAAATCATAGTGTATTGGTTTGAAGTAAATGAGTTTTCTTTTTGATGGGTAGAAATGCCTGACTGAGGTAATTCAGTCACAAAAGAACAAACACGGTATGTACTCACTGATAAGTGGATATTAGCCCAAAAGTTTGGAATACCCAAAATTCAATTCACAGCAACCGATGGACTGAGTGTCAGATCCCGAATGGAGGAGTTGGCGAAGGGACTGAAGGAGCTGAGGGGATTTGCAACCCCATGGAAGGAGCAACAGTGTCAACTGGCCAGACACCCTGGAGCTCCCAGAGACTAGACCATCAACCCAAGAATACACATGGAGGGACCCATGGTGCTGGCCACATATGTGGCAAAGGCGGGCCTTGTTGAATATCAGTGGGAAGAGAGGCCCTTGGGTCTGAGGGTATTAGATGCTCCAGTGTAGGGGAGTGCTAGGGAGGGAAGATGGGAGTGGGTGGGTGGATGGGTGAATACCCTCATAGAGGCAGGGGAGAGGGAATGAGATAGGGGGTTTCCAAAGAGGAGACCTGAAAGGGGAAAACATTTGAAATGTAAAAAGTATTCAAAGAAATAAAGGAAAAAAATTAAAAAAAACAACAACAAAAAAAGAAAATTAGAAAACAAACTAAAAAAGAAAAAAAAAAAATAAATGCCATGGTGTGGTTAGGAAGTTGAAGAAAGCAGAAACCTAAGATGGGTTTATCTCACTATAGACCTTACAAAGTTGTAAAACTGTATAAAAATTGATGATAAATTCATCAATTCAAGAAATGGAAACTGAATTCTAAGCTACTTAGTGAGTAGTGGATTTATTTACCTTTGAGCTAAGAGGTCATATTTTAAGTGAATATTTTTGAAGTTATAACAGCTTAACACACATACATACACGATACACACACACACACACACATATATATTTGGAGCCTATACATTAAACTAACAATTTTATAGAAACTAATGTGTTTCCTTATTGTTAAATTAAAGACTCTCACTTTTATTGATTTCAGATGAGTTTATAATATATATATTATATTTTATTGACCCAAATTTTGAAATCTCTGGAACATGGTTCAAAATTTTTCAAAATATGCTCCTCAGATCATATCCAGGAGAATCACTATGGGTGTATGTGAGTGTGTTTGTACTTGTGTATATGATCATGTGTGAGTGCTTTGGTGTAACTTTATGTGTGTACATGCAGTATATGCTTGCATTTGTATGCATGTTTTAGTGTGTTTGTTTGTAATTGTGTGTGTATGTATGCAGTATATGTTTGTACGAATGTATATGTGTGCATATGTGTATTATCATATATGTATATATTCATGCATGGAAATGTGCTTTGTGTGGGTACATGTTTTTGTATTTTTGCATTTGTGTGTATGCATGGTGTGTGTGTCTGTGAGTAAATGTGTGTCTGTGTGTTTGTATGTGTGTGTATATGTGTGATATATGTGTACTTTTGTACATGTGTACATTTATAATAAAACTATCTACATAGTATAGTGAACTTTCTAGTGTAAGAATCATCTTCAGGAGATGCTTAAATAGCCTTCCTTTTCTGATTGTTACAAGACTTTGCCTCCTTAAGGAAAACATTCTAGATGTTATTTATCAGCAAGGATTTATTAGACATAGATCTGCTTAGAAAAAAGGGGTTAGCAAGAAGGAATTATCAGCTCACCAGATCTGTCAAAACAAACAGTAGACTTCACACTTAGATCCCTTTAAAGTTTTAAAGCTGTCTCTGATAATACTGTCATCACTTTGTATTTTTAGGTTTACGAGTTCAGCTCTTAAAATGTTGATTTGAGTTTCAAAGCTTTTTTTTATTATTATTATTTTTACATTGTTTACCCCATCTGTAATGCATATGTTTCCACCAAATCAGTGATGCTGACTTGTTAATGTGATGCCAAGGTCTCAAACACTTACATTTCAGCAAGTAGTAATATGCAGGCAATGGACATGAATATTCTTTTAAAATACACCCTTGAATTTTCCTTTACATTTGCAAATGAAAGATGAGGATTAAGCAATAGGAAGAAAAGTATTTGAAATTGAATTTAGAATTCTATTTAATTTATTTGATGGTTTTGACTTTGAAAGCTCACTTAAAATATATTAGTGTAAAATAAAAATGCTTATAATTAATTACTATTTTCTATATAGCCATCCTGCTTCAAAATCTTCAATAATTATTAATGTCTTACTTTAGTTGTTTATGTAATAAATTTTGTGTGTACTAAAATTATAACATTGAAAATTACACTATCCATTGTCTATTTGCAGAACAATACTGTAAAGCAAGAAACACCTATGTATACATCTATAGTTACATACCTTCAATATAAAGTTCTTTGGTATCTTTTCTTTTTAAATCCAATACTCTTTTAATATGTATACATAGACATGTATTCAAAGCCCTTGCTAAAATTATCCATTTCTAAAAACATAAAATGAGTTACAAATTTAATAACACAAGTGCACATCTACATTTAAATATCTGCTTTTCAGAAGAGGGTAGTTAGCACATAGACCCACAATTGGCCAAGGTTCAGAAAATTAGAGAGTGCCAAGTGTTCAGCCTTAAATGGAACATTTAAAGAGCACTCCTTACTCAACTCCTAAGACTTAGGGATTTATGTAAAAGAGGAGCCCAGACAGTGTAAGGGTCAGAGCTGATGGATGACTACCAATACACAGTGTTTTCTGAACACTTCATGGAAGTTGAACATAGAAATTTATAGTGGCTGTGGTAGCGTGAACAAACATTGTATATACTCTCCCAGTCAGAATAAACTCCAGCATAGAGATGGGAGTTGTCTTTGAAATATTCCATCACTCAGTGTAGCTATTGCCAATTTATATCTCCTAGGAAATGGAGAGTTGGTTGTCCCCAAGAACGTATCACTGATAAGTCTCCCATGATCCAATGGGAGAGCATATGCCCATGCATATTTAGACAGTACAATTGGTCTGGTGCATGTTTTTTAAAGAACAGAACAAAGGAAATGGATTAGTAAGTCTTATAACAGTTAGTAGAAGAGTGAACATGAACAAAAACATAGCACAAAACTCTTGAAAAATAAAAGTTAGATTTAATTAATTAAAAACAAATAAATTCAACTTCAGATATTTAGAAGTTAATACTATGATCCACAGTTACAAAAAACATAGGTTTACATCTTAGTTCAATCCACAGAATTTTGCACTGTTTATTTTGGCCACAAGCATGTGTTCATGTCACATTTCTGCAGCACATACTGTGATATTTTTGTATTTTCATCATACCATCTATGGTGATCTATCCTTTGTGACAGCATACCTCCACATAACCCAGGCTGACCTAGAACTCCTTCTGTTCCTATCTAACTAACACTGACTCACATTCTCTGTGCCTCTGCCTTCTCTCCTTATTTATCCATGTTTGATGTCAAATTATACTTGTATAAGCATCATGAGGCTCACCCACATAAAATGGCGAAGTCAACAAGGGAATACTATGCTTGTTCTCATCCTTCACTCGATAGCTCTTCTCTGGTCTTTCCTTCAGGACTCCATGTTCCCTAAGACACACAGGCTATGTTCTGACATTCAAAACTCATTTCAACTTGCCTTAAATATAATAGATGATATTGGAAGGACCCACATGTGCAGCAGAGTCCTTCCTTCTTATCTAGGAAGATAATGTTTCAAAAGTTCTATTCCTGCCTGAAACTATGCAAGTGGCTTGTCCTAGTGTCATATAAAACCCCTGTAATTTGGGAAAAAACCTTTATATCCATGGGAATTTTTCACAGGTATTTGTGAAATGATTTGACTGTTTTTCTCTCTTCTATTGTCTCACTGCCCAACCCTCCTTTTTTTTGTCTTTCTTCCCCATCATTTACCTCTTTCTCCACCTATTTTACAAAATATGTTTTGAATTTTAATTATTAGGAAAAACAAAAGCTATATCTTTAATAGTAACTGATTCAATTATCAGCAAGCATGCAAAGGATATGTCAGGCTATGTTCTAGATAAAAATTACTACTAGTAAACACCAAAATACAAAGTGATATGGAATAATAATAGTAATAATAATAATAATAATAATAATAATAATAATAAAAAGTAAAATTTGTAAACACATTTCCATCTATGCAAAACATTGTTTACATTATAATAAAACTACACAAGTTAGTAAATGAATATGATAATGCTACTCATTTTTCTATCATGGTAAGAGGCCAGGCAGTCAGCAGAAATGAGCTGATGAAAATGATTCTGTTCACACAGTGGGTTTCTGCTCATCTTGGGAGGTATTCCAACCATAATTTGTATTGTATGCAAGTAAAGAAAGATATCAAGGAAGACAGAAAGAACATTTTTATTGACTTAAACCAAATCAGGAAGTTTTAGGCAAAGTCTTCTTGAATATATTTTCACCATAAAATTGAATCAAATCCTATCTATCCCATTTTCAAAGGAGGTTTGGAAAAGAACAATTTTGTCTCATTTTGTAATTCTCATGAAACTCAAGTTCCTGACATTAAGTCTAAAGAAGAGACTAGAAACATCAATTAATTGATGTCTCAGTCACATGTCACCCCACAGAAATTGGCAAGGAACACTGCCATTTATAACAGCAAATTTACCTGGTTAAAGCACCTGTATAATCCTAATAAGCTTCCTGAAAAGAATCAGACACTAGATTCTCAATGGGAATTTAACCCCATTTCAGGAGTCCACCACTGTATACAAAGCGGGGAAACTACCCCAAAAACAAGGCAGGCGTCATCAAACTGGAGGATTATTCTCAAGAATTTTGCCTGTGAATCAAACATTGAAACCAATTATCAGCTTTTGGGTTAAAAAAAAAAGAATATTGTTTTTATATGAGAGGGAATTACATAAGGCCTTGGGAATGGGAGTAAATTTATCATTTTCTTAAAAATTGTAAGGTTCAACTAAAATATTTCTGTGTGATCCAATGTCTAAGTAACAAAAACTTTCACCTTTTCCAATGATCTTTTCTACCTGCTTCAATGATTGGCCTTCTGAAATCTTCTCATAATTTTCAGTAGAATATGTAGTCAATTTCCTTACTAAAATCAGAGTCTTATAAATAATATGATAGTCAATGTTTCCATGGAAACAGAGTTTTAAAAATGAGTTCTGATTAAATTTGGCTTACTAACAAGTCCAATGGACTGTTTAAAGGGTTTTTCCAATTCTAACGGTATTCAGAGAAGAAGAAAATTGTCAAGTATGTGTATTATTGGTACATTGGTATTATTCTATAACTTTGACTTGTAATGTCCAGAAAAACATAAATTATACATGTGGATGATTTCAAAGGAAAAATGTAAATCAGTATTCATTTATTTTTATATCTGATTAGAACTGAAAAGTGGGTTTGAAATTTATTTTAAAAAGTCAGGAATTTGGTGTGATGGGTGGAATCATCTGTCTGGTTTTCATTTCAATATTGCAAAATACTAGAACCTTTGGTAAGTTCCTTCCAATCTCTTCACACAATGTTAAGGAGAATGTGGCTTATATCTGGTAATGTACTCTATAATATGGATAAATAAACAAAAATGAAGCACTTATATTGTTACAATTTATGTGTTTCCAAATTAACTGAATATTCATTGGATACATGTTTTATTCAGTGAGAAATATTCAGCTTCCTGCTTTCTTGTTTCACTTACATTGAGTATTGTAAGTTGAGGAAAACACTTTAAAGTGAGTTTCTACTGTCACCCATTTTTCTTTCTCTCTTCACACAGCACACCAATTCAGCTATTTCTCCTTCCTGTAGCTATAATGTCAACTCTGTGATCTCTAAGTACATACACAGTGCAAAGTAACTCTAATCCAGTGTCAACATTTGTGGCACAACAAATATGCTTTGAAATATAGGGACAGGCACAATAATGACTGCAGTTATTTTAGAAGTTGAGCCATCTAAAGTGGCTGTGGAGAACTATAATGGTTAGGGTGGATAGAAAAGGGGTGTCGCTATACAATGTGATGCTTTCAAATCCTGAAGGGAAAAACAGGCTCAAAAATAAAATTAAGACTTTTGTTATGGGATTATTGGTATAAATAGGAGTCATGTACGAAAGTATTAAAAGCATTATTCCTTTGAAATGAAACATCTTTTGAATCTGCTATTCAGTGTCTACCCTATACATACATGATTTTAGTGGTGAACAGAAACATTGGGCCAGTAAGGTATGGTTAGACTACAAATACTGGGGGGATTAAAAATAAGAACGAAAACAAAAACAAACAAAACAAGCAAACAAACAAAAAACCAAACCAAACAAAAAACAAACAGACACCTCAGATCAATTCATGACCAAAGAGTTTAAGTTCAGCACTGTCAAGGAAGAAGTAAAATAATGGAAGAATCACCATGAGTTCAAGATCAGACTGTATTATATAGCAAATTTCTGTCTCAGAAAACAAAACAGTGAGACAAATTAGTTAAGTACATTGGTAATACGGCAGATTAATATAGAGAAGTTTCTGAAGTGGAAGTCAGATAACAATACTTGTAGAAATGTCTGAGATGACTGAAGATCCAGCTGTTGCATTTAGCCCTTATTTCTTAACAAAATTAGAAAAGAGAACTGAATATAGCTTCATATCCTCAGTATCCTAAACTACCTCTAATTTTACAAAACCAAAGAAGCTATTGCTACAGGACTTAATTCTAATTTGTAATGTACTCGTATTACAAAATTTAACAATGGAAAATTGTTCATATTACTAATTACTGATAATTTTGCATGCTTTGATACTTCTAAAGACCATAGACATGCATAAGATAGATACATTTGTCTGTCATCCCATATATAAAATGATGACAATATTCATCTGTGACATATTGAGATGCACATGGGTCTTCACTAAAAAAATATTAATTTTATTTCCTACATGTTTGACAGAAGTGACAGATACTTCTTTATTCAAAATTCAGTTTATCAGGAAAATGGGTGTTTCTACTTAAGTATGTGAACAATTATCTATCTAGGTGCAAACTATTTTAGCAATTGCCAACTAAGGATAATAGAATTGTTAATGAGTATATAAAAATATCTATATTTCTACCTATATATTCTAACCATAAATTAAATGAAAGCCTAGCTATTCCCTTTCAAAAGGAGGCTAGGAAAAAGAATATTTTCATCCCATTGTGGTAAAGTCAAAATCTTGTCCTTAAGTGTGAAGAGGAGACTAGAAACCAGGATTTGATAAATGTCTCAGTCACATGTTATCCCACGAAAATTTCTAAGAACTATCAATACACTCTTCTCAGTCAACACAATATTACTTGTATGTATATGTTTCCAGGGTTGACAATCTGGTGTTAACACATTTTGTTTGCTCTGTGGAAGACTATTTCTTCTGCCTTTAGTATTACTCAGTTGTCCATAGATCTTTGTCTAGTGTTAAAAGCCTGTGAATTTTTTTCCCTTTAAATGTTATCTCTATAGATATTGTCTTTATTCATGTCATACATAGGCTTCTATGTTAATGATGCTGCATGTGGCTTCTCTAACATTTGTAGAAAAACAGATGCTTAGTAAAATATCTATTCGGTGATCATTCATAATTACTCATTTCAGCAGAGTCAGCATGGCCCTTTTAGGGTCATGTTTAAGTAATTCATAAATTAACTAAAAACAGGGTAGTACTGATTCTGCTGCAGAAGTTTGACTAACCTCTTGCCTTAGAACCTAAAAGTTCTCCAATTTTCATGGACAAACAAATTTGGGAGAAAAAGCTAGAGTTAGAAAGCAAAAAATTCAACTAATGACCATCTGAATATGGCTCGATTTGTGATGTAGAAAATGTTGTCAAGGCAATCAGCTGTGTTTATAAAAATCATGAGTCAAAATTGAAAATAGAATGTGAGCATTTTCAATTTCGAAGCTAGGATTAAAGACAGGATAGGGTCTGCTCCAGACATCCCCCAAAGAATCTCAATCTGTAGTGCTTATTGATAGCATTACTTCAGGGAGAGAGATGAGTATGAGTATGCTGAGAATCCAAATGCTACGCAACTTTCCATGTACAAGTTCACGTTTCTCATACACAAATTTATCCCTATTGTTCCATTGAAAAACAGAGAAAATGTAATCATCTGACTGTGATTTTTATTTTCATGTTCATAATTTTATATTTCGTGCATATTTTATGAAATTTGGAAAGACAACCTATCATCGGTAGCAGGAATTCCTGAACAATGCTGGGTAGTTTTAATCCTTCACCAGCATGACAGTCTAGTTCACTGCAAATTATGTAAAAATCAGGACAAAAAACAGAGTCAGATGGACTTATTTTGACAATTGAAGACCACTACTCAAGATTTACTGAGTAACAGGTCAAGTTTAAGCAAGAGCTGATAGAGAGAAATTGATTAAAGTGCAGAATTGGGAAATGTAAACACATGAAGGTTCTAACATCTTTAGTGAGTGAACATCTTAGATCCTGGGAGATGTTCAGGGATAGATTCTCTTTCCAAGTGGATCTAAGAGATTTGAATTAAGGAATAGCTGAAGTTGGCAATTTGTCTTGGTGTTTATGGCTGCCATCTCTGAACTACAAAAAAACAGAAATCCAATGGATATGACTGGCTCTGAGCTATTTTGCTATGGTTCATGCCCTCAGTGGTATCCCCTGCTTGCCAGTTTTAAATTCTACTGCCTTTATGCTTATCAGAATTCATATAACTGAGTGGTAGATTAATACATAGACCTTCTCAGTTGTTGCCCTGTAAAATCTACGCTCATTATTGTATGTCTTGGCAATCATGTATTATGTCATATGTCATAATAACTGTGGAAACACTGACAGAATTTGTTCATGTATTTATCCAAAGCAGAACAAATATGACAATATATTGTGGTCTATTCCAGCTTAAAACTTTCCAGAAAAAAATATGATAGAATGTGCTTTCGTTGTGGGCAGAAGCTACTTTCTGGCTCATGCTGATTATGTCTCCTGTGGACTGTTAATAAGACCAGGCAGTGTTGAAGTTGATTTTGGTGTTTAGAGTCTTATTTGTTACAGATAAATTTACTACAAGGATACAAATTGAGATTTGAGGCCAACCTATACTAGTTATTAAATGCATTGGTTGAGAAACTAGCAAAATCATGTCAAGATTTTGAAGTATAGATCACAATTTCAGTCCAGGAGTAGGTTACTAAGGAGATGGTCTGCTGTGAGCCTTCCTGCCTTGTAAGGCTTTAAAGGTGTTTTCTGGGTATGATACATGCCAACTTCTAGATGCTGGGGAAATGATTAATTTCGAAAAGCTGCTAACACATGTGGACGGGTGTCCTTGATTCACAAGGCCCATGTACAATGTTAGTATAAATGAATTCATTTGTAACCAAAATTCTACTAGGAAGGTGCAGACAGATGGATCCCTGAAGCTGACAATCCAGCTGTGTAAGTTAGAGATTCAGTTAGCTACAATACCTCCCAAAACAACATTAACATTAAACATCAATATTTTACATCTATATATAGGCACTCACACATTCATATGCACCTGCACACATATGTGCACATGTAACTGAACTGTATATGCTCATCCAACACACACACACACACACACACACATACACACACACACGCACATACATACATGAGGGTGGAGCTCAACTAACTGAATATATTTGGGTTCTTTCTGAACAATTTTGAGTGGAAATAAATATCTGCTCGTTCATCACACACAATTTGAAAACTTGAATTTGCTCACCATAAAAGCAACAAGTCCTCATCTTCACTGGTTCTCTGAGGTAACAAAATGCATAGCGTACGAAGGCACTAAAGAAGAGTCCCTGACATGCCCACTGGACTAGGAGGAAATAAGAACAAACATAAACTAAGGAAGGGCTCTTCTCTAGTATTCTGCTGAATAATTTTTAAAGACTTACCTCTTTTTATTTTATTATTTTTTCAAAGCTCCATATAACAATAAAAGATAATGCTTAGTAGGTGGAATGAAACAGTAGATGCTTTATGACTCAATAACAACAAAAATATCAAGACTGACAAATACAACATTGAAAAAAGTTTGTCATTTCTACCTGCAATTCCGAATATCAGAAAATAGATTTCTGTACCTATCATTGCTTTGTTGTTTATTTCTGTAATTTAGATGAATCCTATAACCACCTGATCTCTAATTATTCTTTACCAAATTTGTTATGCCTAAAAAATAATCAGGAACAAGTTATGAATTTAGCTTACCCAGATGATTAGAATAGCTGTATTCCAGAAAGAATTGTGGAAGAAACTTAACAGCAAAGTTTCTCAACTGATAGAATTTATAAAATCTTGTTTTTTTAATCAGCTTATTCTCAGTCACACATTTTCTAGTAAATTTAAATACCTTATAAAGTATCCACAAGTATTGACAATAAGAGAAATTTTATCTCCAAGATTAGCAGATTATTTTTCAGATAAATACTGATGAAAACACAGTAATTTGCCTGTGAATATTGAATATAGTTCTGAAAAAGAATTTTATTAGTGAAAATGCTTTTCTGTTTAGTGGACTATAGACACACTGGTGTCTTCGTCAGCATTTCTATTCCTGCACAAATATCATGACCAAGATGAAATTTAAGAAGGAAAGGGTTTATTGAGCTTACAATTCCATCCTGCTGTTCATCAACAAAGGAAGTCAGGAATGGAACTCAAGAAGGTCAGGAAGCAGGAGCTGAGCTGATGTACAGGCCATGGAGGGATGTTTCTTACTGGCTTGCTTGCTTCTGGCTTGCTCAACTGGCTTTCTTATAGAGCCCAAGACTACCAGCCCACAGATGGTACCACTCACAAGGGACCCTCCCCTCTTGATCGCTGATTAAGAAAATGCCTTATACCTGGATCTCATAGAGACATTTTCTCACCTGAAGCTCCTTTCTCTGTGATAACTCGAGCTTGTGCCAAGTTGACACACAAAACCAGCCAGTACAATTGACCCTTTGTCAACTTGACACATAAACACATCACCAATAAGCCTCAACCCTTACTTTCTTATTCATCCCCAAGATCTAAATAACTGTAAAAGTCCCACACACTTTGCAAATTCTTACATATTAACATTTCAGTCCCTTTTAAACATCCAATCTCTTAAAATTCAAAGTTTTTAAAAATTTAAAGTCTATTAACTGTGGGCTCCACTAAAATGCCGTCTTTCTTCAAGAGGGAAAAATATCAGGTCAGTCACAATCAAAAGCAAAATCAAACTCCAGCCAACTGTGATCCCCTCATGAACTTCTGGATTCCTCCAAGGACTTGAGTCTCTTCTCCAGCACTGCCCTTTGTAGTACACACCTTGTCTTCTAGGCTCCAGATGCCTGTACTCCACTGCTGCTGCTGTTCTTGGTGGTCATCTCATGATACTGGCATCTCCAAAACACTGCTGTCTTCCTCAGCAACTGGTCTTTACCAACAGCCTCTCTTCATGGTGCCAAGCCTTACCTACTTTGCATGATCTTTGCAGTCCTGGGCCATCAATTGCAACTGAGGCTGCACCTTCATCAGTGGCCTTCCCTGACCTCTCGCAGAATGGAGCCTCAACTCCTTTGCATGAATCCTTCGGTCCTGGGCCATCAATTGCAACTGAGGCTGTACTTTCACCAATGGCCTTTCACAGTGTCCAGGCTTCAGCTGCTCTTCATGACTCCTTCATGCCTTCAAAACCAGTACCATCTGAGTGACTCTTACACATTACCAAATCCAGCCACAGCACAAGGTACAACCCTGGCTATCTCTGGAATGCAGCCTCTGTGCTCTCAGAAAACATTTCTCAGAAGATTTCACCTCAATGATGCTGGTCTCCTCTCAATTTCCAGCCAACCAGCATCAATAGTCCCAGCAAGGCAATAGTCTTGCTTTGGTAGTTCTATTATCTTGTAATTCACAGCTGATCCTTTAGCTCCAGCTAACCAAAACCACAGAATGTTCACAGTCAAAATAGCAACTCCCCTAATAAGAGTCTTTAATCTTCCCTCTGAAATTTCACTAGCCAGGTCTCCATCTTATGCACTGTTCTCAACATTATCTTCTAAGCTCCTACACAACATCCCACAGAGCAGCCCAAAGTTCCAAAATCCTTCCACAGTCTTCCCCAAAACATGGTCAGGTTGTCACAGGAATACCCCACTTCTGGTACCAATTTGTCTTAGTCAGGGTTTCAATTGCTGCACAAAACATCATGACCAAGATGAAAGTTAGGGAGGAAAGGGTTTGTTGAGCTTACACTTTCATGCTGCTGTTCATCACCAAAGGAAGTCAGGACTAGAATTCAAGCAGGTCAGGAAGCTGAAGCTGATGCAGAGGCCATGGAGGGATGTTCCTTATTGGCTTGCTTGCTTCTGGCTTGCTCAGTTGACTTTCTTATACAGCCCCAAACTACCAGTCCACAGATGGTACCACTCACAAGGGGCCCTCCCCCCTTGATCACTAACTGAGAAAATGCCTTACCACTGGATCTCATGGAGGCATTTTCTCAACTGAAACTCCTTTCTCTGTGATAACTCCAGCTTGTGTCAAGTTGACACAAAACCAGCCAGTAACACTGGCTACTTTTCCTACTCGTTAATTAGCAGATGGACATGGAACTGTGGATGATTAGGAAAATCACTCAATTTCTTTTTGACAATGTAAATTTGCATCTTTATCTAATTTTTTTTCTCTAGTCACTTCTGTCTGGGAACCCATAGGCACATCAGTGTTGAAGTTTGGTCTTTTGCTGTGTATTGTAATGCTAACTTTGAACCACCAAGGTCTGGTTGCCCCCAGAGACTAGAGAGTCCAGAAGTAGACCCGAGTGACATCATGTGACCTTGCCTCCAAGTTATTTCTGATTGGTAAATAAAGAAACTGACAGCCAATAGCTAGACAGAAGAGACATAGGTGATGTTTAGAATTCTCAGGCTTGGGGTCAGATGAAAACCATGAGGAGGAGAAGAAGGTGAAGGAGAAAGAGAGAGATGCATGGTTAAGTATTAAGAGAACCTGGCCCTAAGTGCTGGACAATTGAAATTGATAGCAGCCCAGATGAAACACAGTAAGTAATAACTTGAAGTTATCAATAGGATAGTATATTCCAAAGAGGGTAGATATCTGCCTAGTTCTAGTGCTGTTTAAGGCTTATTGTAAATAATAAAAGTTGTGTGTCTTTTATCTGAGAACTGAATGGTCAATGGCATGGGAGAAACCATGGGTTAGGATTTAAAATCTCAAAAACACATCAATTTCTGTAGATGATTCTAAAATTTAGAATTTTTAACTTAAAATATATTATTCTTATTACCATTTAGTGAGTGAAGGCAAAACACTCATGTTAGCAATCTAAAGAAGATACAGGAATTCCTCAGAGTAAAGAAGGCTTACCTTTTACATAATATTTTCATATCATTATTTCACAGAAAAGAAAGTGAAATTACTTAACACTTAATCACATCTAAAATATATTTACCTAAAGCATATATATTCTATAGCCTATGATGTAAGAACAAACTAAAATAAAAAGAAGGTGGCTTAAAACGGCAGGAACTTATTCTCTCACAGGATTTTAAACTTCTCAGATAACACATTGGCTGAACTGTGTTCTTCTAGCCCATCAGTGTCTTTTCCAAGGTCTTAAGCTTCTCTTATGTCACTGTTTGTGAGATCATAACCTGTCTCTGCCTCAATGTATCCATGATAATCTAACCTACCACCTTGTCATAAGAACCCCATTGTATAAGTTAAAGGGAGAATCATGTTTCAGTATCTCTAATTTTAAGATTATTTGTATCCATAAAGACCCTATTTCCAAATGATTTGACGTTTTTAAGTACAGGTAGCTAGACTGTTAGCACTTGTCTAGGGGTTAAAAATAGAACTATATCTCTGGCCTTCAAAATATAAATCATTTCAATGTGGCTTGAATGGGAAGTGTCTCCAATATGCTCATGTATTTCCACACATGTGCCTCAGTTGGAGGCACCATTTGGCAAAATTAGAGCCTCTTACGACATGGAGACTTGTAGAAGGAAGAATACAATAGGTGTAAAATTTAAGGCTTCAAAAGCTCACCTTACTTCAAGGTTTCACTCTGCGTTTTATATACAGATGAGATCTGATACTTCAAATGTCTGCTCCTGCTCACATGCCTTCCTACTGCCAGGCTATCCTCATCATTATGTACTCTAGCCCTAAGAAGCATGAGTGATACACTTCTATATCATGATAGAATAATACTATTCCCACCCAACCTTATGATATGGTGTATAATGTCACTAGCGTAAGATAGAGCATCTTAATTTGAATGGAACTTACTGGGCTATGACTAATTGAAATCTCTACTAAGTGACAGTACTGGAAAAGAGGATTTCAGCCTATATTTGGGGAAATATAGCTGGTAAGACTGAGTAGTTTTGTGAATTTTATGAGTATATAAAAACACAGTCAAATCTCATACATCCTAATCAGAAAATTTACCACTCAAGTATATCTGCAAACCAAGGATATACATTCTTTATGAATAATCATATTTTCACATTTAAGCCTCCATCAATAAATTTTATTTTAATTCTTCCCATTTATTAAATTTTGTTCTATTTATATTATAGGGAGTAATTTATTTAAAATTTCTGGAGGTAGACAATTGTACATGAGAGTAAGTGATATAATAGCACAGAAGAAACAAAAGTGTGATATTATAAATATCATGGGATATCCACAATAGTTATTAAATCCCTGTTGTAATACCACAAAATTTAAAATATGATAACCTGTTTCATACAACCCACCATCCATAAACACAATCCATTTCCTATTGAGAAAGGGAAACTCTGATTTTCACAGATGATTGGAGTTCTTATCTACATTTATATTTCCATTAGAGAGTAAATATTTTGGGAAGTCTTTATGTAATTCACATATCCTCTTCAATTGTGGGAATGAAATCATGAATATATACATAAAAATCTCAAGATAAGAAAAAAGCATCAATACCTATTCAGATGCAAGGGCTTGTTTTTAACACAAAGAGTAGTGAGCAAGTCAAGACTTCATGTAAAGTTGTCTTCTCAAGTACCAAAAATTAAAAACTAAAATAATATATTCATAAATAACTATCGTTCACTTAATAAATATTCATAAGTTTCAACTGTATTCTTGTCATGGTTATAAATGCTGGGGTATGGCCAGGAGCAATAAGCAAGAACCCCTGTTTCATAATCAGTATGTCTTAGAAGACTGAGACAGATGATAAGCATGGAAATCTAAAATATACAGCGAAAGTTCTATTCATAATTGAATAGAATTATAAAAGAATGAAATGGGGTCTAAAGTAAAGCAACTTACACTGAGTGCATTAAATATAGCAAATTTCTTCCAGGTGTTTTACAAATTTACATGCCATTACACTGAAATTTTAAGGCATTTTAAAATAAATACATAATACAGGCATTATATTTCAAATTTATGACAGGGAAATTGAGGCAGAGATTTATTAGTATCTCTAGAACCATTCAAATATTTATAAGAATAGTCAAGAATCCAATTTAGTTTTGTCTTGCATCAATAAGATGCTTTGTCAAATTTCATACCACATCTTTATAGTAGTGAATACTGTGTGCAATCATATTGTTCTTAAGGAGTACTCCGAGACTTATTAGATTTACTATTTTTTCTAATTCCTCCTGTTTCAGTTGTAATAAATAAGTAGTGTTTAATATAATACATGTCTGTGCATGATTTTATAACTATGCCATATTTTTATCATAATGTTTTAATATGTACTCACTCAATTTTCATAATAACATATATATTTCATAAACTACCAGAATTAGGTAAGAATATTAAAAAGCCCTATTACTGATATAATTTAAAAATGCATAAGTGTTACCCTTGACTATCCAGGCATAACCTACTCAATAAAATAACTGATAAAAATATATACAGAGAAGACTAAAGCCAAAGGGGTGTGGGGTTTTATTCTTTACTGTATAAGAACTGATTGCGCCTACCTCTTCAAGGAGAAATCTCTTATATCCCAACAAACATGTAAATAAAGTACGTAATATATGGATCAGAAAAGAGTTCTTAGTGTCAAAAGGAGTTGAGGTTTGGTCTTTTCCTTGTATTTTAATGCTAAATACTGGCTCAGGCCTGATTGTCTCCAGGGATGAGAGAATCCACATATAGAACCAAGTGATACTATTTGACCTTGCCCCCAAGTAATCTCTGATTGGAGAATAAAGATGCCTACTAGGCACAAATGACGTAGGTAGGGTTTGGGGATCATGAGCTTGAATTTGAGGAGAACCAAGAGAAGGAGATGAGACATTATGAGAAGAGGAGAAGATACCATATAGGTGAATCATAAAACTATGGCCAAGAGGGCTCGCCAGTTGGAATTAAGAGCTGTCCAGAAGGGACATGGCTAATAATAATTTGGGGTTATTGATAGAGGAGTAGATTCTAGTAGCTTCAAGGGTAGATTCCTGCCCAGCTATAGTGCTGATTAAAGCATATTATAAGTATAAAGATTGTGTGTCTCTTATCCAGAAACTGAATGGTTAAAGGCAGAATAGAAACCCTCATTTGAGATTACATATCAACTACAACTTAAAGACTCTGGAGATCTACAGTCATTTAGCAGATCATGGGGGGTTAGATGAACTACAGAAATGCTTAAGGTAAGACTTGTAAGAAGATAAACATACCTGATCACTTCAAGGCTCAGGAAGGAAGAGGTGGAACCTTACTCTAAATTTCCAAAGCAAAGACGACAACGAAAGCAAACTTGTTGAAGATCCACAAGCCTCAGTCAGGTCCTCAAGACTGAGCAGATGGGATCCTCAGTTGCCAAATTATCTTTCCAAGCCACTGAACTGCATGCTTACATGAAACAGAGCTCTCAGTATGGATGATTTAAAATTCAAATGTTGATCAACTCTGTAAAATATTGAAGGTTCTCTCCAGCATCAAATATATAGATATGATTGTAGAAAATAAATAAGCATATCTCTCTCATTAACATGTAAATTTGCTTAATAAATGATAGTTATATGAACACACACACACACAAAAAAAAAAAACCCCACAAGCTTTTTGAAGCAGAAGCTGAGATAACTTGGTGCACAGCATCCCATTCCACTACCTAAAATGCTTTGACAGGGAAGACCCAGAGAGACACATTGCTGGGAAGAGGACTGAAGAGAGAGAAAATTTGCCACAACCTCTCCTCTAAACCTCCCAGCTACAAACAGCACCAGAGTCTGAGAACCACCATGTGCACACCTTCAGGGCATGAGCAGATTCACCTGGAGTCATCTCACAGAACTCAATACCAGAGACACTAACAGACAATCTGAGAACAGGTAAAATGAACATACCTGCTGAAAGGTTGACTAGAAACACGCACTTGACCACACTGGAGGCAAGGATACAAGTTCATGCAAGGGGAATATGACCATTAAGGAAGCAATGGGGAGCCGAACACAGTACAGTGTTAGTGTCAGCACTGAGGTAGGAAATATCCTAATGGAAGGTCTGCCCTACTAATGCCTGGGTGGCTTTTCAATCCGACAAATAACCCTTTTATACTTCACTCCGACACTGCATACTGAACAATATGCATGAACAGGTTAGATCTAAACATACCAAAAGCTAGCAATCCTTAAGGACAGTTTGCTCATTCCAAGTATCTCAGCATTTCAAGTATAAAAGAGCCAACCCCAACTCAGGAAGGAATAGTGAGTGTTGCTATAATATTTTGTTACATCTCTGTCATTTTTGGTATTCTAAAATATTCACTTATTCCTAAATATGTCTTAATCATTCTATTTTACTTCCTGTATTGTTTGGTTAGGTTTTATGATACATATCTTTAAATGTTTACTTATTTTATTGGATTTTCTTCACTTTTTTTTTCCACCTAACTCTCATGTGACTTCATTACATTCCAAAGTTATTTTTACTTTGTATCCTCAGCTGGCCTTGTTTTATTTTTTTCCATGCATTTCTGTAGTTTACTGGTCTCTGAACTCTGTTTATGCTGCCTCTACCCCAAGTGCTGTTTTTTATTTATTCTTTCTCCTCCACATTTCCTTTTGCTCTCATACTTACACCTGTTATTGATTGACTCATTTTCCTTCCATTTAACTTAACAACTAATATCTAAGAGAAACATTTTACACTTTTTTTTCATCAAAAGTTATTGGAGTGGTAAGGTCAGTTATTGTTAAATGAAGTATGATAATTTTATATGCGTATTCGGTCTACCTAGAAGCTATGAATGGAGTTAGCATTCTACTTTCAGAGTGTAACCAAGTCCATGCCCAGTATAACTTAAATGCCTTACGCTCATGAGAGATACCTACATTCCAGTAAAGAAATATGATGTCCCCTCCCCACCCTATTCCTGTCCATTTTTGAAAAATAAAAATTATTTCAACTTAATCAAACAGATTTAAAAATGAAATCTAACCAATAAATAGATTCTATAAGTCACATAATGAGAGCCTTACCTCTCAGGGAAATATACATTGAAATAGCATGAAGATTCTAGCTCACATCAGTTAGGAAAAAAAATAGCCATTACTAAGAAAACATGGGAGAAATTATGATGGAAAAAAACCTCAGCACAAAGAAACATTGCTACATTGTTTATACAATTGTCAGTTCTGAATCTCACTGTGGAGATAATTATTGAGTTTCCTCAAACAAATAAAAAATACAACTCAGTGACCTATGTATATGACTTTCCAGTATTCATCTGAAGGTCACCAAATGCACATGGCACAGAGACATCTTTGTATCAGTATTTATTGTAACACTGTTTACAGTATCCAAGCTATCTAATTGACCTAGGGGTCTGATAAATGAATATAATGTTGTATTTATTGCATTATTCTTACTTTTAACATTATACCAACATATGTAATGGAATTTTAGTCATCAAATAAAACAAAATTATATTATTCACAGAAGAAAATATATAATCAGAGATTATCCTGTTAAGAAATATAATTCAGACACAGAAAGACAAATATCAAGTGTTTCCTCTCATTGTGGAGCATTATTTTATGTAGGACATAAAATCACTAATGTAGGTGGCATGAAAGAGCAATCAAGCTGTGTTGGAATAAAGGAGTTTAGATGGATCCAGTAGAAACCCTAAGACTGTACAGGCTAAATATGATAAAATTATACAATATGATTGTATAAAAAATTTTTCAAACTTTTTATGTATAATGAATATATACTAACACCATTTCATGAAATTGACTCTTCATTATTCACCTAACACCAAAGACTAAAAAAAAATAGCAAATGATAAGTAGATATATATAAAATTGTGTAAAACCACATAGTGAAATTTTACCCAGTCATATAAAGAAATTAGATATGTATCACACAACAGGACTGTTCATGAAAATTATGTTATGCTCAAAAAGTCAGTTACAAAATAGTCACAGATTGTATTATTCCAATATCCACAATCAAATACCACATAGAGAATATTATCATTAT
>JADRCH010000239.1:1300656-1325192 GCA_019843965.1 Rhynchomys soricoides | reverse complement strand
ATTCCAATATCCACAATCAAATACCACATAGAGAATATTATCATTATATGTTGGAGGTTACAAGAAAAGATTGACAGATGATAGAGGTGGATTTTTTTGAGATATTGAAATACTTTTAAGTGAGGTATAAACAATGGCTGTGCAATGTGTTTAGTTATCCTAAATCATTAGAAGAGTGGATTTAATAAAATTTTTATTAAAATAAAGGATTAACATAACACACACTCACATAAGCAATTACCAAGCACTTGTTATTTTTTGAAGTGTCACTTAAGAGCATCAAGGTGAAAAATAAAATGCATCAAAGTACTAAAATGCAATCATTTACTTCTCCTTGAACTTAGAGTATTGAAGGAGGTCCTTGAGATGTTTCCAAATTTCCCATATAGGCTAAGAACTCAGTTCAAAGATAGAAGAGAAAAGGGATGGATTTAGTATATGGGATAATCTTAGTACAGATTTAAGTTTGCCTTTCAGGTATATAAAGTTCAAAGTTCACACACACACACACACACACACACACACACACTTATGTAATGTATGTATTATATAAAATACTTTTAGATAATATATATAACATAAATGCTGTTTCTCAATTATTGTATTAATGTAAGAAGAAATACAACAATGATTATCAAAATACTATGCCTATATACTAAAAGTAATAGTTTACTTTGGGTAACAGTCCTTATAAGATCTACACCTATAGCAATTATTCTTGTCTTTTTCTTACAATATGTAGCACAATCTTAGGGGCAAAACTGTTTGGCAAAACAGTAACTTTTTCTCCTTATTTGCATTTCACTGGAACTGCAAATTCAACAAAACTTATTTCTGTGTTTCCTAAAACAAGTTTTACAGCTGCTTCACAATTAATTTTACTAACATTTCTTTATCTCTTCCTAACCATGGATTTGGTTTCCCCATTTGACATATGTGAACACATTATTTATCTCTGTCAATTATCAATGAGTACCTCAGAGATAATGCTTCATGTGCTGTAATGATAATTATTAAATGTAAATATGAAGCTGGATAAAGCCAAAACCATTAGAGCAAAACGGAACATGAGATATGACTGGACTCTGAATTTCCTGAAGAAGGCTAAATTCAAAAGCTCAAAAATAAAAAGAGGAACCTTTAATTTTATCCTAATTATAAATGCATCAAAGATCTGTCCACTAACATACAGCTACCCTCTTGGAAGGAGATCAGTTGTATAATATTTGCATTTCTATAACAATCACAAAACACATAATGGGTGGATATTATATAGTAATATAAAGTTTTCACTCATATGAAGACCTTTAAAATTCCTTAATTCTTATGAGTTTTATTCACATTTATTATTTGTTGAACAGATTTGTATACTGTTTCGAGTCTTTCATTTTAAATTAACAATTGGGCTCTCATTTGATTCAATGGGTACGTGTTTTAAATGTTGGATAACTGTGCAGACTTTATATTGATAAAACCAGCAAAAATATTTATTACTTTTCCCTTTAGTATATTTTGTTGCCATGGAAATTAAATACTTGCCTTGTGTAATGTACAGACTAGGAAAATACTATATTTGTTACTGTCTACAGTAATACATGGAAAAACAAAGTAATACATACGACTTTGTAGTAGAATATTGCATATTCTACTCACAACTCACTAACTATAAACAAAGTAATATGTTTTTATAGGTAAGGATATATGAAAAGAATTTGTGGGGACAAGTATCATTGTCATACCAAACTAATATCAGCTTGATAGAATAGTTTATATGTACTTATTAATGTAGATATCTGGAAGTAAGAAGTCTGAAGTAGACATTAGAAGGTTCAAGTGAAGGGGTCAAAGGATTTGACTTCTATGAGCTTCAAAAGCAAATCTGTGCCCTTGACATGCCCAATGGAGAGATCGCAAACTATTAACTTAACAACACACTTGAAAACTCTAGAAGGAAACAAATCAAACACACCCAAGAAGAGTAGATGACAGGAAATAATCAAACTCAGTGCTCTAATCAGTAGACTGGAAATAAAGAGAAAAATGCAAAAGATCAATGAAAACAAATTTTTAGTGTGTATTTTGTTTGTTTCTTTCTTTTGTGAAAATCACCAAGATAGACAAACCCTTAATCAAACTGACCAAAAGCCAAAGAGAGAATATCCAAATAAACAAAGTCATAAATGAAAAGCAGGGCATAACAACAAACATTGAGGAAATCAAAATAATCATTAGGTCTTATTGAAAATCCTGTATTCCACAAATTGGAAAATCTACATGAAGTGAATAGTTTTCTTAATAGATGACACTTGTCAACGTTAAATCCAAATCAGATAAAAAAAAGTTAAATAGATATTAGGAGAAATAGAAAGTCTTTACTTCTTTAAATGTCTCCCAACGAGGAAAAAAAAAAAGGCCCAGGCCCAGTTAGTTTTAGCATTGAATGGAATCAGTCTTTCAAAGAAAAGCTAAGAACAATACTCCTCAAACTATACCACAACATAGAAACAGAAGGAGCCTTGCCCTGAGCTTTCTATGAGGCCAGAGTTACCCTGATAAGCAAACCACACAGAGATTCAACAGAGAATGAGAATTTCAGACCAATTCCCTTTAAGAACATTGATCTGCTTGTCCTTGTGTTTTATGCAGGGTAATAGATATGCCTTTCTTCTATGTGTAGACATTGAGATAGACTAGCAACATTTATTGAAGAAGCTTTAATTTTTTTCATTTCATAGTCTTGGCTTCTTCCTCAAAAATAAACTGTCTATATATGGATCCAAAGAAGGATCCTTAAATCTCACTAAGAAGTGGAAATAAAATAGATATTCAACAGGGGTGGATGGAGTGAGAGAACTGGATGGAAGAGGGAATGAGGAGAGGAACAGAAGGGCTCAACTGTGCAGAGGGCAGAGTGAGAGAGAACCAGCGTCAGTGGGGAAAAGTTCTCTGGAATGAGCTAGACACCTTGGTCAACTGAAATTCCTACTAATCTATGAGGATGACCCTAGCTAAGACTCTTGCAATGGGGCATATGGAACCTGAAATGTCCACCTCCTGTAACCAGGCAACACTTCTAATGAAAGGATGAGGACACTAACCCAGTCACAAACCTTCCACCAGAGTTTTACCTGCCTACAAGATGTGTAGGATTAAAGATGGAGAAGAAATTTAGGGAATGGCCAACTAATGACTGGCCTAACTTGAGACCCATGTCATGAGAGAGAGAAAGAGAGCCCACCACTGCCACTATTAATGATATTCTGCTATACTTGCAGACAGGAGCTGGTGTCATATGAAAGGCTTCATCCGGGAGCTGATGAAAGCAAATGCAGAGATCCACAGACTTACATTAAGCAGAGCTCAGGGAATTGTGTAGAAAATGGGCAGGAAGGAGCAAGAGAGGCCAAGGACACTGCAAGAAATACCTACAGAATCAACTGTCCTGGACCCATAGGCGCTCACAGAGACTGAAACACCAACCTGAGAGCATGAATGGAATGGACCCAGGCTCCCTACACATATGTAACAAATATGCTACTTGGTTTTCATGTCATACTGCTAATAGCAGGAGCAGGGGCTATCTCTCACTCTGTTGCTAGGTTGCCTTATCTAGCCTCAGTAGTCAAAGATGCACCTAGTATACTGCAATTTGATATGCCAAAGCTGGTTGATATCCATGAGAGGCCTTCCCTTCTCTGAGGAGAAAGGGAAGAGAGGATGGGGGAGGAGGGGAAGAGGAGGGACTGAGAAGATAGGAAGAAGGGAAAGCTCTGATCTGGACGTAAAGTATATAAATAATTAGCGAAAACAAAACAACAACAAAAACAATTTGCAAATAGTTTGTAGCTATTGTTCCCTCATGTCTAGCACCACAGCAATGTCACCGGTTTTGAGAACATAAGGTGCCCACCCAAAGATAAAGTTTTATCACTCTATATAGTATTTTAACATTTGTAACACTATACAAACTTTGATGTTTAGGAAAATGACATTAATTATCATGGGAACACAGTCATTTGATGGGCAAGGCTGCACCAGCAGTAACAACCATGGTAGTTTAACTCAAATGCATATGCAATTGTAAATTGTTTCCATTATTTCCGTCTGCTAGTGCAAATCTTTCCATTAAACATTAGTATTTCTCACTGCCACCAGCAACATTGCAGATGTGTCTTCTGTTTACACATGAGCCAATAGGTGACAGAGAAGACAGAGGTTATGTTTATGCTTGGTGTTCTGACCTGTGAACACTTGAAAGATTAGTAGCCTGACATTCTCTAAAAACAGGAAGCCTGAGACAACCACCAGTCTGGCTCCAGACAGGGAGCTAGCCTGAGATGACCCATGCCTGGTGCATCCCATACATTAAGAGACCCTGAGAACCAGTATGGGATATAAGTAGTATAAGTGATGGAGAAATAGAAGAAAAGAAAAGGATGTGGGCACATTAAAGAGGGGCAGAACTGCAGACACAAGGGTAGTGAGAAACAGCCTGATATGAATAACAAGTGATGCCACCTAGTACCACAGTGGAATTCTGCCCTGTGCTGTCACCAGGGACCATGTCTGGGCCTTGTGGCCCTGCAGCAGGAGAGATCCTTACCACCAAAGACAAGGTCTAGGCTGCTGCCCAGGGACAGGTTGATGTCTGTTAGTTGTGAAGAACTGGCCCCAACCCTCTTCTGGGCAACATTGGAGAGTGGGCCCTGAATATGTAGAAGCAGAAGAGCTGATCCTGCCCCAAGCAAACTGCAGTACTCAGAAAACTGACCTGTCACATTGCCCAGGAAACTAGGTAGAGCTGGCCCTGGTTGTGGAAGTTGCAGATGAGCTAATCCTAAGAGTATGAGCATGAGAGCACTGGCCCTGTCACTTATCCTCCGTGCAGTGCCATAGACAAGGGAGTGATGCCCTCCTCACCCCTGGCCACCTGTGGTAGGCCCAGGGGTCATGAGAGTGGGAGAATTGTCTTTGTCCTTAGCTTGCTGCAGCACTTGGGATAGCACCCTGTACCTCCCTTGGCAGAATAATAGAGGAGGCCATTGATGGTGTGGGCTCAGATAAGCCAGTACTGAGGACATGAAAGTTGCAGAGATGGCCCTGCCCCTTGCTTAAGGCAGCACTGGATAGGTCAACAAGGGCAGGGTAGGAATTCAGCCTGTTGGTGTGGATTCAGGAAAGCTGGTGGGTTGACCAGGTCAGATATCTCTCAGACCTAGATCCAGATCTTTTTTGAGTTTTCCCACCTAAACTTTCATCCCATCAATGAACTGCTAGAGTGAATAAGGGGCTGGCCCTACAGATCTAAATTACTGGGAAGCAACAGAATATCTGAGAGGAGTTTTAGTGAAGATCCAATATTGATAGTGTAGCAGAAGCCAGAGGACTCAAAACCAGATCAAGGACTAATTGCAATGAACATTTGGAATCAAAGAACTGTAGACAAAAGGAGATATTGTGGGACATACTGTGAAACAGTACAGTTTCACAATTAGTGTTTTTTTTTCCCCTCTGTTGTGGAGAAGGTTGTAAAGATGGAGAACAGTAAGAAGAGAAAGGGACATGAGTTGGATTGGGATGCATTATGTAAAAAACACAAAGAGCAAATAATTTTTTTAAAAAAATAATGTTTCTCCATATTCCAGAAGTTTGTGATCACTAGGAGTTTTTTATTTGTTTGTTTGTGGGAGGTTTTGTTTTTGTTTTTCATTATTCAACTTGACTAGAGCAAATAATGAGAATATTTGAGAAATTTATGTACACTAGAACTGAGCTTGTTTAGAAATCCCCTTTCAACCAAGAAGATAGGAAAATCATCAACAGAGACTTCATTAACCTCAACCCTTTCAGATAAGATTATAACAGAAAAATCAAATCCAAGAGAGCTATCAACTAATTAGATAATCATGAATATATGCAACCAAGCTGAACCAAAAGAGCACAATATTGTTGAGTCATAAACATTTGATATTTTAAGACATTGATTTTGTGTGTGTGAGTTTTTTACCTAGAAAAAATTTCTATGTGATTAGTAAGTAACAAATATAGAGTACTGTGTCTAGACATATTCTAATTTGATCATATGTATTTTCTTTTTACAACTCCCATGACGTTTTTATCATCTCTATTACATATGTGATAAAATTGGAGCAGATAGAGATGGAGTTATATGTCCTGTGACATGGAAGTAGTATGGTAGAAATGTATTATATGTAAAGAACTAGAAAACACATTCTGAAGAATCATGGTTATGGTGCTTTATTTTTAAAGAAAGACATCAGGTATGGAAACATGAGATATGCAGAACAAGAATTGTGTGTTTTAGTCAACTTTACTGTAGCTTTCTGTCTTTCTTATCCAAACCTACCTCTACTGATTCATAATCTACTTTTGTAAATAAAGAAAAAAACTTTATTTTTGTTTCTTTGTTTTGTTTTTATTTTTTGCTTGGATTTGGTTTTGTTTGTTATTAACTCACCCCCTTTAAAAATTTATTTTTATCTCATATATTACATTCCAAATATAATTTCTTTTATCTCCTATACTTCCTGGCCCTCCCCTCCTTACCCATATTCCCCATCTACTTCTCTGTTTTTCTTCAGAAAAGGACAGACCTCCCATGAATATCAGGTATATTAAGTTACAATAAGACCAGGCACCTCCTGTACTATTAAAGCTGATTGAGCCACCATCAAAAGTCTCAAATGCAGGCAAAAGAGTCAGAGACAGGTCTTGTTCCCACTGTTAGAAGTCCCACAAGAAGTTCAAACTATCTAACCATAACATACATGTAGAGGGCCTAGGTCAGACCCATGTATGCTCCCAGGTGGTTGGCTCAGTCTCTTTGAGCCTCTGATCTCAAGTTAGTTGATTCTGTGGCCTTCCTTGTGGTGTCTGTGACACCTTTGGCTCCTACTATCCTTCTTCCCCATCTCCCATAGGTTTCTCTGAGCTCTGCTTAATGTTTGGCTGAGGGTTTCTGTATCTCTTTGCACCAGTTGCTGGATGAAGCCTCCCTGCTGATGATTATGCTAGGCTCCTGTCTATGAGTACGGCAGGACTGCTTGTAAAATGTTCTAAAGATAGCTCTCGAGGTATTGTGGGTGTGGCCAATCAATGACTGGTCTGTCTTGAGACCCATGCCAAGAGAGGGAGCACATTCCTGACACTTCCTGGAGGACTAGGAACCAGAGACAGGATATCCAAGGGATCAAATTTTTAAAATGGTAGAAGATGGCAAGTGGGGTAGTAAATAAGGACCTACAAAACTTACAGCATGCATGAGAAATTGGCTCTACAGGCCCACCTCTGACTGCGAAAGGATACCCATTAACAACTCAAGACAGAGAAGAATAACTCCTCTACAATCTTTACTATGCTCTTATTTCTAAGTAACAGTACATTAAGTATTACAACCAACTATTTGAGGATTTCTATATTCTTTCAGAATTGTGGATATCATTGACCAATAATATATACATATATTTTGGAGGGCATGTGGTACTTCCCAGACATTTTTAAAAATTAAGACCATATCTTTTTTTTTTTTTTTTGCATTTACACCTCAGGCCTACAGAAAACAGAAATTAGCTAGAACAGTAAGCAACATTTAAAGTACAAAATCTGACCTGAAAAACCATACAAAATAGGAGAATAAGTTAGAAACAATCTGGGTCTTGGGCACAATTCCAGTCACCTGGCTCTGTCCACCACTCTTCTCCTTTGCTGTTATTGCTTTTTCTTATATGAATAAATTTTCAATTCTATTTAATCATAAGGAATAATACTTTGTGAAATCATCCCATACACACGTGCATACCCATGTTCATATACACATCTTACTTCCTATAAATTTGGGATAGATATTCAAATTGATAATTTGGGCAGAAACTTGATTTTCTACTTTGTTAAGTCTGCATATATTTCTGCATTAAAATGGTAATTAATTAAAATCTATTGAGAAATTCCAAGAAATGACAGAATTCTGAATGTACTATGAAAAACTACGCAAATGTTACTGAGAACCACAGTGATCTACCATGAACAGTGGGCATGGTATAATGAAGGAAGGAAAGATAAAAACATCCTTCAGGCTAATAAGAGAAGCAGTGGCAATCATGGCAAGACTTCCCTTTAATTATTGTCAATTCTATTTCACAGTTTTAAATGTCTGAAGCTATAGCACCTTCATCACTCTTTTAGGGTAAGATATATAAAATCTCATCATTTGCCATTTAAAACTCAGCTGAAAGTGCTTTTGAGTTAATAAGATATGATATTTAAATATTGACAATGAATTCTCACTTTTCATAAAATAGAGTACAAATATTATTAGAAATATAGTAATAAGTATAAATAGAAATATGAAGAAATATATTTTACATTTGGGAAAAACGTATTATGGTTTAGGATGCGTCAGTCAAGAAGGCCCACATAATTAACTGCTTTAATGTAATTCAATAAGGTGAGAGACTGAACTATTAAAATTTTGGGTTTTTAGAAGATCATTTGACTCTAATGCAGCATTACACACAAAGAACCTGAGATTCAAATTCTATCTGAAAAACATGAGTAGCCAATGTAGCCAGAATATAATGATGAAGGATAACTATGAGTTAAAGAATTAGAGCAGCAATTTCGAGCCACTTCATTATTCTCTGATGAGTCATATCATGAATATGTCTTTCTCCAAATTCTCCCTACATGTCTTTCCCTATTTGATTGGAACATTCTGGAAAGAATTAAATAGCATTTGAAGTATAACCATATAGAAATGTCTATGAATTCATAATTTTCTGTCCTTATCATTGCTGACATAGATAGGAAATAAAGCACTTTACCATTTCCCTTCTAACTGGTACATGCAAATGACTATCTACATTATTCAGTTGGCTTGCTGTGAACTTAAGGAATACCAGAGAACCCTACAGGTAGCTTATGCAGCTAAGGCTTAGATAACTTGCAGCAGTATGTCCATTGTAATCCTTGCCAAGAAGATGAGAAGAGGTGATTTAATAAAAAACAACCAATGGATAGGTATCAGAAAACATGAGCCTGTACTCTGGTACCCAACATAGCGTTAAAATTCCACCCCAAACTGGAACATGGATCAATGAATACATATTAACATTTAAATTCTTTTAGTGTTTTATCCTTTAAATACCATTCAAATAAGTAAAATATCTTATAGAATCTACAATTTTAGCATTAATAATTTACTTAAGCAAATAATAAGCAAAGAAAACCTAGATAACAATAAAGGTATAAAGTTATGTTACAAAAGAATTTTCAATTTTATGTTAAAAATTTCCACAAAAAATAAAGTATTTAAGATACTGTAATGACCCTTGAGCCCTAATAATTATTTTTTAAATGTACCAACCCTACCAGGCTCATTAGTAAAAGTAATACAGAAAGAATATTGTTTCTAATAGGGATTCACACTCAAGTCAGCGATAATTTTTTTCCTTGAATGCATTAAATAAGTATTATTCTTTGGGTAAGGGAGTCAAATAAACTACATCACAACTTTTATAATTCATTGCATGCTCTATTTTGTGTGATATACAGCTAATGACAAAATCATTCAGGATTTTGAAAGGAGCAAACGTAAATTCAGCCCAGCTCTGTTGGTGTCTCTTTCCTCTCTTTATGCTATTAAATTGTATCATCTTTTATCTGCCTGAGTTTACTGATTTATTCATTTGGTACAGTCAGAGAAGTACTGCAATAGTTAAGTGTTTTCATTATGAGAAAAAGTTTTTGAATACAGACTTTGATGGTAAAAATTGTCTTAGGAGGATTTGAATTCTTAATGTTGACTCTTTCCCTTTTGCATGTATTCCAAGGTTTTCAGTTTTGTACAAAAAATTAGCTTCTTAGTCATTTATGCATACGTTGTATTTTGAAGTGAAAAGTTTAAGCCTAAATAAGTGTGAGGCTGACAAACAAGCCATTCTCTTCCATGCTTCATAATAATTTCTTTCTCTCTCTCCATTTTCTATGCTCTCCTTGCTTCCTCATAGTTCAGTTTCTATTCTATTTGATAAGGGTTAAAGCAGCTATAAATTTTGAGATTAAATATGCCCAATTATTCATTGAATCTGCTATTGGATATTTTCTCATAAGTGTTTTATGGGATCAATAATCCAAGTTCATGATTATTATGTAATTTATCAGTGATCGCTTGTAAAAATGTAATAGAGGGAATGCTTGCACACAGCTGTATCCAATTGAGTTACATTTTAGTTTGATACAGTAACTGAATATGGATTTAAATTGTAACAACTGACCGTACAAGTGCAGATATTTTTCCTAATAATAAAATCAAAAGGTACTTTAATGTTTAAAAATATATTTATAAAAGACATGGCATGATGAGATGAAAATCCTATAAAATATACTGATACAAGAAGCATGTAATTATTCACATAACTGTGGCAACATTTTAAGGTTTTCGCTGGTTTGAAATATCAGTTGAATTAACTAAAGACATTTTTATAGTTCACCGTAAAGTCTAAAGTCATAATTAGATTTTATGAAGCATTCTGAATGCTAGCAGAGAAACACATCCAAATGAGGTTTAAGTAGGTATTAAAAGAAGTATTAATATGGTTATTCTGGACATATTTTCTCATAGCACAATTAATCCTAAGCAAAAATTATATAGGAATTGTGGGAAAGTCCCACTAATAGCTCATGCTATTCTCAGA
This sequence comes from Rhynchomys soricoides, assembly GCA_019843965.1. Taxonomy (NCBI): domain Eukaryota; kingdom Metazoa; phylum Chordata; class Mammalia; order Rodentia; family Muridae; genus Rhynchomys; species Rhynchomys soricoides. The sequence goes on along the minus strand of JADRCH010000239.1, from coordinate 1,314,480 downwards.
GAGTATTAGGTTTTTAAAATATAATGGCATGTATTTTTAAGATACAATATAGATCCCACATTTTTGACAGTAATGAATTTTACAAACAAAGAAATTTTAATAATTGTTTGGATTTCCTAATCTTATCATAGCTCTCTATCCATTCTCTATGTCTATTATACAAGGGGAATACATTGTCTATGAATGTTGCTTAGAAATGTGTTTTACATCTCACTAATGTTGGAGACCATAAAAGAAATATACAGTAAATTATTTTGCAATTATGAAAGCTTAAATGTCATAAACTTTCCTATGCAAAAAATATATTTTTTGTCTTATGCATTCTGGATACAAACAATATCTTAGATTAAGCATAGAACAATATATTTATCTGAACTGTTATGCTCTTCTTTTATAACTAACAGAAATAAAGTGATAAAATATATACTTTTAAACGTTCTATAAAATGTGAATGTAAGCTTTGTAAGAACATAAAATTATGATAAAACATTTCATTTGTTTTTAAGGAAATGGTGAGTTATATCCTAATTTTATGCTCAGGCATCTACTGTTAATTGTTCATTCATTCTGCTTAAAGCACTGGGATGGAAATTGATATCAATGACTGGAGAAAAGCAAATGGCACGATTTAACAATGAGGTTTGTTTATTAAATACTTTATGGTAGAGTTTATTTGTAAGCCATGAGCACAATAGAACAAAGTGTTTAAAGTTTACTTTGGTCCTGACTTTGATCAAAAAGTGATTTCTTACTTTTCTTTTGATGTAGTAAAGTACAACTGAAAGCAACTTGAAGAAAACAGTAAGTTTTGACTAATAGTTCCTGAAGTCTAGAGTCCATAATGAAGGGGACAGCATGGTAGCAGAAACAGGAAACTAAGACACCATGTTTTGTCTGCAGACAGGAAGCAGGGAGACAGCTGTAATTTAGACAAAACTATAAGCCCTCAAAGTCTGCCTTAGTGTTGATCTTCCATCAACCAAGGCCACACTACTCAAAACCTAAATTGCTTGGAACAATACCACTACCTGGGTAACAAGTATTCAAATCCATGAGCCTATGGGCAGGTTACATCTCATTCAAGCCACACCATGATTTCAATCTTATGTTCAGTGAAAAATTTGCTGCATGCTTATAATTTTTTTTTGTTTTTTTGTTTTGTTTTGTTTTGTTTTTGTTTTTTGAGACAGAATTTCTCTGTGTAGCCCTGGCTGTCCTGGAACTCACTCTGTAGACCAGGCTGTCCTTGAACTCAGAAATCCACCTGTCTCTGCCTCTCAAGTGCTAAGATTAAAGGAGTGGGCCACCGCTGCCCGGCTGCATGCTTATAATTAAGTTAAGCTTAAAGTTGAAGTTAGGAAAACGTTTAGGTTTCAATACTCTATACTTACTATAGTAGAAAATTGTACAAGATAAATATAACATTTGTCTTTCTGTCACTATGGCAAAATGTTTGAGGTAACTTGTTGATTAAAATAATATTGTTTGTTATTATAGATAATCATGTCTAAGTTTTAGTGACAATACAACTTTGGTAGCCTGCTGAGGACATCATGTTATAGCCAGAACATGTAGATGAGCGAAGAGAATGGGCATGAAACCACAATACTCTTAAATAGACATTCTCAATGACCTAAGGAACTTTCACAAGACCCCACTTTTGAAGCACTCAACTCCTCCACAGTATTGCTTTATACCTGGGCACTAACCACTTTATATTGGTACCTTGGAGACACAATCATCTCAAAAAGCTACAGACACAATAAGTGGATGAAAACTGAATAGAATATCTGAATTACTATTTCTCTCATTTTTAAATTATGTTTAATAATGGAGATGTTCATATGTATTTATCTATGTATGTCTATGTTTATAATATAAAATAATCCATATTCAGGTTGCTCAAAGTCTATGGATTTAATGAGATATTGAGGTCTGCATTGTGTTGTAAACTGTTCTTATCTAAAGGCATCAAATTAGATGGCCATTAAATATTCTTTAAAATAGGAAACTCATGTTATGGAGAATTTTCTCAACCATTAAAGTTAGGCTCACAACAAATATAAAAATAATGATAAGCATGTGATTTCAGGAAAATATGTTGTTGCTTTTCAAGCAATACACAGATAATTGGGAGAGTTTTCTTGACTAAAATGAATCAGTGCAAAATAATTTGTCATGTTGAAGAATAAGTAGATAACAATAGTATGTGTAAGTCAATGACAGAATTTAGGCAATTTAAAAATTATTTAATTTTCCAGGCTTTTCCTCAGATGCTGGAGAACCACAGGTATCTGAGATAAGAGAATAAATTCACACAGAAATTTGCAAAAGCTTCTTGTGCTGAAAGTAAATAAAAGATATGTCTTAGTGGAGCCTATCTCAATACATACCATAATCAGATTAATTTATGAACTTTAGATGCAGGTCAGTTGGAGAAGAGATATAAAGTGCTCAAGATTGACTAACAACAATGTTACAGGTGTTTTCCATTCTCTTCAAACCTAGTGATCAGTTTCTATGTTACAACTAGTTTAGATACTAATCAGATAAGTGCCTATGAAGTTTATGTTATCCTGCTTGGAAAATATACTAGGAAAATTGTGGTATAAAGCATGTAGAAGTAACCAACAAATATCTTATTTGACTTAAGACCATTCCACAAGATAGAATCTATAGCTGACAGAGCTTGGGTGACCAAGAACCTGAGACTAGATAGCCCAAATACCTAAGGTAAAACCAAGAACGACTGTTTTCTCCTGTTTGTCTCATCCAATTTAAATGTGATAATATTTATCAGACCTTATTATATTTAATTTGATATATTTTTAAAAATGAATGAAATGAATGGATATCTAGCCACTGAAGTAAAGGATGACAGCTGAACTTATACCTACTGGAAGAAAAAATATCAGTTTCATCCAATAGATTGACACTTAGTATAAAAGCCACTCCTGGACAGGCAGCATGTTCAGAAGAAGTTGACCAACTAGTATATAATGCCACTTAGGTGTTGTTGTTGTTGTTGTTGTTAAAGAACTAATGTTGGATGAGCTGGGAGTGGAGAGGATTTATAAGGTGTTAATGCAGGGAAAGAAGATGATCAAAATTTATTTAAATATAAAAATTGTTTTAATTTCATGATATCATTGTTTTTAATGGCAGAGTAATACTACATTGTATAAATGTACTACATTCTATCTATATATTCTTTGGTTGAGGAAAATCTAGGTTACTTCCATTTGCTGGCTATTAGAAATGAACATAGTTGAGTATGTGTCCTTTGTGGTATGGGGGAGCTTATTTTGGGTATATGCCAGGAGTCCTATAGCTGGGTCTTGAGGTAGATTTGTTCCCAGTTTTCAGGAAAATCACCAAATTGATTTCTACAGTTGTTGTGCAATTTTCACACTCTCAACAACAATGAAGGAGGGTTCCCTTTGCTCTACATCCTTGCGAGCATGTGCTGTCACCTGAGTTTTTGATCTCAGTCATTCTGTCAGCTATAAGATGGAATCTCAGAGTCATTTTGATTTTCATCTCCCTGATGACTAAAATGCTGAATATTTCTTTAAGTGTTTCTCAGCTAATAGAGATTCCTCTGCTGAGAATTCTCTGTTTAGATCTGTACCTCATTTTTAAATTGGGTTATTTGTTTTCTTGATGTCTACTGCCTTGAGTTCTTTATATATTTTGGATGTCATTCCTCTGTCAGATGTGGAGTTGGTGAAAATCTTTTGCTGTTCTATAGGCTGCTGTTTTGTTTGTCCCATTGACAGTGTCTTTTGCCTTACAGAAGCTTTTCAATTTCATGAGGCTCCATTTACTAATTGTTGTTTGTAGTGCCTGGGCTATGGGTGTTCTGTTCAGGAAGTTATCTCATGTACCAATGCATGTAAGGCTATTTCCCACTTTTGCTTCACCAGATTTAGTGTATCCAGTTTTATATTGAGGTCTTTGATCCATTTGGACTTAAAGAGTTTTGTGTAGGGTGATAAATATGGATCTATTTGCTTTCTACTACATGCAGATATCCAGTTGTATCAGCACCATTTGTTGAAAATGCTCTCTTTTCCATTGTGTAGTTTTTGGCTTCTTTGTAAAAAGATCTATTGTCTATAGCTTTATAAATTTACTCCTGGTTCTTTGATTTGATTCCACTGATAAAGCTGTCTGGTTTTCATGAGGTTTTTTGTTTGTTTATTTTGTTTTGTTTTTGGATTTTTGTTTTGTTTTGTTTTGTTTTTTGCTCTATAGTATCCTTTGAAATCAAGGATGGTGATACCTCCAGAAGTGTGTGTGTGTGTGTGTGTGTGTGTGTGTGTGTGTGTGTGTTTTCTCAAAGTCTATAAAAATCATGTTGGAATTTTGATGGGAAATGGGTTGAATGTATAGATTGCTTTGGTATGATGTCCATTTTCATTATGTTAACCTTATTGATCCATGAGAATGGGATATCTTTATGCATTTTGATATCGTTTTCAGTCTTTCTTCAATGATTTGAAATTATTGTTATAACACATCTTTCACTTGCTTGGTTAGAATTATACCAAGATTTGCAGACAAATGGATGGAATTAGAGAAGACGATCCTGAAAGATGAAACCCACACCCAGAAACACAAAAATAGTTTGTACTTGCTTACAAGTGAATATTAGTCATTAAGTACAGGATAACCATTCTATAGAACACAGACCCAAAGAGGCTAAGTAACAAGAAGGGCCCAAGTGGGAATACTTGAATGTCGTTGAGAAGCAGAAATAGATTACACATTGGAGGAGTATGGAAGGAGGAGACTGGGTAAGGTGGGGGGATTGGTGAAGATGGAACTAGAGAGATGATGTGGGGGAAGCACAGACGACAGAGGGAGAGGAGAATGGGAGATGCAACTGGATTGGCCGTAGGCATATCTGGGACAAGCTAAAAACCTGAGAAAAGTGGAAATGCCCAGGAATCTATGAGGGTGACTCTAGCTAAGACTCCTATCATTGGGGCTATGAAACCTGACCTGACCATCTTCTGTAACTAGACAAGAATTCCAATGAAGGGATTAGCACACCAACGGTTAGGAGGTTCACTTTCTGAACAAATCTCGCCCAGCCAGCACAATTCCCACTAAAAGGTTCTTTATTGAAAGGGGAGAGGAAGTAAGAAAGAGAAAAAGAGATAGCGAGGGATCCGGCTCTGTCTTTTATTCATGCCTTGAAGTAGATGCCAAGTAATGATGTGCACCACCATGCACAGGTGATGCGGGTGAGGTATGCGCAAGAAATGTGCAGCAGTTGCCGTGGCAACGGACTGGAGGTCCTTGAAACCTACGTATGATGTCATCGCTGGATTGAAAGGCTAACTGTAAACTGCTTCTGATGCTAACACCAACCAAGCCACAAAACCTTAGACTCACAATTTGTTTTGCATGCAAAACATGCAGGAGTAAAAGAGCAGAATTTGAGGGAAGGACCACTGAAGTATAAATATGATTTTGATGTTACTAAGAAAGTTAATTACCATTAATCAGCTAAATTCCTATAAGCCATTCAAAATTGGATCTTTGTTTAAATTATTAATTAATGAATTCTACTTCTTAGCCTTAGATTTTTAAAGATAATGTAATTTGGTTCTTTGAGAAATATTACACTATATCTCTAAATGAAATGTTTATACCAAGGTTGAATGCATGTGTCATTCAAGTTCATAAAAGTTAGGAATATTATTACTGTTTTCTCAACCCAAAATAGCATGACGTACCAAAACAGACAAAATATAGAGGGTACAAAGTGTAAAGAGAGACTTTATTCCACTGGACCAGAATCATGAAAACAAAATAAAGAAGGAAACCTCTTAGAACATTTTTCTCAATATCATCAATGCCTCTATTCAAATATCTAATTAATATTGTGATTAAAATCAAGTTAAAATGAACAGTAATTAATATTTCACAATTAATCTGCAAAATTTGAAATCAATATTGTCAATAAGCATACAAAACATATGAAGGAAGTAGCCCATGAAATTGCTCCATATAGTATTCAAGGTTTAGGATGTATTATAAATAATTTTCAAATATGCAGTAATAAATCCCAGTTAAGTTACACTAGACAAGCAAGTGTTTTCTAAATACTAATCATAGGCCAGTCGAGTTAAAATTCCATTCTAAATTTATTGTTATTCCTTTAATCTGTTTCCTGAATATTGAAAAATAATAACATATTTGTAAATAAAAAAGCAAAAACATATTAGTTCATTGAAAAAGTTTTTAAAGAAGCTGAATTAAAACTAGCAAAGATATAAAGCAAGTAAGACAGAAACATGGGACCACCTGAATCTCATAAATAGATTGCACATGTCTGGCTCAAAGTCTTCTCCTTCTATACTCTGTACACAAGCCTGGAGTCCAGCATAAATCCTACTTGAGACCAGGATTTATATTCAGAAAATAAACTTATTGGAAAATTTCAACATCTATATCTTTTCTGCTTTTCATTTATTGGCAAGATTATTTCTTCTCTTCACTGTGAACTTCTCACTATTTTTTTTACCATTTTCTATTATTTTACACTACAACAATGGCACTTTAAAATACATTAAGTAACAAACTAATAATATGTTTCTCAAAATAAAAGCACGTACACCCTATCATTCAACACACTTCTGTGTAAAGAACAGTTATCTGAATACAATCTTCATGTAACTTAACCCAGTATTTGTTATGGCTTTGATTAGTATCCATTGATAATATCTTCACATGTTTTGATCAAAAGAACTACCCCATGTATTTGGCAAGTCTTGAATCTGAAGAACAAAAATACTATTTCACAGCATAAATTTAGCAACTTTAATGTCATATGTGAAGGTTACTAGAAAATAATATTTACTCTTCTGACCTTGTATGTCTCAACTTTGGGGGTGTTCCCTTCATTCTACTACCCTTTCCTGTGCTTTTTTATGTTCATCAAAGTACTTGACCAAGAACTGGCCCCAGAATTCTGCAGGAGAGTACACTAGGAGCAATGTCTCTCATTGCTTTTGTGCTGACAGGTTTTGCTACCCCAATATCTCTGCCTTTGGATGACCAAGAAAATATTTAAACTTTCCATGTCTCTTCACGAGTTTTGTCAAACACATTAGCTTGTTTACAGATAATTCTCTTTGTAAAATGAAAACTTCATCTCAATTTAATCTCATTTCAGTGTCTAGTGTCCTGTAAGTACAGAGATACCACCATCCCTATCATGGTAGTGTTTTCACATAGTTAATATCTGGAAACAGCTTATTTTCCTTCTATATATGAATGAACACAAAACAAGCTGTTCATATGTGCCACAAGAGGATAATATTCTTCCTTCCAAGGAAGGCAACTGTATCATATGGATAAATCATCGCAAGTCACTCACAGGAAGATTAAAACACTGTAATCCCATAATTTGAGTTATATAAAGTAACCTATTATTTCAAACTATTTGAAGAACTTACATTTCCATTTGGAAGAATAAATTGTCCTTGAGAATATGGACAACACTTGGATCAGTCAACATTTGCTTCATGCATAAAATTGACTTTCTTGTCATTCAGTACATTCTGACTATTCTTGCTATATTAAAGGCAAACAGGTGATAATGCTTCACTTGAGAGGAACCTCTTAAATCTTTTAAATACTGATCATTGAAATAACTGTCAAATAAAATATTTCATTTATTAGTGTTTAAATTATTGTCTCTTGTATTGAAAATGTATTTTTCTCACATAATGTGTCCTGATATGATTTCCCCTGCCTTTATTTCTCCCATTTCTTCCTCTCATCTCCCATTCAGTTATATTCCTTTTTTGTCTGTCATTAAAAAAGCAAGCATTCAGACACACTCATCACTTTTGTCTCTCACTAGAAAAACAGGCTTCTACTGGATAAGAATAAAATAAAATATAGTAATACAAAATACAAGAAGATAAAACAAAAACTAACATATCAGAAGTGAACAAACTAAACAAACGGAGGTGGGGAGAGCCCTAGAGAAGGCACTGGAATTAGAGGATCACTAGTTTATACACTCATGATTTTCACAGAGAACACTAAACTGGATGCATGATATTTACACAAAGGACCTACAGCAGACCTGTGCAGGCCTGTGCAGGCCTCCTCAGCTTCCATGTGTTCATATGAACATTGTTGATGTAAAGGGTCTTGTTTTTCTTGTTGTCTCCCCATCCTCTCTGCTTCTTACACTCTTTTTTCCCTCTCTCCCATGGGGTTGCCAGAGTCCTGAGGAGAGGAATTTGGTAGAGATGGTCCATGTAGAAATGAACGTTTCAAGGTCTTTCATTCTCTACATAAAGTTTGGTTGTGGGTCTATCTATGTGTTCCCATTTGCTGCAGGAGGAAATCTGATGATGGCTAAGCAAATTTCAGAATGTTGTGATCAGTTCATTACTACTTTTTTTCATTTTTAAACAATTATTTTTTTTGGTTTTATCTTAGGTCCTTGAGCTATCAGGTCTCAGGTTCTTGATCAACTAAGAAGTGGCAGGTATGTGTTCCATCTCATGAAGTCAAATCAGATATCTGTTGGCTACTCCCACACACTTTGTGCTACCATTGACTTTGCCTTTCTTCTAGGTAGTATACGTTTGTAGATAAAGTGCTTGTGGCTGACTTTGTGGCTGTGTCTTTTGAGAGTGTTCAGAGCATGTTCCTGCACCAAAGACCTTGGTACATACGAGTGAAGCCTCTATGGAGGTGTGACTAGACATCTCCCCTTTTAATAAATTACAAAGTTATTATCTTCAACGATGGGGACTTGCTGTCAGTTTGTGGATAAACATAGTCTTGGCAATAGCCTGGGTTTATTGAGAATTTCTATGGGACTCATTTGGCCATCAGTTCAATTAGATGTAAGCCCATCCTTGTACTGGAAGCTTCATTTAGTGACAAGTGCTAGCCATTTGGGACTCCGTGTCTCCTGTTATTTGCAGGTTTAATGCAGATCATCATTTATATATATTAGGATTTTCTACTGTATTAGGTTCTGATACTACTCCTCAAATGCTCCTCTATTTTAGCTTTTTTCCCTGTATTCCCTCCCAGAATCCCATCTCCACTCTCCCTTTTTAGTGAGCCAATTTTACAGCTGTTCACACCAAACTGGCATACACATTCTAAACATCAATATTCAGAATCATTTCCACAGTAGGAAAATTTTTGTACTGGTAAAATATCCTTTGAGGAGTTCACACAATTGTGTATTATCTAGTCACTTAAGTTTCAAAATCATGGCTTTGCCTGCCAAAGGAGGTAGGACGTGATCACACATGACAGTCTCAGACCTACACACAGTAAATACTTTGTATGATTTGATGCTTTTCTTTCCATTATCACCCAACTGCCAGTTTGCTCATCCACCTGTCTTCTAGCTGCTATCAGAAATAAAGAACGCTGCAGCTGCTTCAACACATTGTGTGTTTATGGGCTCTGCAAATGTATATGCTCATATTTAATGTTATAGCTCTGACGCTCTGTCCTCCCCCAAGTTTCCATATATTTCTAGACAACCTGTGAAGAAGCAGCTCTGAGAATAAGACTAAGTTAACAGGAATTAAATAGAAGCGGTGGTGAGCTATGCCAGTTACTTATAACCACCCCCACAGAGATTACTAATGCCTACATGTTGAAACAAAAATAAAACTAACTCATTTACTTTTTTCCCTATATTATTTCAGTAGTAAAGACCTTCCTATTACTTTGATAAATAAAAGGGAAGGGAAATGGATAGGCACACTGTATGATGAACTGTTGATTATATAAATTTCCTAACTATATTTGTAGATTTTGACTGAATACACTTTGCACTTATGTATATGATAATATATACATTATATGTACATGCATTATATAAAATATATTGTAACAATCACTATATTAAAACTGCAGGTAAGTAATAGAGTAATATTTTAAGATTATTCTATTTCTATGAAAATATTGAAAGTTTATCTAAGCAGACAAATTGTCTCTCATCTTTGTTATATTCAAAATTAAATAGCAGAAATTGAATACAAATATTCTGCTCTAATGAAGCTATATTTAAGGAAAATAGTAGGTTTAATGATTAGTTTCTTAATTGTCAAGATCGAATATAAAGATTGGATAAAGTACTTTGTTTAGATCTTGAAAATTAAGAGATCAACTTTTATTTTCCACTTACATGTATATCATTTCTATATCAAACTGATGATTTCTATTCTCAGAATCATCAAAGTTCATCAGAAAAATTTATCAATGGTTCATACCTGATGGGTCATAATTCTACATGAATATATTAATAAACTTTAGGTTCTTTTTTCTAAATATTATTGACTACTTTATCAAGAGAATAAATGCTTTCATATATACACATACATAAATAACATTTTCAGGTATTATTCAATTATTCAAATTTTCATATCCACATATATTCATATTTATCAAGGAGTTATATTTCCAAATCAATTCTCTATGGACAAATATGAATCTAGGTCAAAAATGGATCTTTAAATTAACTGTACATTTATAGTATTTGTTGGAAATATTAAGATAATAGGCAAAATTTCTAGAAGTCAACATGAAGATAAGATGATAGAGCCAAAAACTGAGGAATTTATATGTGAGAAACAACTTAGACAGTTCACTAAAGCTGGGAAGAAATGAAATGTAATTCTGGGGACCCCAAAATCTTAAAATGGAGAAAAAAGCTTATTTGCACTAGATAGAAGGAGGAAAAAAAAATGGTGAAATTCATCTAAATAGATGACTCTACTTTCCAAAATTCTGGGGCTAAATGGCTATTCTATAGCCCATATCCTGAAACAAGAAATAAATGTGTCTTTCTGCATTATTTAATCTCATTATTCTTAATGTTTTAACACAGTCATACTGTTATAATTATGCAAAGCAATTCTGTGGTATAATGAAAGATGCTGGGCTGAGGTCCCTCGTCAAAAACCAATCGCACTTCCTTCTCTGTCCATCACTCCCAAATATAATTGTTAACTTAAATTTTAGTCACGCAGGCCAAGTCTTTCTTAACAATTACCGGCTTACTAAATTGATTTGTAAAGTATACCAATTCCTCCTTCAATTCTTAATGCAACCCATCCAAAAAGTCTTACAGCACCTTCATTGCTAGTGAAGGTTACCAATATATGTTAAATGTACTAGGCTTTGCAACTCACAGTTAAAAATGTTAAAGAATATTCTGTTTGTTTGTTTGTTTGTTTGTTTAATTTTTTAATCCTTTTCCTTTCTGGGGACTGGGGGAAAGTGAAGCCTATTACATTCTAAGTAACAAAAATACAAATGGGAATAGAAACAAATAAAAGAAAATAAATAGTTTTAAAGATATAACAAATTGGGCTAACAGATCTGTGACATACAGTGGAAATAAAACTAAATGGGTATCTTTAGAGTCTTTGAATAACTTTTCCATAAGTAACATCAGCTATTGGCAGAGAAATAGCTGATTCCATTACATAATTAAAATAATAGCTAACCAGCTGGAATCTCTTTGCTATTCAGATCCCTTTTCTCATAATGACCTTTTCAAAAGCCAATACAAGCAACTGAGATTCCAGACAACAAAGCATCCTGACCCAATTATATACCATTTGCAGCTGTTTCAATTTGGATTGTTCTCGCCCCACTAAATGAAACTTAAAAATATAACTGGCTAGAGAAATCAGACTAGCTAACTATGCCATATTCCCTATGGATACGTGTCCTCTGAGTTACTTCCTGACTGTGATTTAAATCCCCAGCTCCACTGAATTGCAAACCCTCGAACCATTTCAGACAACACTGCATCTTTGTAGTTTCATTAACTTCCACAATGCTGATTAGCCCCTTCAACCAGAAGCTATTGACAGTCATTCTGTCTCACATGTCTCATAAATTCAAGCTTACATGACCTGAATAGAACTAGTAATCTACATGCCAAGTTGCCAAAATACAGCGGATAACTATTTCTCTGACTGTACATAATTATCTTAAAACACAGGTTCTTCCAGTAAGACATGAGAAACAGCAGAGTAGTAGAAAACGGTCACTTGTCCAATGTCCCTGCCCCAGAGGATTCATCAGCTTCAAGTTTCCCTGATTTCTTGTTCCTTTAATCCATTGTCAGTGAAACATTCACTTGCAATAAAAATGTCTAATTCCTTTTAAACTTATTTATACCATTTGCTCCAAGTGCCGTATGTTCCTGCTTATTTCTTGTATTTATTATCCTTTTAACAAAACCAGAGTGAACTAAAATATGCAGAAGGATAAAAAGCTGTGCAACTTGTCCCATATTACCTGATGCTCCTGAATTATGCGTCATCTACCCATTATAGTTAAAGTAACTGCAACACTTCTACCCATTATAGTAAAATGGTATACTATAGTAACTCAATTAGAAATTGAGTTTATACAACTGGTTTATAAAAGTTCAAGACCTATTTATAAGTTGATCATTTGGGGGGAAATGTATAGCTCTAACTGTTCTCTCATTTCTAAATTTATATAATGTATTTTCTTTCCAAAATATTAAAAATAATTTTTAAAAGTCTGTACTTTCTTTGTTTGAAAGGAGAAAAACTTGGGATTGTATTGTAATGATCATCTCAGTACAAACCCACATGGTCATAGACAAATCAGTCAACATAAAAGATACTCTAACGAAACCAAAGAAAAAAACTGCCTTGGGAAGAACAATATCAACCAACCAGACCCCCCAAAGCTCCCAGGGATTAAACCACCAACAAAAAAGTATACAAGGGGGAGGGGGACCCATGGCTTCAGATACATATGTAGCAGAGGATAGCCTGATCTGGCATTAATGGGAGGGGAAGCCCTTGGTCCTGTGGAGACTCTATGTCCCAGCAAAGAGAAATACTAGGGCAGCAACACAGAAGTGGGTAGGTGATTGGGGAAGCATCCACATAGAAGCAGGAGGGAAGGGGAATGGGATAGAGGAATTGCTGAGGGGAAACAGGGAAGGGGGATAACATTTGAAATGTAAATAAATAAAATAACCAATAAAAAGGACGAAACTATCACCAATAATGCTATTCTTTCATAACAGTTAAGTACATATTTGCATGTGTATATAAGGATTTATATGTTTATATGTATTATACATCTAATATTTTCTCTCATTTTCAAAAATTTGGTTTTTGTGAACTACATGGGAACATTTTAATCATGAAACTTTTGGGCATCACTTGTATAGCCTCACCTAGAAAGACTTCCCATCTGCCCATTCATATCAGACAGTAATCAATAGCCATAACATGACAAACATCTGCTTCGGTGATGATAATATCATGGGAGACTAGGAAGTTGTCAGCGTTGTTCTTTTACAGATCTGTAAGGTGATCAAAATGTTTCAAAAAAGTGACCCAATTAATAATAATAATAATAATAATAATAATAATAATAACATTGGCTCATGAATGTATGTTACTAGAAGTTATGCAGTTTATGCAGTATTCAGAGATTTTAGATAATTCAGAACGAAAATATGAATTAATGATTATACCTTTCTCACTTTACATGTTCAAATAAAGAATGAGTATTACTAAATATATCAAAAATTTAGATACTGTCTCTGCATTTTAGTTAGATTGGCTAACAATTTGTCTGTCTTATTCATTATCTCAGAGAACTAGCTCCTGGTTTTGCTGATTCTCTGTATTGTTCTCTTTGTTTCTAATTAATTGATTTCAGCCTTGAGTTTGCTTATTTCCTGCCCTCTACTCCTCTTGGGTGTGTTTTCTTCTTCTTCTTCTTCTTCTTCTTCTTCTTCTTCTTCTTCTTCTT